>JAWWEW010000166.1:2243720-2306342 GCA_035583185.1 Anabacerthia variegaticeps
CGAGTCTGTGTGCACTGGGGCACCTTTTGTCTCCCAGGCCTGCAGACCCAGTCCCCTGACAAACAAAACTCTTGCTAAGCCACAGGTATCGCAGAGAGCTGCCTTTACTGCAGAAGGAAAGCCTAAGCCATGTCACAGAGATGGGCCACCCTGCCAGGCAGCTCCATCCCCTGCTCCAAACCCAGCTGCCAACACCTGGCCACCCCAGAACCCCACAACCTGGGGTCACTGAGCTCACACACCACCAAACAAGGGCCAAGGCCTGTACCCACACTTTGCTCAGCACAAAGATCCAGCCACCTACTCCTGATGTGCAGGAAGCACTCCATGGAAACACCCCGAGACCTCTGGGACAAAAAGCCCAAGGGCAAGGGAGGTCTTGCTCTGAAGATGCTGATGGCTTCTTCCCCCTTTAAAGACCTGCCTGTGAGTAATTAAAGCTCCTGTTTCTAAGCTGTTTGGTATTTTAATTGATTTTCTGCACTGGCTGCCCACAGTCAAGTCATTCAAATCCGACATTTGTCTCACAAGCCCCAAATGAGCAGTGAGGGAAAGTGACCTGCCCTGTGTTTTCCCATGAATCCATCGTGGTGGGAACTGGTCTGCACTGGGGATGCTGTTGGTTGGGCCAGCTGGATGCCAAACCAGTGCCCTGATCTCCACTCGGGGCAAGAAGAGATTCCTACCATGAGCTTGTACCTGTTATTTCTCCTGGGAATTTTCTCTGGGCTGTCCATTCTTCACAGGAGACGAGGACATTGATATTCTGCACAGTCAGATGCTTGTCAAGAGGAAATCGGGAGCATGGAAATAGGGACTGATGTTTTCAAATCAACTCCTGTTTCCCCCTTTCTGGTTTTGGATGCTCCCAGCACCCAAAGAAGAAGACTCAACATCACCACAGCAAGAGGCATTTCACCAGTGAAGTGAGATGAGGAGCTTGTTCTCTGTGAAATGAAGTTTTGAAATGGATCCTCTCCCCATAGGCGGCTCCTCATGCTGCAGTTTTATTAAAGGAGTAAAGATCCTTCTTGCTTACCCTCCTCCAAGATCAGATTTGCTTTCCAGTGATGTCTTTTCGCACTTCCTCCATCTCTCCCTTCCCTCCCCTTTATTCCCTGGGGACCCGTCAGCCCTTGGGCTGCGTGTCAATTCCGGGCACTGTGGCCAGTTGTTTTTGAAACAACAACATTCCTCGGTCATTTAGTTCAGCGTTTGAAACTCGCACTGCTCCCGGCAGGAGGCTGGATGGATCACAATGATGAACGACTCCGTGCTGCTCCCTCGCCTGCTGTGCAGGGATTGCTGCGGCACCACGGCAATGCCAGTGCCCTGGAAACCCCTCTGAGGATGCTACAAGAAGTGGAGGACCACAGGAGAACCACCAGCCTCTCAGCACTGTCCATGCCTGCTTAGACATCCCGATGAGTTACCTCCAAAACGCCCCATCCTCTGCAATGAACCAGATTGAGACCCAGGTTGGGTGTTGTGGTATGGGCAGGAGGTGGGAATACAACTTGCACTGAAATTCAGGAGCACTGGAGAAGGTTTTTGATAAAATCATAGAACCATGGAATGATTTGGGTTGGAAGGGGGATGCCACCCCCTAGGTCAGATTGCAGAGGGCTCCATCCAACCTGGCCTCGAACACTTCCAGGGATGGGGCATCTGCAACCTCCAATCCTAAATCAATCCCAAACTATTATTGGCAAAGTAAAAAGTTAGGACCTAACGAGTAAGTTTGTTGGTTTGGGGTTCTTTTTTCCCTTTTAGCAGGACCCCAGATCTGATGACAAATGGGTAGAGTAAGCCAGGCTTTAGAGCAGAAAAATCAAGCTCTTACAACTCGGTAAAAAATTACTGACAGTGGGATAAGTTTCCTAAATCCGCAAGGTGACTGCAGGAGGTCACACCTACAAACCCAGAGATAAATTCTTCCCCCAGAAAGTGAAAAAACCCCAACACATTGCCCTTCCAAATTTTTTTTTTCCTGGCCTTGAACTTGCTTGGACCTGGGAGCAGCCTGCACTTGCAGCCTCCAGCCAAGTCACCCGGGAGGCAGAGAGAAAATCCAGCTCCCAAGGTTGAGAGTTCTTTAAAGTTGGGAGCCTTCTTGTTGGAGAGATGCATTCCTCTGTGCTACAGGCAGCCTGAGCCTCCAGCCTCCTCTAGGAATTTCAAAATAAGCCATGCATATAATAGGTGCACATTTAGCATGAAAGGAAGATGCTTCAGAGAGGACAAATATTAAACCGTAAAATATATCAAGAGACATTTCCCGGGAACACTGAATTTAACCTGGCTCTTAGCTGAGCAGGGTGCTCCCAGGAGCTATGATGTGTCTGACGGAGGAAGAAAAACCTGGAGGAGGCTTCACTGCCTGGATTTCCTAGGGATGCCAGGAAAAAGGGGCAGTGCAGGACCTTTCTCTGCTGTCAGCTTGATGGTGGACCCTGTCACCAAAGGAACCTCAGTACTGCTGCTCACTGTTGTACCCAAAGTCCATCCAACCCAGTTCCTTCCCAAGCTGTTCTCATCAGCAGAAATACAGGGGAAAAGAATAAAAATACAGCAAGAAAAGAGCATAATTGCCCCAAACCCACCCTCCCAGCAACGTGCCCTTTCCATACACCGAGCCAGAGGCTGTGTTTCAGCTTCTGTGTTTAATATTCCACGCTGGACCTTGTCTTTGAATTTGTCTCTGCTGGAGCCCACTAACAATCTGGAATCCCAGAAGATCCTGCACAAAGGTGTTTGACAGTTCAACCCTGCTATCTGCATGGCAGTGCTTGCTTTAGGTTCTAAAATACATGAGTGGTAAGCCCAAGTAAGGAGAAGTAATACTGGCAAAGGGGAATTGAATCCCATTTGTTCCCAATTTCACATTAAAATGGGAAATAAAATCTGCATAGGAAGTCCCTCCTGGGTGAGAAGGAGGCCTTTAGTAAAGTGATTTTGCTCAGTCACACAAAGCTTGGTTACCAGTTCCCACCTGGATGTACCAAACAGTCTTGCTGAGCTTCACTTTCCCCTTTGGGTGGGCAACAGCAAGTTTAAAAGTACTGATGAACTAGCTGTGTAACCACCCCAGAAGAGTTTAGGGGTGTCCCCTCCATGCAGTTTGCTCTCTTTGTCCTATTTCCATCCCACTGATTCTTTTCTACCTCCATCTTGTCTAGAAGAGAAGCCCAACACCTCCACTAACACAGAGCCCTTGTCTCCCTTCAGCAAGTGGGAATCTGGGAAAAGAGCACCAAAAAACTTCCAAGCTTGTTCTTACAGTGTATCTGGGACTGCAGCAAACAGCTTTGCTTCTTTGTTGTTTCAGGGTTTTTTTCCCTTTAAAATAGCGCAAGATCATCTCAGGACCCCCTATGCCTTTATCTCTCTGCATGCTCATATGTCTTCTTCCAGTTGTTGAGACTCTGAGATATCTATTTGGCTTTTAGAGCACCAAGCTCTTTGCTTATCTCCTTTCTACTTCTGTTCTTTACACTTCCAGGCAACCTGCTAAGGAGACCTGCATTTCCCTGCTGCAACGACAACAAAAGTTTAGGCTCTTAAGCCACTTATCTGGAGCAAACTGCTGGAACTCTGCTGTTTTGGCTGATCTTGGGCATTATTCAGGAAGGCAGATCCCAGCCCTCACAGTCTGGGTGTCTGTTGGAGTATAACTTGGTCTGCCTCAGTTTTGGAGATCTGCAAGAAGTTGCAGGCTTGCAGAAGTGACATTTCCACCAAGCATGCTGGGAACCAGCAGTGCTACACCAGAAAACACCCACCCTCAATGGACATGTCCTGTGATTCTGTGGCTGGACCCCTCTCTGTTCCTTCAGTACTACTACAACTACAAGGATTCTCCCAAGCTGTGCAGAAGGGAAAACTCCTCCCAACATCATTCTTGCAGGCAGCCTGCCTTCCCCCATGCCCTGCCCTCACACCCACTGACAAACACGGTACCCAGGTACCAACCCGAGGTGCTTTCAATGAACCATGAGTCCAGGTCACGCTTTTCCTGCCTCAGGAAAGACATTGCCACAGGTGTAAAGCTCCAGAAATGCTTTCTTTACAGGCATAAAGGATGGAGAGCTGTGTTTTCCCTCCACAAGAGGTGAGATGCTATGGAACAAGCCCCATAGCTCACAAAAATACATCAGGCAAAGTGGCTCCAAGCAATGGGCTGGGTGTTTGTCACCTCAGCTGTAAGGCTTTTAGCTGAAGGCATCCCTAGGTGATTAAAAGGTCACTAAAGTCAGCTGGAGTCTTTCTTTCCTTATTAGAAAGGCTGGTACAAAAATACATAAGTAATAAATACCTGGCAGGTGCTTGTATGTATGGAAATTCCAATAGCAGCAGCTGTGAGTTATGGCCCTATAATTCCTTCAAGGGGTCCCAGGGACACCCTGAGTCATTACCTAATGCCTGAGAAGGCCCTTTATCAGCTTGGTGCAAGTGCAGCCTGACCAGACTCGAGGGGGAAGGGGACGGGATGGGGGTGTCCTCCCTCCCCCTGCCTTCCTCACTCTTCTGATACATTCCTTTTCCCCTCTCTTTCAATAAAACAACCCGACTTAGAAGAAACTGGCATTTCTTTCTGCTCTTGGGAGAACACTGACCCAGCAAAGCATCCCGGATCATGGTCACATGGACCAAACCAGAGGAAAAGACACCATGAGGTTCACCCAAGATCTGTGCTGGAATAAGCAGCCAGCTGTGAGAGCAGACAAGAGGGAGAAGGCAGGTTTCTCATGGCTGGCAGTGGGAAGGAAACTCGAGATGCTCGGGGACAGCTTGGCAGGGAGCTGGATTTAGAAAGGGGACAGAGGGAAATTTCACACCGACGATGCTCACCAGGGCTTTGCAAATGCCACGCTGGCCTTTTCAGCCTGCGCAGGGAAAACAGCTTTCACACCTTGGAGCCTTCTTCCAAAAACTGTCTAATGGCACTTCACAATTAGGGGGCCGGTCTGAAAGGGAGCCACTGCTCCGTCTGCTCCAGCTGAGACTCCTTCCTCACACAGTCGGTGCAGAACAGGGTTATTTTCCAACACTAGTGAGCACCAAAGATGAAGCTGAAAACTAAAATGAGTCAAAGCAGCTTCGTGCTCCCCCCCCACACACACCTTATTTCTTTTAATAAAGCTACTGAATATCATGTTCTCAGCGTAGATTAACCTAAGCTTTGCTCCCAATTATTGTTTCACTCTCCTAAGTACAGAAGCACAAAGGGGCTTGACAAATGAACCTGGCTCTGCTGTTAAGCTGCACTTCCACTCCTGTGAGTTTGTCTGAATCCTTATTGCTCAGCGAAATCCTCCTTCACACAAATCACTGGCTGGGTATTCCCATGGTTTTTTCAGCACTCGGGACTCTGGGTCAAGGATTTTTTCAACCTTTTGATTTAGGGGGTGTGAACCACATAGGGTGAATTAGACCTGTTGGCAGAGGCTTTGCTTTGCTCTGGGTCTTGTCCTAGACCCCTAGAAACATCCCACAGCTCCTGTAGGGTCGTGCAAGACGCACATGAGGAAAAACTATGCTAGAAATAGATTTCCCTTGCAGTGGAAAAGCGATGCTGCTGCTGAAGACCGGGTTATTTGGGGACTCCCTTGTTACCACTCAGTCCTGAACATGGTGATGAAATGAGAATAGAAAAGGCAAAAAGGAAAAGGTTTCACTCTTCAGGGCGGTGATGCCTCCAAAGCCCAGCTGTGGGAAAAGCTCTTGAGCTTACAGACCCGGACTTGCCCCTCTGCAGAGAAGCGGTGGCGGAAAAACCAAACCCCTCAGTTCCTCCTCACCCTTCCCCTGGTGTAAACTCAGGCTGGTGTTTCTGGAGCAGCTGGGATCGGAGCCACGGCTGGAGAGGGCGTGCTCAGGGATGGAGGGATGGATCCCACACTCTCCCCCGGCGGCCCTGGCAGGGTGGGAGGCTCGGTGGTGTGTCAGGATAATCAGATCTACCAGCCAGCCAGGCTCCTCTTGACTCTCCGAACGCGGCCGACGCGCTCCCCGGAGCTCAGCTTTGATTTGCAAAAGCCTGCGGGGCTGTAGGAACAAGTCTCAGCTGGTTTCACAGCCCGGCCTGGGGTTTAGGTCAGAAGTGGCTGTTCAGATCCGTGAGGTTGACCCCCTGCCTGGTGTATCTGCTGTACAGGCTGGGAGCTGCACTTGAAATGTCCCCGATCCGCTCCTTCCATTTGCAGGCACCGCACGGGGCAAGACGGGGGGTTGATTGCATCTGCTCAGAGCAAATGTAGGACTTCAGTGTTGCAGAAATGCTCCTTGGAAGACCAAAGAAAAGGGAAAATAGAAGTACAATATCACAGCAAATCAGCCCCATCATCCTTAAGGGCTGATACACAAGTGCATTCACAGATGGACCACGTCTTCAGCAGGTGAGGGCTAATCCTGAGCCAGGTATCTTAGAATCAAAGAATGGTTTGTGTTAGAAGAGACCTCAAAGACCATCTAATTCACCTAAAACACCTCGAAGCCCTGTCCAACCCAGCTTTGAACACTTCCAGGGATGTGGCAGCCACAGCTCCTACAACTTCAGGTGAAGAGAGGGAAGGGAGTTGTAGGGGTATTTGCTCTTTCTCTTATCTAGAACAGAGGCTCTAACAGCAAAAATTACGGCAGCAGCTGGATGCTCTGAGTCCAGAAAAAGAGACAAGTCTAAACTTTCTTAATTTCATCCTGTGGGAAGAAAAAATGTTGTTCAAGTTTTCCCTTCTCTGTCCCACTCTGTGAGACTTAGGGTGTCCTTTATGAAGGCACAGAGGAGTGTGAGGGTAAGTCTGTACCTAAGAAAAACACAGGGTGACTCTTGCACACCTGATTGTTCCCTTTGCCAGTAATATTCTACTTCTTTCTAAGGGGTGTTTGGCAAATTGCATGGTCCAAGTCCATTCAAACACGGGGAGAAAGCAGATGATAGCTCAGCTGCATCCACAGAGCCACGAGGAAGAGATACCTGTCCATTCTCAGTGGAGAGGGTGATATTGCACACCACCAGTGCTAGGAAGCTCTCACAGAAATACAGCACCAGGACAGTGGTAGGAGCATGTCTGATCCCTCTTTGGAGGTATTCTGGGCACTGGGGTACATCTGCAACTCATGTGCATGTGGTAAAGAAGGTGTTTGCCTCACAAGCCGCTCCGAAGCAAACACAGCAGGGTAAGTTCAAGATCAGGAGTTAGTTTAAAGCATTTTTCAGCCCCAGCCCTGGCAGGGAACAGCTCTTCAATCTCTGGTGCTTTGCCAAAAGGCTTGTTTCTTACTGCTAATAAGGTGAGTAGGTAAAAAAGCAGCACAAACACTTGATGGTGCAGGGACATCTCTCACAGTGGAAGGATTTCTTCTTCTGGGTGGCACAGGCAGCCAAGGAGACAGGATATGTCTTGTCCTGCTGCTCCTTGGCTACTACATGAGACATCACCACACTGGAAAAAGTAGCATTCCTTACAGACCTCATCAAAAGCAGAGTATGTTTAAAGGTGAAAACATTCTGGTAATAAATAGGCAGAACTTGCAGCCCTGAGAAGGCCATCTGAATCAATGGGTGTTACTTGGGAGCTTCCTAAGAACAGACTTCAGGGAAGTAAGCAAACAGCACTGTTGGTCAAAATAGGGCTCTATTCATAATGCAGCCTAGAGGATCCCCACGTTCTTCAACCAGCCCCAAATAAAACATGGCATTAGAGGCTTGTTCCCACTCCCATTAAAGGCATTTTTTTCCACTGGCTTTTGCAGAGGTTGGATCAGACACAAAAAGGGAGTGAGGTGTCAATACATACTCTCCAGACCCCGGGACTTCATTACCAGAGCACTGTGAGTAACAGGTCTCCTGGTTCACTGGGCCAACTGAAAAATCAAAACCCCAACACTTTGGAGGTCAACAAACTCATTTCGAGATGAATGGAAACACTTCATTTTACCCAGAAAGCAGGGTTCTGTTTCTGATTT
This sequence comes from Anabacerthia variegaticeps, assembly GCA_035583185.1. NCBI lineage: Eukaryota > Metazoa > Chordata > Aves > Passeriformes > Furnariidae > Anabacerthia > Anabacerthia variegaticeps. The sequence goes on from JAWWEW010000166.1 coordinate 2,251,689, forward strand.
CTTTTGATTGATGTGTCTGGGTGTTGTTTTTTTTTAAACATTATTTTCTCAACTGAAGAAATGAAAACACAAGTTACTTTTTACTCCAGTGCCCTATTTCCAAACTCAGATCCAAAGCTCGGGGGAAAAAAAAAAAAACCCACTCAACCTGCTCTTTTGCCCATCCTCTGTGCTAAAGCTCCATGGCCCCACAGTCATGGAACCCAAACTGAGCTCAGGAGCCTGCAGAAGGAACGAAAGAGGAAGCAGGGTTTGAGTGCCAGGACGTGGCATCCACAATCCTTGGTCTGCAGACGGTGGAACTGATGGTGAGTCAGCACTGAGATATTGCTGCTTTCCAGCAAAGCATTAGAAGGCAACTTGGGAAGTGCCCTAGAGCTGGTTTTTAGGTGTGGCTCAGGTATTTACATGGGAAGGCACAAAGTGATTCCCATTTCAGCTGTGCCAATCTCCTCCATCCCCTGTCAGCAGCCACAGTCACCTGCTTTACTACATTTCTGGCAGACAGGAATAATTCCCCCCCCAAACACACTGATTTTACAAACTGCAACAGATGTTTCAGACCACACATCACCCTGCTCTGTCACTGCCAGTATGAAGTGAGGAATATAGGTTCCTTTAGGTTGGGAAAGCCCTGTAAGATGATTGATTCCAACCATTACTCCAGCACTGCCAAGGCTACAACTAACCCATGTCCCCAAGTGCCACAACTACAGGGCTTTTAAATCCCTCCAGGGATGGGGACTCCACCACTGCCCTGGACAGCCTGTGCCAGGGCTGGAGAACCCCTTCCACGGAGAAATTGTTCCCAATATCCAATCCAAACCTCCCCTAGCACAACTTGAGGCTGGTTTCTCTCACTGTAGCCCTTCCTGATGGCACAGAATGACTTTTGTCTGGCCAATCAGCGCAGCCAAAGCTGGAGCCCAGCCAGGAAAAGGGGCTAATACCTTCTCCTCCAGCTCCAGCCAGACATCCCAGGAGATCATTAGAGACTGCACGTGACCAGCAGCAATAATTAATCATCAAAAGTTGTTATTTCTTAAAGCCAATTCATGTTATGCCTCCATCATGGATTTGACAGCACTCAGTAAGAGTGCTGGCAATTAAAGTTAGGCAAGATCTGATTAACAAGATAATGTTCAGTGATCATCACGTATCTGTGCTGCATCCTACCAGAGGGCTTTCTCTCTTAGCTGGTAATTTTCAAGTACCAGGAAGAACAGCCAGATCATCAGCTCAAAACTACTTTAAGTATCTGAACTGGGCTCCAGTTACTCAGCTCTTCAGAGGGGACAGGGATTTGTGGAATGCAGGAGCCACCAAAGCCTCGTACCCTCTCCAGCCAGCAGTGCCAGGGACTTCAGGAGCCATCCCCACAAGTGTCACCATGGCCCAGTTCAGTAACAGTCTGTGGATTTCAATATGTAAACATAATAAGAGGATTGCAGAGGGGAGATTTGTCTTGACTAGGAGATTAGTTTTAGATCAAACTTGGCCAGTGTGGGAAATGCTGCTGGCTAGGATGTGACCACTTCAATTAGCTCATGAGTGCTTCCCTCCATCTCTGCTCCCACGCCAGGCATAGCTGGCAAAGAGGAGCCGGAGAGATGCTAAAACTCCGAAGGGAACAGCAGCACAAGCAGCCCCTGCTCACTGAGAGGTGTTTTAGCACGGAGCCAGCCGCCCTCAATTGAGCATTTCTGTCCAGTGCCTGTGCATTTCCCAGACACGGTGTTCCCACACCTCCTCCCTGAACTCCAGTGCCCTGCTCCTCCTTGCTCCCCGAGCTGTGAGCATCTCCAGGGAGCTGCTGCACGTGGTGCTGCCAGCTGTGCCACAAGGGCACTGGGACAGGAGAGAAGGGATTGCACAGGTCCGAGCAGAAAGCCACTGCCAGCACTCTCTGCAGTCTTTCCTGCCTTCTCCATCAGCTTGGGCCAGATTGTTCAGCGGGCCTCACCACCACAAATACCATATTTTTGTCCAGAAATTAAAAATACATGCCAATAGGACAAAGGGAAAGCAGAAAGACACAGGACTAAGCCATTGGCATCAGAATGCTCTTGGAGAGAAGAAACCAGAGTCAGAATTACCCCATGCATTAACTGTTAGCTCAAGGTTGCTTTGATGCCTGGAGTGCTGAGAGATGCAGGACTCTCATCCAGGCAGCTCTGATATTATTCCATCAAGCCTTTAATCACCTGCCTGTCTCTCCTTGCAGGGAAACTACGCAGCAGCCGCCTGCTTGCGTTTTGAGGATGCAATGTGAGGGGCACCCACAGGCCCAGCTTCCAGCTAGGAATTGCATCCTGGTTTACACAGCCTTCTCCCTTCAATACCTTGTCATGAGATGCAAGCCAAAGTAGTTTCTTTGCCACTTCACAGCCCACCACCTGCTACCTCTAGATTCTCAGCACCTCAGCATTAAACACCTCTTTAGCCCTGGAGGGGTTCCCTACTGCAGGCTCCCTAGTTCAGGCAAATCCAAAGATTTGCCATGGAATGATGGCAGAGTTTCCAAGGTGACACGATGGCCTGGGTTTGTGCTGGGATGTAAAAGCATTTTTAGCCAGGACAACCCTCAGGATCCTCATCCTCAACATGTATCCAACCTGCTCCTCCATTCAGCCAGGAAAAGGGTCCCACGGTAAAGTGGGAGGCTCTTGGGCCACCAGTGAAAGCCCAAAACCTTTATTTCAAAGCCTGAGGGACTTAAGAGGGATGAAGTTAGGCCAGGGCCCAGCTTTTTGTTCACCATGTGCTGACTGTGCCCTGAAGTATGGGACTTTTAGGCTGATTTGGAATATTATAATACTGCCTTTGTGCCATTTGAAACCAAATCAAAGAAAATGTTCATAAATAGCCCATGTTAAAGATGGATCCATTTATTTTTTCCCATCCAATTTCCATTCCTTCCCCTTGCCGCATTTGCTAATTATCCAGTATGCATTTGCTTAAAGAAAGCATTTTTCTAGCCTTCACAATCCATCTTCCCATCCTAATGGATCTTGTGGTAAAGTCATTACGGAGACTTTATGAAATCACAGTTATTTCCATGACAACAGTGATGTAATAAAGGTGGGATTATGACATTACTGCAAGATCGAGCTGAAGGACGGGATGGATTTGTTTACCCCACATAGGGCAAGGAAGAGACTTCATTCATCCACTGTTTCTAAAAGTGCCTTAAGGTCTGCTAATGGAAGGGACATTTTAGATCTGACTTTTCTTTATTTTTTTTAATTTTTTTTCTTTTACAGTTCTGTATTAGGGCTCTTTTCCAAGCACACATAGTTTAATAAAGTTTCACAGGAGGATCCATGCTGAGGATGCATTTGCTCATGTCTGTGAAGGGAAAGATCATCCCTGAAACCTCATGGCTCTTGCCTTTCCTGAAAGACATCAATGCCCGCTGGGGAAAGGTTTTCCACCAGTTTAAAGGACCAGCAGGACGGACTATCCCCTTTCAAGGATGGCTGATCTAAGCTGCTTTCTCTTCAAACATTTTAATCAAGAAATCACCTGCCAATGGATCACAGCGTGAATTGGCTCCCCATGAACTTATGTTTGAAAATGGCATTAAACCCCTTTTCTCTCCTTTATGGAAATATAACCAGCCTGTGTCTGGCCAGAAAATTCCAAGCCAAAACCCATTTGTTTCTCAAACCCAAACACACCAGTAAAGCCATTCTAGAAGTGATTTTAGCTCGCTCGCTCTCGAGCAATCACAGAATAAACTTAGGTGAAAATGACACAGCAATTCCTAAAGGATCAGAGCATGGAACACCACGAGACAGCTTTGAAGATAGCTGGGGTTTCTGGTTTGTTTTTCACAAGAAGAAAAGATGAATATTTCATATGGTACATGGTTCAAAAGTTGATTAATGTTTCAGTGTGTGGAAAACCAAGCTCAGGAGACAAGTTTCCTCATGTAAAATTCTTTAAGCTGGCAGTAGGACTTGTAGGGCCAACTTCTCCGAGGGCGGATTTCATTTAACCCCCTTCAGAACTGCTCCTGCCAGGGGCTTGGTGCTTTGGGAGTGGAACCAGCTCAATGCTTGGCCTACAAGTGTGGGGCAGTCCTGCTCTCCAGGAGGGCTGTACGATGAGGGAGAGCTTGCCCACGATGGCTGCTCAGATGGGCTCTGGTGTCCCCATCTCCCCAGCTCCCTCCTCTCTGCAGCACATTGCTCCAGCCATGCAGAGAACTGCCTGTGTTCTGATGGTCCCCAAGACTTCTCCTGCCCTAGTCCACCTGCTTGGCCAATGGGATGATATTATAAGGCTTTTTCCTGCGGTGGTCAGTCCAGGGCACCTTCTCTGCTTCCTTACAAGCTGTTGAGGAGCTGTGACCCCAGTACCTTTGCTCTATGGTAATTATGTAGAGGAGTGCCCCAAAGTTCCCTGCTCTGAAAGCTCGTTTGCTTCCAGTCCAGCCTGACTGATCGTAGCAGCTGTTCCAGCTTCTCCTGCCCCAATTCCCACTCCTCTAAGCCTTCCCAATATCTCTTCATTGACAGAAGGGAAACACCGTAAGGCCACACAGACGTGTTAATGAAATGTGAATTATTAACTGCAGTGTGCTAAGGGAGATATAAGGGGGGGGAAGAATGTCATTTTGCCATTAATATGTAAAATGGGCAATGCTCCCTCCTTTGGCTGGAGGGGAAGAGCAGACTCCAGCCTGCATCCCATTCTGGGGCCAGGATGGGTAATGAGATAACACGATTGTCTCTCGCCCTTTTTCTTTCTTTCTTCTGTGATAAAAGGACAGAGGGAAATGCAGACAATTAAAAGGAGGATTCCAATCTACCCCAGAGAGATTCAATGAATAATAATGGACCTCCAGCTGCTAATGTGCTTAAGGACTTCCAAGTCTCAAGTGTCTAACCAGCTTAAGGGTCCGTACCACAGACTTCATTTCTATCCGTAAATGGGAAAGGCAGGAGGAGGTGAGGGGGGAAATCCTGCCCCTGATTACAGATGGCATCATCGTTCATTTGCTTGCTGAGCCCTCCACGAAGATGATGTGACAGCAGCAAAAGAGTAAAGTCAACTTAACAGTGCTCTCAAAGCCAACACCAGGTATGGGGTGAGGAAGTTCCCTGCTTAACACCCTCTGCAAGTCACCTGCAGCTGATAACAGTCATAGTCACTCCAAAATACCCCAGAAGAGGGTCCAATATGCTACTAGAATAAAAACAGTACTTGGTTTCTGAAGTTTTGCTTTCCCACATTAAAAACCGCCGCGTAGCAAGACAGTAAACACATGACTTGCTCTTCCTCTGTGCCACTCCTGGTAAGGGGAAGGTTTCTACCGTGGTGTGACCAGCCCCCCTGCTCATCTCCCACTCCTTCCCCACAGAAGGGACAAGAGCTGTAAAACAGCCAAAGCCACATAAAAATGTCCACCTGAAGATTATCAGCCTCTTTTCAGCACTTTGTTTTTGTCTCGCTCCCACTGACACACCTCTCTCTCTTTCACAATCCATTAACTTTCCCCCTGCAGCCTCCCTGCTTGGGCCTCCCTGACCAAGACAGCCTCCTCTCCTTGACCCTCTCAGGTTTCTACCATGCTTATAAATTTCCATGGAGGATCAAGGAAAAGGCTTGCAGAAAAAAAGCACAGGGCAACGCAGAAGGCACTGGCCCAGCCTTGAGTTCTCCATGAAGCTGTGTTACTCCCCTCCCTCTCTGAAGGTTAGAGGGTAACTATTACGGATTCAGAGGATGACAACTTCAGAGGCTGGCAACTAGATGATCAAAGGAATGAGGAACATTAGCTGGGTAAAGGCTCCTCAGCCTTGGAAACGGATAGGACAGAGAGCCGAGAATCACAAGAAAAGCTGTTTCCACCTCTCCTGGAGCAAGGACTAGGGGCAGCGGAGGAAACTCGCTGGCTTAGAACAAAAGAAACGAGCTATTTTTATACCCAGCGTGTTTCTATGCCATGGGACTCTTCAACAGAAGATCTGCACCTTCCCAAAGCTCGTAGGAGTTCATAAAAAAATCTGGATCTTTCCTCCTGTGCGGAGGCTGTTACGTACAAACACATCGCTTCGGGGTGAGGAGGTCCCCGATCCACAAACCACGGGAGGCTGGGAAAGCATTCCGGAGCAACACCTCTACTTGTTCACCCTGCACTTACACAGGTTTCCAGGAACACGCTATTGCCTGAATCAGAGAGAGGATCTTGTGCTTGGGGGATGCCTGGTGTGACCCAGTGTGACTGCTACCACATCTCACTACTGGCAGGACACAGCTTGAGAGACAACACATCCCCTCCCCTCCAGCTTTTTGGGAAAACCTGCAGGATCTGTAGGCAAGGAGATGTCACATGAAGCAGGAGAAAGGACTGGAGTTTAGCTGGTATAGCTGGAGGCAGCAGGGACGGAGGAGGGAACGGTTGCATAAGAGGCACTGGAGACTCGCCGGTCCCTGGCACGGGAGGCAGGTGCATCACTCAACACAAAGGAGCTGAAAGGGAGAAGTCGTGTAAGGTTGGCCACGTGTCAGCCTTACATGGCTGAATCATGCAAGTTTAAAGCTTTCAAAGCAGGATAAGATCTCGGCGCGGCCACGTGCGCGCTGATTCCTTCAACCTGAGGTTGGGGAGGCGACGGGAAAGCACAAGTGAAAGCAGAGCGGAGTAATTAGCTAATTAGGGGAGCTGACTAATCAGCTAATTTACATAGGTTTTTCATTATTATTCAGGGAGAAGGAATTCTGGAGAGCTTTGGTGTGGAGCGAGGTGGAGGCCACCGGGCAGTGGGAACAGGAGCTTTGCCTAAAGCACAGTGTGTTCAAAGCCCACTGGAGTGGGTTAAAACCTCCACGTCTCCTCAGCTTGGCTGGTTTTGTGCTGCTGAAGGACAGAACCAGCCCCGCTCATGCTCCTTCAGCAAAGGAGCTGATCTGACTGCTCTTCTTCCGGGGAAGAGGCAGGAGAGTGGAAGGTCTCCTCTGTTTTGAGCTGGCGAAGGGAGATTTATTTGCCTAGGACTCAACAGCTTTATTTAACCTCCTCCTAAACATTACCCAGGCAGCTCAGACAACTCAAGTGGTGAAATGATACCGTCTAATGAATGCCCAGGGTGGAACAACGCCGCTGCTTCCCTCTTTTTTGAGAGATCGCTCGGCCCAGTGAGAGAAATGTCAATAAAGAGATATTTAAGTTGAGAAGGGAGGGGAGAAGGTGAGAACACAGATTCCCAACCCGCAGCTCTGACCCATCTCTCCTTTCTTTCTCCGTTCCCTTCCCCTCCGATGTCCTTGTGCATCTCCAGCAGCAATATCACACACTGCTGCTATTACGGCCAGGATGGATATTTGAACAGCCTTAGATCAATATTTGTGCAAAGGGAAAGCTCGTGCATCACAGGGCTACAAATTAACCTCTTGTCCCATATTCACACTGGCACACAGGGCCTGCAGGAGCAGAGTATTCCCCTGGGGAAAAGTGGGACATACGTTTCATAACACAGGAAAAGAAGAAAGAGTAATAATAGTTCCAGCTCCAGCTCATGCACTTTTTTACATTTCTCCCCCAGGTTTAAGGACAGGGCGGGGGCAGGGAATAGGTTTTCTTAATTAGCATCCTAACCTTTTCTAAACAGGTTCAAGGGTGTCTTGGCAGGCTTGGGAAGTGGTGTGAAAGCAGCACTGAATAACAGCAGCAGAATTAGTCAGGTGTAAAAGGATCTTGCTTTTTTTTTCATGGGGACATGATTAGGGTACCAGTAATGAGAAATACAAAGAGCATCCAAGGTTGCAGATTTTTTTTCCCTTATTAAAGGGCAGCATTACCTCAGAGTTGCATGCTTGGGGGTGGAAAATATTTCCTGCAGCAGAAAATCATAGATCCATAAGTCCTGCCCAAGCTGCTATGGTTGTCACCAGCTTAACTTGAGTTTGGGCCACTGACAGATGTCAGGCATGTCCATATTGCCATAACCAGGCCAGTCCTTGCTCCTCGGGGTTGGGCTTCCTTGCCTGGCCAAGGTCTCTGGGTCACTCCAGCCAGACAAGGAGGCAGCACACAGGCAGTGAGGATATTTGGGGAGCTCAGGGGTTGAACGCAGCATCTCCCTGCAGCTCATGGACATGGATCTTCTGAGATGGCACCGGACTGGAGGGAGACACCTCCACCCACCACAGCAACATGTGCTCCCAGTGAGAGAAATCCAGAGGTGGATTAACAAGGCAGCGGGGGGAAACAACCACTTCCACTTCATGTGTCCCTTACCACTCCCCATCTTTTCCCCCTTAAGTCACCCTGTGCCAAACTCAGAGCCAGCTCACTACCTTTTCCTTCCCCACCTGCGCCTCTACCAAAACTTAGATGCCCCAACAAAACAGCTTTGCCTTGGAGTATTTAGCCCATGCTCCGCGTGAACCCAGCAGCATGGCCCACAGAGCCTGAAGGACATTTGCAAACCTAATCTAATCTTGTCTCCCTTCCCAAATCACCCTTTCTGTCTCACAGCAGTGATGGACCAGCCACTGTCCCACTGCTGCACAGCTTTCAGAAGACTCTGCTGGTTTCCCATGTGGATTTTCCACCCAGCCTTGCTCTGACAACCTTCTGAAAGGATCTGGAGGTTTCCCTCACAGCTCCTGCTGAGCTGGCGCCGCTTTCCACGCCAGCACAAGCCTCCCAACTTTTGCCTCAGTTGGGCACAGCCAACGTCTGGATCTGTGCAATTCCCCTTCCTTTTTCCAGCCTTACAGCACAACAGTGGGACAGCTCGGGCAGGCCTGTATTGTGGCTGCTCACCACATGGAAATGCAGGAATTGCCAAATTCACCCCAGGAGGAAAATGAGCAAAGACATTTATACAAATAGTAGGGCTTTTGGCTCCTTTAGTCTGCAAGGCCAGACACTTGATGACACTTGCCCCTGCTTTTTCCTCACATTATTTAGCCATATTTAGCCTCCTTTCATTCTTCTTTGCCATCACGCTGAGCAAAGAGGGAATGGCACTTGCCCAGAGAGGGAATGGACGAGAAGAATTTGCTCACTAAATAATGAAACGTGTTTTTTCCTCCTGCTCTGCCTCTGTCTGGGTCTTGTTTCTGGTTTGCAGCAGAGATACTCTCCTTTTCTCCACCTCTCCTGCAAATCCAAGGAAACTCTTTTGTGTGAGTGGGAAATAGAATTTAAGAAAAAAAACCAATAAGATTTTTGACTGTAAACAAGAGGATTTTTAACTGTCTGAGGAATTTGGATGCAGAAAGGTGCCAATTAATCTACATTAAAGTGAAATTAGCCTAATATTAAAACAATAGGAGGATGACAAGGAGGAGCTCAGCCTCTAATGTCCTCATTAGCCAGTGGTGCTCCTTGTGAGCTCTCCATCACAGGAAGGAGCTGTCTGGTTGCACTTCATTAGCACTGGGGTTAATTACAGATGAGGAGGCAGGGAGATGGGCTGTCCCCCCACCCTTGCTGCTGCTCTCCTCCTTGCTTAGCCCATGGCTCCTGGATGGAAGTTGACGTTCCCCTTGACTCCTGTCGCTCCTCTATTTGTAATGGCAAGACAGGCAGAACAGGACCCATTTTTCAAAACAATAGGTGTGAGGTGTCTTCCCCAGAGCCCAGAGTAATTTGGGTATGGAGGGACCACGGCACTGCTGCCATGTGTGGATGGAACTACGCTGATGAAATCTTCTCCTAGTCCCTCCCAAACTCTTCCTACGCCCCTACAACTCTTTGTGTCCTCCTTTTCTCCTTGGCTCTCACAAGGTTTTTGCCCTCTTTCCATCCTTCATTGCTTTTTCTCCCCTCTGCTTGCTGGCAGCTGCTCAGCTCCCTGAGCCACCCCTCTGACTTTCTCCTCTCCTTCTGCCAGCCCTGGCTGCTTATTTTATTGTTAAGCTTTGGGTTTGGTTTTTTTTACATTTTTTCAACCCCACTGATGTCAGGTCAGATTGTCTGTCAGCACAACATCAGGTTGCCAGCAGATGAAGGACAACTCACAGGGAAGAAAACAAGGAGAAAATCATCATCATAATAAAAATCTAAAAATCCCCCAAAAGAGTTGAGACTGTTTCCTGGAGAGGATGCAGAATTGCTCAAGGGTCTTCCTCCAAAAATGCCATTGGCCTGGAAGGCAGTAGGATTCAGACACATGGAAACAGAGATAGGAACAACTTCAGTGGCAGTGGGGCATTATCTACGGAGGGGCAGAGTACATCTGCCTGAAGACATGAATTATGCACAAAACCAGGCACAGGGACAGCTCAGAGGTTAAGATGGAAACAGCTTTGATTTGTGCTTTTGAAAGGGCCCTCCAGCGTCAGCTGGAAGGGCAACACAGAGTCATAGAATATCCTGAGTTGGAAGGGACCCACGAGGATCAACAAGTCCAGCTCCTGGCCCTACACAGAACATGCCCTTCACGGGGACCACACAGAGCAGGGATGGGATGGGAGGATGCACATGGACCTCTCTGCTGGAGACAGCAAGCTGCTGGCAGGTTATGAGTGAGCAGATCTAACCCCACTTTCTTCCTGAACATCCTCATTTGCCCTTGGCTGGACACACATTCCAAGGTGAGGTGCTCCTTTGCCCTGGCTGACTCCCAAATCAGCACACCTCTCAGAGCAGAGATGCAGGGCAGCCAATCTCCCTCAGCACCAGGGAGAGGTGGGGGGTCTGAAACAGTGCTGCCTTCCCCAGGGAAAGCACATCCCACCTGCAAACCCAAAGTTAGGGGAGACAGACCCCAGGCAGTGCTGAGCAAGGAGATCTGCTCAGTGCGAACCTGCTGAAGAGAGACAGCATGTGAAACACGGGACCTCTTCCACCAGGCCATGCATTAAGTGGATTGGAAAGCACTGTACTGTGAAGCTGCTGGAAAGCTATTAAGTGAAAGCTGTGACTAAAATCTATTTCTCCTGAACCATTAAAAGTCCTCATGGATCATTGAGGGGTGAGGATGAGCTCCAGCATGAGCCATCACCAGGGATAGGGGTTGTGCCACACAGGGAGCAGCCGGGCAGGGCTCTGCCACATCCCCTCTGAAGAGCATCCCTCCTTTCCAAGCACGGTGCCTACAACCTGAAGCATTGAAGGAATGGCTGTTTTCCATGTGAACATGCCTGGGAATCATTGCTGGTGCCTCTCATTCCTCCTCAAGATGGAAGACACACTGCCAAGTCACCAGGAACAAGCAGGTATGATAAAGCCAGGAGAGGTTACTACAGATAGAAGGGGTCTTTGGACCTACAGGCTACATTTTTTTCCCTCGCTGAGAGTTGCCAGAAGACCTTTCCAGATGCAAATGTTTCACATATCAGCACCACCAGTCATTTGCCTACAAATTTACTCCATAACTGCACTTCACAAATCCCTCTTTCCCAACCACCCCCACTTTATGGCACACCGGGACCGCCATAAGTCATGAAGAGGGGAGGCCCAGCAGGGACCTGGCCAAAATGATGGGCCATCTTTCCCTGCATCCAAGAAAGAGCAGCTGGAGGGTGGGGAGAAGGCGGCTTTGTGATTAAATCCCATCACGACACTGCAGGCCATGCAATGCAAGCCCTGAGAGGCGCTGCACATGGATGGTTCTGCTGCCTCTCGCCCCTGGGTTTGGCTTGCTGGAGGATTTTTGTCCCATATCCACCAGCACAGGTCAGCCTGCACGCAGGACACGGGTGAGAAAGCTTTGCTTTTGGCTCCTTCCCAGCCCTGCACACACATCCCAGTGTCCCGGGTACCGCCCGCCCCATCCCTCCCCTCCCACATGCTCTCCCCCTCCTTCCCTTGTTCCTTTTAATTAGCAACTTTTTCTTTGTTCCCTTTAATTAAGCGGGGCGGGGGCAGGAGAGGGGAGGGGGAAGCTGCTGTCAGCCGGATGAGTTATTATCCCCGCACTCGAGATCAAAGGCCGGGAGCTCCGTCTCGTCCTTAATTTGGGCAGCATCTTTGGGCACAAGAATCTCTTCTTTGTGGTTCCTCCGTGGATGGTGGTTGGGATGCCAAGGCTGGAAGGGGAGGGCTGAAACCCAGCAGGGGGACTTGGGAGAAGGACTCTGGCTCGTCTCCTTTAAAGATACAGCTCGAAGAGGAGTCTGGGTGGCACCTGGACCCCGAGCGTGGGCATCGTGGGCAGGTTTGCTGATGCCCGTGTGTGAAACCTGACGGTCCAGATACTCGCCTGGGGCAGGGGGAGATGACCAGGTTTGATGTGGGCGGGGAGTGCAGCTCTGCCAGGGCTTTAATGTAGTGAGTGCACTAATTATGGGAAAATAAAGGCAAATGTGGGAAATCAAACCACTCGGGGATTTGAGAAAGAGCGGCAGTAGCTGAAGGTGTGAGCAAAGGACCATGTTATAATGTCACTTTTTCAGGCACTCATGGGATCCTCTAACAAGGATTCTATTTGGGGGGGAGAACATATTCTGGGGTGCCAACACTTCCAAGACTTTTAGCCTTCATTTAATTTGTAATGTGGATCCAGCACAACAATACTACAGGAGTGAATGTTTCCTCACCCAGAGATCAGTCAGCCTCACACCAGGGATTTGCACCCAAGGACTGGAGTCTCCGTAACCAGGATCTGTTTAGGTCCATGGGGCTGTAACAGGGTGATGTTCTTATTTTACAAAGCTTTACCCTATTATTAAAAATGTTTTAGAGCGTCTCTCTCTCACACGCCACACTCTCTTTTCTGTCCTTATCACTCCTGCTTATCTGTGTCCCAAATTTTCAATGTACTATTTCTGGTGCTTTTTTGGGGTAAATTAGGGCATAATTTCATGGTGGAAGAGAGAGTCCCAGTGCTCTACCCCATCCTGTATCACCCTGAAATACAGAAAATTTGAGTCAATCCAAGCTGGGCCTATCTGCTGTGAAAACAGCCCTCCCATCCAGCTTGGATCTAAAATTAAAGAAACTTCACAAACTCATAATCTAAGATTAAGGTCCGAAGTGCTGTCTTATAACTGGGTATCAGAAGGCAGAGGGCTGTTAATTAACTTTCTATTGACGAAACAAAGCGCATGGAAAGGAACCTCACTAATCTGTTTTGTGCTAATCAGCACACATTATTAATTTGCTGGAGAGAAAAAAAAAAAAGTCATCCTCTTCCCACTTAAACGCAGGTTTAATAGGGCTGGAGAGTGGTTTCACATTACCCAGGCTTCACTCTTTGGATGACATATGTTGCACTGCATTTCCTAGTGCATTATGAAGCTTCAGCATAAATAATTCAAGCTAAACTCCAGTTGTTAAAATAAACGAGCAAAGTATCTTTGGTGATTAATTACTCTTCCTTCCTCCTCCTTCCCCTCCCTTTTAAAAGTACAAGCACATGTGTCATAACCTGGTAAAATGTTTCAGTTTCCTCCTGTGACCCAGGACATCCCGGGGTGTTTTAGCTGGCACAGGGTGGATCAGGATGCTCGGGTTTTCTGGAAGCGCCTGCTCAGCCCCAGGGGAGGTGTTAGGACCCAAATCCAAAAAAAAAATATAAAGCTAAAAAGCTTCAGGGATTCAATGCCTGAGGAATTCCCAGTTAACCAGAGGATTTACGGGACTCGAGATTTCAGTGGGATGAGGTTCAAGTTCTGACTTGCCAGTTTAAAAAGCTTAAATAAATGTTAATAATTGCACTCCTTGGGTCCCTCGGGGTGGAAGGCACTCACACAGGGACACTTGTTCGCCCTGTTCCCATAGCTGGGGCCTGCCTGGCCCCCTCTGGGGTTCTCCTCCTGCCACCTCGAAGTGATTTGGGAAATGACAAATTTCCTTTAAGGAAAGGAAATTTCCTTGAAGATTTCCTGCCTTGCCCCCTCCTCCCAGTAAGCTCCCACTCGCTCACACCACTCAAGTCCCAGCCCTGGGGTGGCACCGACCCCAAGTGCCCCTTTGCAAGGCTCAAGCGAGGCAAGGGACAGCCACCCCACTGTGCCCCATCCAAGGATGCTTGTGGTACCCAGGGACTCACGGAGGAAGAACCATCTCCATGCTCTTCTAAATAAATGAAATAAACCCGTGGATGTTTCACAACCAGCCATGAAAAGTGTTTCATTTAACAGCTAGAGCTGTTTACAGAATCAGTTAATTCACTCTAGTTTTATCCTGTAGCTCTTTTTCCCCCCTCCTTGGTCACTGGAGCTGCTCACACACTGGATCCTCCTGCCCGAGGAGCACCCTGGCTCGTGTTGCCTGGTGCCCACTTCAAGTCAGAGCTTTCTGTAACAACATCATATCCCATCACTGCAGGAAGGCTGGATGCTGTGAGAGCACATGCTGACTGAGGATGGAAGGATGGACACCCAGGTGAGAGGAAAACTAACTTCCTCAATTAAACAGAAAATGGAAATTCAATAAGGGAGAGGGGAGCAAAAGCAGGGAAGCCTCTGAGCAATACTGGGGAGGGATTTCCACGCATCACTACACCCACCTCTCTTCCAGAATCAGAAACTCTTTAGGAGAAAAACCAAGCTGCCACAAACACCGGTTTTTACTCCCACAGATGCTCTTCACCTTCCCACTGACAGCCCTATGGAGCAGCGGTGGGTCCTCAGTGGAGCACGAGAAGATGGACCACTGACCCAGGACGAAGGGATGGGGCCCTGGGGAAATGCACACGGAGGCAGCCACAGAGCCAGAACGTGGGCTGGAGAGGGAGAGTGGAAATTCCCATCGGGCAAAAGCAAACATGATGGATGGCACTCCCATCACCCATCCCCACAGCTCACCTCCTACCGTCTCTCTTCACTTATTTCTCTCTCCTCTTGGTTGTTTTTTTTTTTTAAGGGAAGGTGTTTTTTAACTATTGTTTTAGTGGCTAAAACTATCCTGCTCCTTTTTGGGTACAGGAACCTGCTCCAGAAGCATCCAGAGGAACCCAGTCTGAAAGAAGGCAAAGTGAAACGCTGCCCCATCACTATCCTCCAGCTCTATACAGGTGCACACCCCAAAATCCAGCCTGAAGGTGTCCCTAAATCCAGCCTGCTCAGAGAGTGAGGGGCTGGAGGGGGGGTCCTGCCACATCTCCCAGCTCCCACAAGGTGGCAGGTCTCCATAATTGTTTTATACGCTGTGATCCCGATCGCAGAAGCCCACCGGCAGCACCCGTGCCTTGTCTGCTCTGCCAAGAGGGGAGCAGAGCCCCAGCGAGCTGTTTTCCATTAATAAGATGGGTCTTTTGAATACAAAAACCGTGAAATTTTACAAAATAAACATGTCTGTACAAAGAAGAAAAAGCAGCACAAAAAACCCCCCACAAACCAGGACAAGGCACGACCAAATCCTGGCTCCTTGTGCATCCTGGGTGATTTGCAGAGTTCAGAGCAGACACGTGGCAAAGCAGGAAGATGCCAGCGAGGCAGAAACCCAAGAGGGAGCAGAGAGGTAGTTCAACAAGGTTCAGAAGGTGGGGAGGAGATTTAGAGATTAAGCCAGATCAAAAGGATAATTATTTTTGTTACATTTCCCTATCTGCATCACTGTACTGGTTGTGCGAGCAGCCGGGCTGATTTTCAAGTTTCCGAGCATGCCT
This sequence comes from Anabacerthia variegaticeps, assembly GCA_035583185.1. Lineage (NCBI taxonomy): Eukaryota > Metazoa > Chordata > Aves > Passeriformes > Furnariidae > Anabacerthia > Anabacerthia variegaticeps. The sequence continues at coordinate 2,267,207 of JAWWEW010000166.1, forward strand.
GGTGTAAGGAACATGTTTTTAAAGCCTCGGCAATAAATTCCACCCTTTCACCAGGCATGCCTGCTGTGTGTGCAGGAGCAGGAGAAGCAAACCCCGTGAGACCTGGAGATTTAGTTTCCAAAATCTGGGGATTTAGGCTGCAAATGTTTCCCTCAACACCTCTGAGGTGTCAAAGAGCATCGGCACAGGATGGAATCCTCCCAAAAATGAATCAACTGTCTAGTCAGAGAAGACGCCGTCTGGCATCTCGTTTTGGCTACCAATCTCACCCAGGACTCAACTTGTTGGCTCCTTGCTTGAACTCCAGAAAAGCCACTCATCCCATAAAAAGCATCTCCGTCCCAGCATGTGCCAACACCCTTACTCACATGCGGTCACCAAACCTCCAGCCATAAACGGGGCAGGATTTGCTCCAACTGAAAGCCTGTGGTTGATGGCCCAGATAGGATTCCGGTTGCCCTTCCCTCTTGGGAAGCTGCTCTCAAAGCAGCTGCTGTGAAATCCTGCCCCTTTGTGCCAGGCAGGCAGCAGCTCGCCTGGGAGTCGCAGGCTCTGTCTCCAGCAGAGCTAAAGCAGGGCTGGAAGGGTCGGCATGGGTGGGGTGAGAGGCAGAAGGGCACCCCTACTCTTGCCAGTCCCAATTCCTTGACCCACAGCACTGGTGTTGAGCTCAGGGGAGAACAAAAGTGGCTGGAAGTGTTTAGACACAAACCTCCTGAACGAGGGAAAGGTGAACCTTTGTACAGAGCAGCCTCCTGAGCCTTGAGCAAAACATCTCCCCACTCTCCTCATCCCCAGAAGAGTTTCCGTGCCAGGAGAGCAGCAGATCTTGCTGAAGCAACCCTTCACTTGCTCCAGTGGTACCAAGCCTGGCAACAGCTAAAAAGGGGATAAAGACAGAGGTCTTCCAGGCTTGCCAATAGGAGAGCCTTGAAAGCACAGGGTAAGCTCCAGCAGCTGCAGCTCCAGCCACTCCCAGGGCTCCTCTCTCTCTCCCTACTAACTGGGCAGGGAGCACTTTCCCAGCATCATTTACTGGTGGCAATCAAGCTGGCAGGAGCACATCGCCTTGCCATCCACACCAGGCACTTTGAAGTGCCATGGTCAGCCAAGGAACCCTTCCAGGAGGGTGATTTCCCAATAGCGAGCCACAGGTCCTCCCCCCAAAAGTGAGGATAGGTATCAGAGTACCTTGGAGGACCTAGGGCACAGCTCCCACCTCTGGAGCACCTGCAGGCTGGGGGGGAATCTGCTGCTTGGTAGGGATGAGCATCAACACGTGGGTGTGCAGAAGCTCTCCTGACATGGGAACTGGCTTCCTGCCCTTCCACCAGTGGCTCCATGTCAGTGCCACAAAACCAATCCCCAGGGACCTTTGGCCACCAAGACCCTTCCCTTCCCCAGGAGAAGGAGGATGCACACGGATGGACTCACAGCTTGGACAAAACCCCCTCTTGCCAAGGCCAACTATGTGACCACAGACCTTGATGATCCCCCCAAGAGTTTTTGGGGCTGCCAATCCCCCTCCTGCCACCACCAGAGCCAGCTGTCTGCTCCCAACTCCATATCAATACCATGCTTAATTTACAGGGCAATAAAAGTTAATTAATGCCATTGTTACAAACCCATTACAATGTAATTATTGTTTAATTGGATTATAAGTTATGCAATTTCCGACAAAGTGCTTATTGCTTATATAATAAAAGAGAAGATATTTACAAAGTGATTAATTGCCACAGTGCTGAGCATCCCTACCCACGGTGTAGGGATGGGGGCTGAATTTCCTCGGCTTGGCTAGGGACCCCTCTATGTGCTGACCATGCATAAGCATCACCTCTCACTGCAGCCCTGACACAGCCTCCCAAATCTGCTGGCATGGAGAAACACCAGCAGGCCTCTGCTTTGCTCTCCTGCTTGGGAAGAGCAAAGAGAGAAAGGGAAAAGAGGGGGGGGGAATCTCCCAAGCAGCAGAGTGTCAAGCAAGGATGCTGCTCACCCAGTTGCCCTTTCACGTTGGATGAGCTTCATCATCCCTTCCACGTGTGTCCCTCCCCTACACCCAGAGAGCTTTGGGAATGTAAAGGGCAGCCACCACAGAGGAGCACCTGGGGCTATGGGTGACTTTAGCACGGAGCTGGAGCCTCAGTGGTATCAGAGGAGGATTTATTCCCTCCTGATAAGGCTGCTGGGGGTTGGTGTGCGGGAGAGGGCAGAGCCAGACCCACTGGGCATTCCTGAAAGCAAAAGGGAGCAAACATATGGAGCTCCACCAGCCTGAAATGCCCAAATTCTGCCCCAGAGGACTCAGTGCACCCTGTTTATGGGCATCAAGCACCCAGATGAGCTCTGGGTCATTGTGCTCCCAGCCAGAAACTGCTTGGAGCAGCAGGACTCCTGCACAGCAGCCCAGACAGGCAGCAGCCATCAGTGGCTCAGTGCTCTTGAGAGAATTAAAAAGAAAAAGAAAAAAAAAAGTGGGTTTTATGATTAATATTGCTGCTGGGATAATTACTGTTATTACTACTATTATTACTGTTTGGATAGGGGCTTGTCATGGTTCATTTGGGGAGGAAAAAGTCACAGCCTGCTCATGGGAAAATGGGTGAAACCTGCTAAAGGCCATTCACTGCATGACTCAGGGCCAAATAACCCTCATTTTTTTTTCTGCCATGAAAGATTATTAGCTGCCTAATAGGCAGCCAGAGCCTTTTTGGCTTCCCCCACGCCCCTCCCCAAAATTCCCTGCTTCGCACACAGCCCATGTGACCCGCAGAGCAAAGACCCATCCTGCTCCCGAGGCTCCTGCAGTAAAAGGAAACTGCTATAAAAATGCAACGGAGCACTTTTCCAGCAGAAAATGCAGCTGCTTTGAATTCCCGGCAATTAAAAGTTTGACTGGAGGGGTGGAGGGGAGGGAAGGGAAGGGAACCATTTGAATTTCTCTCACGCTCGCTTTGTTTACTTTTATAAGCTCTTTTTAACAATTTTAGGTTGCTGCATTGTTATCTAAACAAGCTGCCTCTCTGAATCCCACTTCTTGTTTTATGGGAAATTTTCAGCTTTCTGCCCCTGAGTTAAAATAAATAATAAATCAACCAACAACCTGGAAAGAGCTTGAATATTCACCAAATCCCAGCTCCCGATGCAGCTGCCTGTATTGAACTGGATGAAGTGGACACATCTTCCCAGCCGCTTTCATGTGGCGGCTCCTCCACCGCTTGAATTATCTCTTTGTGACATTTCCAGCTCTGAAAGAGCAGCAGGGGGATTTGGGATGTTGCTTTTGTGAATGGTATTTAAAGCTTCTTTTCATAACCCTGACCCGGTTTACCCTTTAACGTAACAAATCAATCTTCCCTTTAAATTGTTTAGCTTCTAGTCAAACACGGGGAGTCTTACTGATGTAAATATTATGTTTGCTCACTTTATAAGCTGGCACGCTCCACGTCTGCCTTTGCTTCTCTATAGGATTGCTATAGGATCCTCATACAAAGAGGGAAAGGGATGAAAACATCCCCCTCGTGCTCCAGCCTGGATGCTCTCCCAGGACATAGGGTGGCATCACCAGGCTCAGCACTGAACAGAAATGGGAAAGGGGTCACAAACCAGAAAAATTTCAACTAATCTCAGCCAAGCAAAGCACCTGAGTTTGGTTTGTAGCACCTCCTGTGTCACCAGCTCCTGCTGCTCCCTGTTTTTCCAGAGGCTGCTCATTGCTCTGGCTCCCCAGGAGAGTTTAAGGAGACTTCAGGTACTGAAAAACACCTTTTTTCTTTCTCTTCCCAGACCAGACTAACTGCTTCGGGCATGACTACACAAATAAAACTTTTTCCCCTACTTTTCTAGCTCCAGTTTACAGGCCAGTCACCAAACTCAGGCTCCAAGCACGCAGGCATTGTTATTATCCAAGAGCATCTAATAATGTTTAATCCTGCTAAGCTCCTGAACACGCTGATACCTTCTAGCAATGAGAGCTGCAGCTTAATTAACAGAGGTTAATTAATAAGCCAGAGTGTGGGAGGGGGAGGGAGGGGCAGCTTCACAAGCGAGCGTGGTTACCTCTCCTACACTTCAGCCAGCACTGGATGTGCTGCTGCGACTCTGTTTTCGGGAAGGTTCCCAAACAACTCCTGCTCACACAGCCCATTTCCTTGCTGATCCCAAAATAAAGGATGGGAGCCTGGATGCTCAGCCACTGCAAACTTGGTCCCAGGCGTGTGTTCCCTGCTGTCCCCTGGATGTTCATGGGATGTTTCAGAAGGCAGCAAGCTACAGAGGGGAAAGCAGCAGGGCTTGCTGCAGGAGCCAAACCCAGACTTATTACGCGTGTTTTATGAGCTTTGTTATTCCCATTTTCTGTCTGGAGTGATGGGGCTGACGGGCCAGCTCGGCACCGTGCCCTGAGCTACTGCCCTGCCTCTTTGGGACCAGGCTGGAGAAAGCCCCGTGCCAGCTTCAACATGAAGCCCTCCACTCAGGCCTGCTCCCCTCCCCTGGACCCCTGAACCCACCCCTGGCATGTCCCCATCACCTGGAGTCACCCATCACCCGGGCTGGATCAACAGCGGCCGCGTGCCAGGAGCTGATTCTGCTCCCTGGACAAACAGGGCTTATTGTCCCAGTTCTGTTTGCTTTAATAAGATAATGAAAAGCTGAGTCTGTGCCAGGGAACAACATAAAACACCACGTAGCCACCCTGCCAAAGTGTCCCTGACTTTCCAGAGGGTCTCCTTTTAGCACAGCAGTGCCCTCCCCAGGACCAAATCCTGCCACCCTGGTGGAGCCAGGCACCAACTAAACACGGTATTACAAAACTCAAGCGTGCAACAACCATTTTAGAGGAGTTTTCCTGGGGAATAAACAGCTGGCTGGCACAATCTCAGGGTTTAAACACCAACTTGCATCACCAGAAAAGCATAAGTTATGTTGAAAGCACAGCATATCTGATTTTATCACTCAGATATGAATTTCCCAGCCAAAGATGAGCATGGATGCCTAGAGAGCTACGCAGACCTAGAAGAGGATGGCACTTAAACCATCCTCTGGAAGCATTACTCCCAAAAACAGGTGCCTGCCCCAAAACTGAGATGACAGAGGATGAAAGGAAATACTACTTTGTAATAAATGAAACAGGGAAAGAAGCAGGAGGCAGGAGAAGGTCTGTGGAAGGTGTGGGACATGGCCTGTGCTTAAGCAGCAAGAACAGCGTGGTCTCCAACCCTGTGCTAAACTTTCCATTCTCCCATTTCTTTCCTCCAGAGCCTTTTTAAGGTAAGAAAATAAAAAGAGAGGGGGGAGAAAGGGAAGGAAAAAAAAAAGGAAAAAAAAAGCAGACAAATCACTTCCCCCCACAAATAATTATTGGGGGTTTTTGGCCAAGAGCAGATAAGGAATACTGCAGTGTTTGTCATCATTAGGTTAGAGGGACTGCCAAGCTGTAATAGCATTACAGCTGCAGGCATTGTGGGTAATGGCATGCAAATTGCTCCAAAGGCATTGGAAAGGAAGGCCGTCGGCTGAGCAATGTGAAAAGGACAATCTCAAGTGCTCTTTCCAGTGTAACTTTTGTGCTCTGCTTTTTGGGATGCTCCTGCAGAAAGTTGGCAGATAAAAGTGCTGATCCACCCCTGTAGGGCTGGAGTTCCATGTGAATTCCTGCACCCTTTGGTAGGTTCCAGCAGCATCGGTGACCTCAGCAATGCTCTGGGGACAAGGGAGGGCTGCTCTGCCATCGCTCCTCAGAGTTCACCTTTGCTTTCTCTCTGGAGTATGCAGGAGAACGACCAAAGGATGAACCAGGTGGAGTGAAAAGTAAGCCCTGGGCAGCAGAGCCTTGCTTCACAAGGAGTGATGCCAGCAGCAAGAAAAAAGGGGTAAAGTTTCTCGCCCCCAGCCCAAATGACACATGTGATGTCAGGCTTGGCTATCAGAGCTCAGAAACAGCTGGAACCTCAGTCTCCCACTCTCCCAACATCACCACCTGTTTCTCTCTGCTGAGAGAAGAGTGCCCAGCCTCTCTATTCATATCCTTGACCCAGGGAAATGAAAAAAAACCCCATCTAATCCAGCTCTATCCAGACCCTGGAGTGACCTGAGAACGCCTTCTGCTGAGTTCAAGGGTCTCCTCATCAAGGACTGCAGCAGCAGCTAATTTTTCCCTCTGTCTTTTTTTCTCCATGCAATTAAGTGCAGCTTCCTAATTGGAGTGCTGTGAACTATTTATAGCTTTATAATGACCGTTTACTACGGCAGCACTTAGATATTAGATAGGGAAAAAAACCCGTCAGTAGCCTGGATGGGGAACAAACCACGTGCAGCAGAGAAGGACTTCTCCAAGGAAAGGTCAGCAGCTTGGGAAGGCAAAGAAGGGAGAGGCAGCAATGGGAAAGAACTGCTGTTATTGCCTTTTCCACTGCTGAGGAGCAGAGGGATGAATCTCCACACTCCAAGTCCATGAAGCACCGAGATCAGAGCATTTCTCTATCCTGTCCTAAACCCGTGGTTTATGGGCAAAGCCAAGTTTTAGGGCTAAGAATGCAAGGGCACGCTGCAGCCCTGACTTCTGGGGAGCGTGCAGAAGCCCACAGATGTTTTCCCAGATTCTCCCAGTTTGTTTGCCAGTTGAACCCCACGTGTTTCAGGAGTTATTCCTTTTCTCCGTGCCAATATGCTGTTTGTAGGATGATTAGTCACAGTCTGAGGTGTAAGATCTGATTGCTTTTCTGTGTTTTCATAAGTGAAAGAAGGGTCCCAGGGCAGGGGGTTGGAACTAGATGATCTTTAAGGTTCTTTGCAACTCAAATCATTCCAGGAGTCTGTGAAAGACCATTTATATGTATATAAGCAATCAGGAGTGGAGGCCACAGAGCTCTTCAGGAACAGCATCTTTACAACATTGTGACATGAGTTTTTCCAAAAAGATGTTTCCAGTCATACCATTGTGAACAAAAACCTCTTGCAAAAAGCAAGGATGTGGCAGCATTAGGGGAGTCTTATTTATTGTAGGGTTTTTCCTCCATCTCCTCCTGACAAGTGCTCTCAGAGGGAGCCAGACAACAATCGATCTTCATCTTTGTGACCCTGATTTCCAAATTCTGAACTACATGGGAATAACCTTGCATGAACAGCGACTTCAGTAAAATTAAATAACCACCACCGAAATCCGTGTTTTCCCAGCAGATGCTGTGAATTTGAGGTGTTGTTTGTCTTTTTTCTCTTTTTTTTTTGACTCATTTTGTTTTTAAAACAGCTGGAATCAAGAGGAGACTCCTTGACAGATGAAGAGAGGCTGGTCCTACCCAACTTGACAGCACCATTTTAATAGGATCTCACTTGGAATCGTTAATAAGACGTCTGGAGCTCGCTTGAGCGATTGGTATGCCAGGACTGAAAACACTCATGGAGAAGGAAGACTCTTGTACGCATCGAGGGCCCTTTGTAAACTAACTTTTTGATGGAAAATTGGAGAACAGGCTGGATACAGAGTGCTGTGGGACATTCACTGCGTCAAGAAGAGGAATGTCTCAGTGCCTGGAGAGCCCACGGTCCCCCTGCCTCTCTCCAGCATCGAGGTGTGCCTTATCAGCTGCTTCACATGGACAGTTCAGAGGGAAGGAGCTCGAGGCTGACCTCATCCCTTGCTTCAGGCAGAATAATATGTATCCCTTTTCCAGCAGCACACAGAGCATTCCTCTTCCCACTCCGGTTTTTAAGCAGAGGGAAGCCCGGCCACGCTGCTGGAGACTCTACATGAGGGGATATCCAGGTGGGAGAAGGGGTCTCACCTGCATCCCTTTCTACTCCTGCTTCAGCAAAGGGTCTGTGCCTCCAGCTTGAAAGGCATGTCGTGAAACTCCCTCTAACAGGAGACTCATTTTTCATGCTGAATGAGATGAAATCCCCACTGTTACCTCATTTACATCTCAATACTGGTAAGTTATAGATGGCTATTATTTATATACACGTAAGACATCTATTTCTTATTCTGTGGGATACAGTAAGAAGAAAAATACCCATCTTCCCGTTCACCTTTCCTGGATTATTTCTGTTTTGTTTGTTTCTCTTTTTTTATCCTTTGCTCAAGTTTGGCTGTTGCTGAGAATTTGCAAATAAATAAAGGAGTGAAGAGCCCCATAAAAGCTGATTGTTTCCCCCTCCTGCAAAGATTGTCTTTGTGAGGAAGATTAAAAATCCTTCCATGCTACAGAAGATAAAGGTATCCCTGGGCGAGAATAAGACATAAAAGAGGTTACTACATCCATCTCTTGGCTGTGTGGACTGCTAATTCACACTGTTGTCATCCCTTCTCGGCCATCTTGACTCTTTCTTCCTTCTTCCCATTAAAGGAAAAGTTGCCTTTGCTGAAAGCAGCATTGGCAGCAACAGTTGGGACGTGAAGGAGAACATTTGCTTTCCCAGCCAGCTGCAGGGAGATGGGATCTGTGGGACCATCCATAAAGGGAACATCTGCTCACAGCTGGCTGTGAGGATTCGTGCTCTTGCCTCACTCCATGGCACAATTTGGTGGTAAAAGAGCTCACACCTGAGCTGGAAATTCTTTGTCACGGTGAAGCACTCACTCACCACTCGGACTCCGGGAGGAGATGCAGTCATGGACTCACATCAGGAGCCTAAAGCTGTAGGTGCAATCCCATGACAGCACCTTCACCTGGCACTGACTGCCAAACCAGCAACCCACAGCCCTGCCACAGCTCTCCAGAAAGCCCTGGGGAACACTGAAACCTCCAAAGCCCTGCTCTGGAAGTTCAGGAGGTTCCTCCTAAACCCCTACATGAGCAGGGCTGCCTCCTCCCAACCCTCCTTGGCTGGAATCAAATCAGATGCAAGAAGAAGGGAGCCTTCAGTCTCCTTCAGTCATTCCCTGCCAAAGTCCTCCAAGAGCCCCTCAGCACTTTTCCTGCTCCTGCCTCCACACAGCCCTGGGACAGTCCTGCAAGCCTGGGTGAAACCATCAGGTTCCTCCTGAGGAAGCACTGTGGTTCAGGCAGAGGCCACACCACAAGGCGAACTCTGACAGCCAGTGGGTTTTCCTTCCCCTGCCCTCCCAAAGTGCTTTGTCAGTGTTCATTAGAGGCACAGCAGGTTTTACTGGTACCTGCACTATCAGCAAAGCATCTGCTTTTCTTCTTTGCTGACAACCTACATTCAGTTTAAGGGATTGAAAAGGCCTCCAGACTCAAATCTTTGTAATGACTCTCCTCTTCCTTTCTTTCCTCCTTTCCTCTTTCTCTTTAATGGCTTTCACTAAGCTGTTGGGTTTTTTGCTCCTCGCATGTTGAACAGAGCGTGGAAGGAATTCTGTGTTCTCATTTTCTCTCTTCTTCAACCCCCCTTGCACCAGCTCCCTGTTGCAGGGGGACATCAGCATCTTATTTCCCCTTCCCCCTGTAGCTGGGGGTACCTCCTCAAACTGGCCCCCAGAGCTGAGGATGGCTGCCAAAATAGACTGCAATACATGGGAGCTTGATGGACTTTGTAGAGGAGGAAAAAATTGCTCCATTCACGTACAATCAGATCCTCAGCTCTTCCCTTTCAGAGCTGAGATGAAGAGCTTTTTTAGGCTGGCCCCAGGAAAACGTTTATTTCTCTCTTTCCAGCCAAGAGGAGTTGAAAGAGACAGACAATGTTTTGTTTAAAAAATGCCAAGCAGGTTAAAATCCAGCCTCGGACACGTTTCTTCACTGCTAAGCAGCCAAGCCCATAGTATTGACTCTAACACAATTTCCCTCTTTTTCTGAATGATGGGATTTTGTTATTAATTGCCAACCTACAAATGTGATCTTCTTGAGCAGCCTTTGAGCACAACAGGAAAGGGGAGGAGAGCTGGAGCTGTGGTCCTCCAGAGACCCAGAGTAAGGCTGATTGATCCAAAGCACTTGAACTTCCCCCATTATTAAAAAGAAGAGTGCTCCTGGTTTGTCTCAGAGATGCAGGGGAAACAGCTGGAAAGGAATCAGCAGCCCAGAGCAGCAGTGCCCAAGGAGGTACTCGTATTTTTCCTCTCATCTGCAACAATTTGTGATGCTTTTTACATAAAAATCCTTTTTGGCAAGCACCAAATCAGTTTTCTATCTTTGCCTAATATTTGTGCAATCTGCTGCACACTCCTTAAAATGAAGGGCACGCCAGTGACTGATGTAAGGGTCTCCTCCTCGAGCCTACTGCACACTGAAGAGGCACATTCAAGGTCTCTGTATTTGAGGCAGTGGCTGACAGGGAGAATGCACGTGGAGGAACGTGGGAATGATGGAAAAAATAAGAGCACAAAGAAATGCATCACTTCACATCCATTCTGAAAAGGGGGTGAACTCTGAGCCTTGTCTAAACATGGTTTTCAAGTCCAGAGACCAAGAAAGAGCCCCAGAATTACCCTTATTGGAGTACATCAGCATCCTGGGCCAGGAATAAAAGTAACCAGAAAACAAGAAATGTGTGAATTGGGAGATCGGGGGATTTCTCTTTCAAGAACTTTTAATTTAACGTTTAATTCTTTTGAGAGGGAGAGAGAACACACACCAGACTGAGAAAGGCACCACGCAGGTTGTGAGCACTCCCCTAGAAGAGGAAGGATTTTCATGTTTGCTCTGCTGATTCCCTCTCTGGCCCTGTGCATATTTAATTAATGCCAGCTCTCTATCAGGCAGAGGTTTCAGACATGATCTCCCATATCCTGGATGGATGCCCTATGAGTAAGCATTTGCTACCTGAAAAAGCCCTGTAAAATGTGTCCAGCCAGCTTCCTTCCTGCTCTACAGGTCATCTTTTAACAGCAGTGATGGACTGAAGCCTCAGCACAGATGAAAAACCTACAGAAATCCTCTTGCTGGAGCCTTCTAGGCATTCCAAGGCTTTCCCAAGCCATTTCTTGATTAACTTCGGTGAACAGACACACAAACTGAAGGCAACCATACTTCTGCTGACCTCTTGCTGCCTCCCTTCTCCAGCGCCCAAAAAGCTGGCATGCCTATGCCTGAATGCTCCCCATTTCCTCTCTGCCACAAGGACAAACCCATTCTTTCAATTCCCATCATCCTGGAGATGTGCCCTCCACTCCCACAACCCAGATCGAACACTGAAACCCTTCCAGAAAATTCATCCAAAACTTGACTCACTCTAAAAAAAACCCAACCTGTAGAGATCATGCAAAACCTCACACAGGGCAGCCATGGTCGTTAAAGCATCTAATTATGTACTTTCCCATTACTAAGCCTGATTTGATTTAAGCAGCTCCCTGGCTAGAGCTCTGGGATGTAACACCATGCTCTGAATCATCCCCGTCCCATCTGCTCCTGTCTTTGCCCTTCCCAGCTCACAGGTAGGATAACACGAAGATGCACCAAGCTAAATATTTAATAGGAGTGCTAATGGCTTTGTTAAGTGAAGCTGGGGCGGGGGGGAAGCATTTCCTTGGTTTAGGATGACTGAACTGGGTTTGTGCTAATGGGAAACCTGTCCAGCCCAGTCCTGTGCTGGTTTTGTCCCCGGGATGTGAAAACCAGGGCCGTGGGCAGATGGTGCCACACTCACACCCAGCACTGAGTCACCACCGACCAACAGCTTGCACCAGAACAGCTTTGAAGGAAGAGGTTTTTTGTGTGCGGTTCTTTTCAGGTGAAGGGATCAGTCAGCCCTAACAAGCCTTCCTGGGATGATGCTGTGGAGCACTCAACCAAGTCAAGGCAACTGAACCTGCAAGAGCAAACCTGGCCTTGGAAGGAGCACGTGATGGGGGTTGGAGCAGCAGCCTGGTGGAGCTGTGCCAAAACCACCCCTTTTCACCTTGCTGGGATTTTCCCGACAGTTTGCAAATCCCGTCGACGGGAGATAAAAACACCCACCAACGTTCCAGGGCCAGATGGTAGTTTATGTTTATGAAAACTGCGATTTGTTTTCATGGAAACTAGTCAAAGGATAGCGAGCAAACCTGGAAAAACACAGCTCACCCTTTGGGGAAGAGTATATTTTACGGACAGCTTTCGTTACCACCTGATGGAGCGTGACTGGGACATGGTACATGAGATCACCCTAAAGGTCTGCCCAGGCCAAGAGAGGAACTGTGGGATGCAGAGGCCACTGGCTGAAGTTCAGCCTAAATTAGGGAGAAGTGGAAGAGAGGTACCTCACATGATGTGCTGGCTTGCCAGCTTACCAGCAGACACAGTTCATTACTGAACCTTCGTTATACAGAGAATGAAATCATGGGCCTGCTCCTCGTGCCTGGTGGGTGAGCCCCTAGAACCACTGAGGACCATCGAGTGAGACAACAAAGAAAAAACTAAATATCAGCTTTGTGTCTTAGAGGTTTGTAACTGCCTCTGTTCTTTGCATTTTTCATCAAGAAACAGGTGAAAATGGACCAGCAAGCAGAGCTTCTCATGCCCTGCACTTCCCCTGTGCCACTTCCACCTCTGGCTGATCTTTCTCGCCAGGGCTCTCCAACAGCTGCCTCTGTGGCACAGTGTTGGTTTTGGCTGGATTAAGCTCAACCTAATCCCCCCAGAGCAAGGCCCAGGGCACAGGCAGCCTAAATCCTGTTGGCTACGGTGGCCCCAGGCCAGGAGTGATATCAGTTCCTGGAGAAGACTCATAAATTTCATCCAAGTTTCCTTCTGCTGAGTTTTCGTTTTGCTTCCAGGGGATCTGCAATATTTCATCTCTCACAACTCCTGGGGTTCTGATGTCATAAATTTGTCATCACAGTGACATCACTGACAGTCCAAGCAGGAGGAGGAAGGTCTCCAGGACTAAGCCAAGGACCTTCCTCTAACGAGTGGCAGTGATTCACACCAAAATGCCCCCAGGAAAAAGGAAGGATTCTCACTTTTCAGCCCAGATAAATCTTTTCTATTTATTAGAGATCTGGGCAGTGGGGTGGGGTTGGACATGTTGCTTCCAAGAGCAGGTGTGTATCTCCTAACTCTGGAGGTGTGCTCTGCTTCTGGGTTTATTTTGCTCTGCTTCCAAGAACTTCCATTCCTCCACAGGACAGCTTAGCAGTTTTATGAGCCAAGAGAGATTTCAGAGGAAAATAGGGCCGTGACTAGGTGAGACCTTGCAGGAGGTTGCTGTGGTATTGCCCCTCAGCCTGGTGATAACCTCGTGGCCTCTTATCCTTACTATATAGAATAAAAGAGAAACACTCCAAAAACTAAACTCCAGCATTGCTGAGGGGAGCAGAAGGTAATGACCCTGTTGTTTGAAGAGGCTGGTGTCAGCCTCATTGAATTCATGCAGATTTTCCTCCTTACAGATACTTGCAAATGTTGATTTTTATTTTTTTGTTGCATCCTTCAACCACCGCTCTCCTGCCAGGAGAAGCAGCTTTGGGGCCAGGTAAATATTTGCTGGCACCATTGAGTGGCATCATCTGGAAGGACGGCAGGGTGGACTCGGGACTAGTTTAGGATCTGTCTAAGAATAGCCCTCCTTGTCATGCATCCCCTGTCCTTGAACACCCCCCTCCCATGGATGCCTCAACACCTGGACAGCCCAGCCTCGCCTCACACGTCCTGCAGACTGATCCTGCTGCCTGCCTTATTTCAGTGCTGGTACTCAAGGGCCTGATTTCTTGGCAGGTCATCCAGAAATCAACTCCACAAGAGAGCAGATCTCAGGGTAGGAAAACTAAAAAGATTTCTACGCCACAGCCGGTGATTTTCTGAGAGATGTTCAGCTGCTCTCTTGTGCTGTTGGGTGGTAGGAAAGGGCAAGGAGAGGACATAATTCTGCTCTAACTTGCTACATCATCAGTTTTCATTAAAATATTCTTCTGCCATATCTTTGTAATTTTTCATTTTGGAGGCAAATTTATTAAAGGTGTACTTCAGCCTGATTAAATTAAATAACATGGCATTAGCAAATAAAGTTTTTTTTTTTATCGCAGCACGCCACCAAAAAAAAAGAAGGGGAGGGGGGGAAATTGCTGTAATATAAATAGCTATTTAATACTATAACAGAAGGGGGGGAAATTCCATTCTTCATAAGCTCCTGACACCCATTTGTTACCTTCCCTTGGCCCCACCACCACAAATCACACTGGAGCCTTGCAGCAAAAATAGCCCAAATGTAAAACCATATAATATCATGTGTTTTTCAAGATAGGTAATAATACTTTTTGCACACAAACAAACCTTCCTAGCACACCAGCAGGTCCCTCACTAAGCCTCCCTGTGTGGCTCTTAACTTCTCAGACTCATTTCAGGGCTATTTTCTGGTCAGAGATGGCTTTGAAAATGAAGCTGAGAAAGGTGTTTCAGCTTATTTTTGTTTTCATTTCTGCAAGGCAGCAAGAAAGGGCAGGCACTGTGCTCTGAAATTCAGGACTTGCCTTTGCTGCCTTGCTCTTAATAGGGCCACTTTGCCCACGTTTTTCCCTCTCAGTCTCTCCCAAGTCCATTTTAGATAGTTTTAGGTGGAAAAATAGAGTGTTTGGCCGATTTTTCTCCCCTTAGACCTGATACAGTTTGGGTAAGTCTAGGACTATGAGCACATGAGCATTTTTAAAGCCATATGTCAAACACGGCCCTCTCCTTCCACAGGTTTTAAATCCACCTGCCCTGGCAGGATGCTCCAATACAGCCAGGTATGAAGGTCTTCAGAGACATCCAGGTTTTCTCCTCTCCTCCTCAGCACAGGGGGGCAGCATATGCTCCCCCACCACTCTGAGGATCAGGGGAGTTCCCTTTCCCCAAAGCCACCCTCCAAGCCTAGAATAGGCAGCACAACCACAGCAAAGAGAGTTAAAACTTGGCAAAGTTGGGTTTTTTTGTTTGTTTTTTTTTAAGAACTTCCCATCAGTTTCTGCCACAGCCAGCCCATGGCTCTCCAATGCCAGTAGCTAGAGGAGATTAAGGAGGGAATCAAACATCTCCAGCACTCCTCACCCACCAAGGAAAACCTCAGTGGGCTTCTCCTGATGGCAAACAGAGTCAAAAAGGTGTTGCACCCTCCCTTCTCCATTCAGCACTCACTGTGTGGAAAGCTGCTGAGCAAAAGGCATCCATTCTCTGCAGAGCTTCATCCCCTCAGGCGCACACACACAGACAGGAGCACATACAGTGGATTGTCTGTTGGATGTCCCCTCTGGATACCTGCCACCCCATCCCCACTCTCTCTCTCGGGCCACTTATTTCCCCACAAGAGGCAAAACCAAATTGCTGCAGCACTGCAGGTGGAGGAACACAACCACCAGGGATTGCATGCCTGGAGAGGATGGGTAGGGACACAGAGCAAGTCACTTCACAGCAACCAAAGGGACTTGGCCCCAAGCCAAAAATCAACCTCCCCAGCTTTGCCAGCACAGCCCAAATCTCACCTTCCCTGTTTATAAACAGAAGCAGATGCAGGGTCGAGGGAGTTTGGATGCCTTGGGAAGCATTAAACTCGGCTTTGAGAGGTAAGGCACCTCCGCGTTCCTGACGTGTTTTTACCCAGCCCGAAGAGCTGAACATGCTTTGAAACAACACTAATGATCAGTCATCAGCTATTTGGAAGATTTCCATAGCAGCATTTGACTACTGGATAGCGATCAAGTCGATGAAGGCTTGCCAAGTTCTGGGCACTTGGCTGGCAGGAGAAATGTTTAGAGCTTCAAGGAAGACTCGGCACAGCTTTTGATCCCCTCTAGTCCTGAGAGTTAAACAAAAATAACCCTTTTCTCCCCTCTCCCTTCCAACCAGCATTTTCCTACATTTAATAGTAGAGAAGGAGGCCATACATGTCGTTTTGACACATTTCAGCAATGCTGTTTTTAATGGAGTTAGCCCCCAAGTGTTGCCATTGTCTCCCTGTTGGTCACACGTCTTCCTGAATTTTAGGCTCTTCCCTAAATCTCACAAGTTCTCTGCTTCCTCCAACTCTCTGGTGTTATTTGCTATTGTCTCCCTCAGAGATATGTCTTTGTCCCACTTCTCCCTGAAACATCCAATTTGCTCTCACTTTGGTGCCCCACAAAAATGAATGTTCTCTGTGTGCCTTTGGTCTCACTTTGTGTGTTTTTTCGTGTGTGTGTGCTCATCCTGAGCATCCTGTGCTGGCTCCCTCCCTATCCTATCCTACCAGTCTGTGTGTGCACAGAGGAAGAAAAACCTGGACTAATGCTGACACTCTCCATCTGGAAGACACCAGAGGGGCCAGCAGCAGCTGAAGCATAAACACCCCTGCCATTTTTTTGGAAAGACTCAGGGTCCAAGGCAAGTAAACAACACAGAAGGAAAATAAATAAAAAATCAAAGTGGCAACAACAAGGAAGACAAGAATTTCTGAAGTGGTGAAAAACCCTGTTAGAATCAGTCTCAGAGAGATGGAAGGAAGAAGGTGGACATCTCAGAGTAGAAAGCAATGTCTAGGAGCATCTCTTTCCACTGTGGGACCGAGGCACTGTTTGGATGACTGAAGACAAATGAGATGTGTTGGTGGTCCCCACTAACAGCACTCCTCTCCCACACAAGACTGTCCCCAGGGATGCAGACAATAAGAGCTGGGAGATAACTGGATGCTCTGGCAGCAGAGGGTTTATTCAGCTCCAAAGGCAACTCCCCAGCTGCCAGTGACCATGTCTCAGCATCCATCAGCATCCTCACTTGCATTCCCAGTGAGGACCCATCCTAACCTGCCTCTGGCAAGACAGCTCTGTCAGCTCTTCCCCAGAGGAAGAGCGAAGCATTAAATTAAACACCCTCATGTGTTTTTGAGTACTTCTGCACCCTTGGAGACACAACCTGATTCTTTTACACCTTGGCTCTCACCTCAGATGCTGGTGGAAAGTCTGAGCTTTGTCCCTCTTGTATTATTTCCTCATTTTCCACCAGGATCCCAGCCGAGAACCACCTCTGCCAGCCTTTTAATGAGATTTGGGCTCTGCAGGGAGAACACCAGCTCCACACCAGCCACATTCCCTGGAGAAAGAGCCTGTGGAGCTCCTCCTGGTGCAGCAGGGAAGACTGTGGGATGAATGTGGGACATGCCTGTCCAGGGATTATCCATGCCTGGGTTCAGGCAGAGGCAGAACAATCCAGGGTTGTTACAGCTCTAATGAAAACCACCCTGATGATTCCCCCTCCCCAGCAGGCTGGGCTGTAAGCTGGGCATAAACACCCCGCAGGTGTAGGGAGCACCAGCTGTGTTACACATCTCTCGGGCAACTTCACTGCGGTGCTTTATTCCCCCGTTGGAAAAAAACCACCACTTCTTAGAGCAGTACAAAACTGATTAGATTGAGGCAAGAGAAAGAGCGATGGAAAACAGCGAACAATAAAACCTGGGAGCAGGCAACAGTTTCTGGAGGAAAATAAGAGAAAATAAAGCTGATGCTTTCAAGATTAATGACTAATGACAAATAATTGTGGCTGTGGAACAGCAACGAAAAGGCAGAATGGAAACAAGAACCAGACAGAAAAACTAGGCATTAGGTCTGATGGCGAATTTAAGGCCATTAATTCATAATTGCAGCCATTACAGCCAGTAGTTTCAAGTGAGTCCAGCAATATTAAGAGCTGCTGGATGGGGTGCTCTTATGAAAGAATCTGGCTGTTATTTAGGGTTCTCAGTGAAGGCTGAACTGCTGTGGAAAAAGCTAATCCTCATCTCACATCATGGGTGTTTATAGGAATCTTTGCTCCGAAGAAGGAAGGGAGGGGAATAGAGGAGACACGCCTTCCACCCCCTTCTTCAGGCAGAAAAGGAGCCACTTGGCCTACATTTATTGACTCCTGGGCTTTTATTTCACCCACACACATGAGGAGCAGACATCAGTCCCAGCAGCTGAACATGTCTGTCCTCCCTTGCTTCCCTTTTTCAAGGTGCAAATCAAAGTATTTAATGACATGCAAAGGCCTCTTCCCAACAGCACAGGGTAAAAGGCAGGGCACCAGGTGAAGAAGGGTGGTTTTCTTGTGGTTTGAACAGTGTCCATCCTTCTAAGGAGGTGGTTAATATGCTGCCCATATCACATCCCCATGAATCACATCCACTTAATTTAATGAGAAAACTGACAATTCACTGTTAGCAGCCCCTTGGAGACAAAGCTTGTCCTGCTCTGCGTCATCCAAGAGTTATTAAATGGCCAGTTCTGCTTGAATTCTGGGATATTTACAGCTTGAGGTGATGGGAAGAGAAGGAACAGAGTTAAATTTCAAGCAAGATGTGCTCCTCTCAGATCTTGCATTCACAATAGACAGAGGCACTCAAACCAGCCTGACAGAGTATACAAGACACTTGGCAGCCTGGCAAAGCTTTGTTCCTCACAGAGATCAATCAAAGCAAGAGAGAGACTTGTCAGGGAAGCATGGGATCAGCTGTTTTCTCCTAGTCTAGCAATGGTCTTCTCCTCTATACTTCATTCACTTCATCTCTTTTTGTTGTTGTTGTTGTTTTTTCCTGGTAGGAATTCTCAACTGAGGTTGTGAAAAGCATTTTATCCACTTAACAGCCAGCTGGTTTGAAATCAGGAGGATCTATCAGTCCCTTGCACCTTCCAGGAGAGCAATGTCATCATGGCATGGGAGTCATCCCTTTCTCTTCACCACTAACTGGGTGAATGACCAACAGCAAAGCACCATTTCCTTCACAGCCTTTGGTTTCTCCTCCAGACCTTTCCCCTCCCCTTTTAATTGGGATCAGACCTATTATTTTCCCTGTGCTTGGAAGACATTAAACACCCCAGCTATTAAACTGTATCTATTTGATGCACAGAGAAAAACGCTTGGAGGTGCAACCCGAGAACATCTGATACCACAGTGAGTACGAGGAGGGTGATCAAGGCAGGACGGCAAGATGTTGTTTCTACTCTTTTTTTTTTGCTCATAATCCTCCTTTTACACGTGCCTACCAGATGTTCCCCATATCGCACTCGGTACAGCCAGATGGCATCAGATTCTCTTCCCCATCATGTATCATCAGCTCCCAATCATTTCACCACTGCTACAAACTAGCCCGGTCCGAGGGGAACGAGGTGCGCGGGGTAATTGCCGGCTCATCCCAAAACATCTGCGCTCGCATCCCTGCGGGCAGCGCTCCACATTCCCGCTCGCAGAGCCCAGCCTGGCCGGAGAGGAGTTAAACACCCGGTAATTCCTGCGGGGGAGAACCCGGCGTGTGTCGCTGCGACTCAATTACCACGCTCGCACCTCTGCCCAGCGAGGTCGGAGGTTCGGCTTTACAAAGCTCAGGCTGCAGAAGGCGAGGTTAGATCCCGGCACGGGATGAAGGTGGGATGGACAGATGGACAACCGAGCTGCTTCACGCCCCGAAAAGAGGCATTTGCTGTGCAGAAGAGAACTGGGACGGCTTCGATGAGCAAAATTTGGGAGCGAACACGCGGGATCTGAGTCCTGCCGTCAGCTGTGTTACCCTGTACGACACACCCAGTGCCTTTAGGACACGGTTTGGTGCAGATTTGAGACTCAGTGTGGCCTGATCTTACAGCAAAAGAGCAATACTCAAAGCCAAACTATAAGAAACACCAGAATTAGGAAGACTTTAATCAGTGGCAAGGGTCAGCGTGTTTAGGACAGGTGTTTGGTGCCCCACCAAGGCTGGGAGGCTGTGGTGGGCAGAAGTGCCCTCCAGCCACATTGCAGATACTGCTGGCTGCGTGGTGCAGGGGCGGGAGACAATTTTAGGAAGCAAATAAAACCGAAATAGCAGATCAGATCTGAAGGGATTCTTTCTGATAGGCAAGTGACTGTATTAACAACCTGGCAGTTCCCCTGGTGCCCCAGCTTCTAAGGTAATCTCAGAGGAGAGCTGACAGGCAGATCAGCATCAAGAGCCATCTCTGCAGGGAAGGAGACACTCATCTCCCCAAACCTCCCCATCCCATTTCTCTCCCCACCATCCAACCGAGAAAATGGAGCCCAAGCCCCTGGCTGCACTAATCTAAAACTCCTTCCTCCTCGATTTCCCTCTTTTTCAGACTGCCCCCAGCAGGGCAGGCCTGGGAGGGCACAAAGCCCCAGTTCAAGGGGAGGTCAGGGATGAAGCCATGCCTCAGTGGGGACAAACCCACCAGCCACCTCTGGGATCTGGGACAGCTGGGCCCCTCTGGCAGCTGCCAGCCCCTCCAAAGGGCTCGGAGCAGGGGAAGGCAGCTTTGCCCAGCAGGGCCACAGGGCGGAAGAGAGGGGACCAAGGGGAGAGGGCAAGGGGGGTGTCCATTGATATAATTGACTGCTCGACTAATTAAAATTCCTGGGCTGCTAATTGGGGTTGGGATTTGCCCACTGAATGCTCCCTCAGCAGCTTTGCCCAGAGAGAGGGGAGCCCGCATGGAGGAGGGGGGTGGAAGTTTGAAAGGACCCGGGCCCCTCGTCGGGGCTGGCAGAGCCCAGAGCTGCTTTGTGTGACCAAGTCGCCAAATTACTTTTGACAAGTGAAGGGGATTGGAAATAATGGGGGTCTGTGAAAAGCCCAGGGCACAGATGGGGGGGATCCATGAGATAATGAGAAGGCAAAGCCCTCACATGGCTGGGGGCTTCCCACCTCCCAGCAAGGCATCAGGGACAGGGGCGTGAGGGGACCAGGAGGACCTGTGGGACATCTGTGGGACACTCCAGTCAATATTTTGGCACAGAGACTCTCTGCCTGAGGCACAAGGAAAGCAGGGAGTGCCTGGAGCTCCCAGGAGCACTTGGCAACCCCTGCTCTGCCTCGGCTCCAGTATTTAAGAGCTGTCCTCAAACCCTCATGTCACATCACCAAAGTTAGTGTCACTTTTCCGTCTCCCCACCCCAGGTTAGGTGTTTTCCATGCATTGACCAGCTGTGCCTGCAGCAGCTACGGCATCCCAGCTGCTCACCTGATCCAAATAAACTCCACATCCCTCTAGGATCCAGGTGCTCCGGCAGCACCAGACATGGGAAATCAGCAATCAGACTGCAATAATTAAAGTGTTCATTTACATACCAATACCCCAGATATTCTCCACCTCATATCCCTTTCACAATGATGCAGTATCCGAATCTGGAGCACATATGAGTGCACACAGCCAATTTCTTTCTACTCACAAAAAGAAAATAGCCTATTTTTTTTCATGTCAACATGCCCTGTGTAATACCCAGTTGGTAATTTTAGTATCTAATGCAGCATCCAGAGAATCTTCACATCCTGTGAAGTGAGATGAGTGCCCTATTGCCTTGGCTTGGAGAACAAAAAAAATCCCTCTACTACTCCAGGAACATCCAGGAGATATAACTTTTGCAAGCATAGAGTTGGGACACATCTGACCAACACTGGAAAGAGGAGCTGGGATGTACCACTTTTGAGAGGATCACCAAGCAGGAAAACGTGCCATAGAAAGAGAAAAGAAACTGGAACTGATATCAAGTTCCTCACTTTTCCAGAGGATCCCACATCTCTTTCACTATGGCCTTCAGGTTGGCTCTTCAAGACAAAACAAAAATGCCCAAGTTGCATGAGCTTGGTCTTCCTCATGGCCAGACAGACCTGGTGGACCATTTCCCCAGTGATTCCTTCCTTCATTTTTTCCTCTAGAAACTCTGTTTTTCCCTTGGGATGGGATTTCCCTGGAGAAGAGCTTCCAGGGAGGAAGCTGGATGCTCACATAGGTGTTGCACTCCACTACTTTTCAGGGCACCTGACACCTCACTCTCCTCCTCCCCAGAGATTTCTGCACTGGCAGGGACCAGAAAAAGGGGACAAATATGCCCATTTTTCATCATTTCAGTGATTTTTTTTTTTTAAACAGGACATTATTTTAACCCCTTAAAGGCTGCAGGTCAGGGAACTGTTGGATAGTCTCCCCCATGTTCTCCACAGCCTTCTTTTCTAGCTCCATGCAGTTGGATTCAGAGCAGATCTCACATGTCAGCAGCACTGTGGGGACCTCGGGAGGTGCTGACATACCATTTTTTTTCCACATCAAGTGATACAAAAGGATAGAACTCATGTTTTAGTGGAGTTTTCTTCCCCCCTTTACTTCTCAAAACTTGGATTTATCGAAGCTCCAGCTGAGCTCTCAAACAGGCACTGTGCAAGTCACATCCTCAGCTTCAAAGTGCTGCAGCAAACCTGCATGGCAGCTCATTTGCTGCCTGTTTTGGTTTTTAAGCCAGAGATTCCCAAAGCTGCCTGGAAAACAGAAACCTGATTCCCTCTGGTCCCAGCCCTCCTCCCCCCTAAAGACCACCTTATTCCCAGCACAAAGCTGTGACTCCTAAGCCACTGTTTGCTATATGTCTTTGATAAAATGCCACCAATTCATGGTAGAGTTTGGGTCAAGCTCTTCTGAACCTATTTAGGGCCTCTGATTTTTCCTTTTTAGAAGAAAAATAATAAAAAGGCTTTGAAAGTGAACCTCGCTGTAATTGTCATGGCAGTGCTCCTTTCCTAGAAAGCTCCAAAAGCCATTCTCTGTGATTCTGGAGGTTCTCATCGCCCCTTTTTTGTACAGTAAATCTTCAAAGCCTCGATGGGCAAGTGGGGCTGAGGGCTGCCAGAGTCAGCAGTGGCATTCCTGGCTCCTGTGAAGGCAGAGAGAGGGCACAGAAGGGGAAAGGATGGAGCTACAGGATTGTCTGCATTTTTCCTAAACAGTTTGGGGTCAAGCCTGATCCCTGGTGGGGTCAGCTCTTTTACAGTCTAACACGCCCAAGTCAAAGGAGACTGCCTCTTCTCCACAGGAATCCAGCTGGAGGGGGGCTCTGCAGCTCCTCCAGGAATACAAGGGTTGGAGGTGGATGGAGAAAAGTATGGGGAAAGGAGGGGAAGGCAGCAGGGGGGAGGACATGGCAATGCTGGACAGCAGCTGGATGCACAGGACCTGCCCACTGTGTCCCAGGGAGGGCACATCCCATGGGTGCCTCTCAGCAGCATCACACCCCAACATCCCTCCCCATAGAGCACTATAGGTTATACCCACCATAACCACCAGTGGGACCTGGTTTGGCAGCACATCAGCGTGGGGGGTGATGTCAACAGTCACAATCATCACCCTAAACAAGCTTTGCATCATCTACAGGATGCTTCTCACCAGCAAAATTACCCCGGAAAATTGAAGTCGTGGTGACTCCACAGCACTTTGCAAAGCACTGACATCTCTGATAAGAAAGAAGGGAAGGAAATGAGGAAATCTGTATAGCTGGGTAATACCTCAACACGCCACACATCAGTGCTGAGGAAGAGGTTTGGGCAAAACAGCAACTGAAAAGGAGAGACCGAGAAAGAAGAGCTGCCCACACTGCCCAGCTCACGCAAATGGAGTGGGATGTTACGTGCAGCCAAGGAGAAATAAGTTATAAAATAGAAAGGTGTCAAAGTTACTTTTTTCAAAATGTAAGCTCCATTACACAAGGCGAAAGGTGCGCATTAACTGTAATAAAAAAAAAGAAGCTTTTATAGAGATGAATTTATCTGCCCCATCCTCCTTAAAGCAGAGGTTATAAATTGTGACGGATCATATATGTTTTTGGGAAGTGAAGGCAGCCTGCACGCTCCCAGGAAAAGAGGGAATTGGGGAATGGATCAGAAAGTTCTCCAAGGAAAAGGCTTGGGAGACACATTTACGTGAAGCTTTTTCTTCTCACCTCGGCGCTGGTGTCATTCTGATCCACAGGAGAAGGAAACTCTTCTCACCCCTCTCTTCCTACACTCCTTGGCCCCACAGGGCTCTGTTTGCAGACCCACAGTGAGGATGAACTTAAAGCCTGTTGTTTGTGGACTTGAGATTATGGGAAGGGGATAAATGATGAAAACAACACATTGCAGCAGCTGTGTTATCTCCTGCCACACATCGATCTCGCCGCCAACATTCCAGCGCCCCAATTCCACCAGCAAAGCCACTCAAGAATAGCAGAGCTCAGAGCAGCGAGTCTGAACAAAAGATAATCATTTTTATCTCTCCCCTTTCAAGTTTTTGTAACAAAAGCCTGTTCCTGTCTGGCCAAGGAACAGATCCGCCTGCCACAGCCAAACTTCAAATATTGCTGATTGACCTCACTGTGTAAAATAGGCACCATTAAAGTGTTCTAAGTATAATTCTCAGAAATCATGAGTCACTGTCTGATTTCGGCAGAAAGGGCTAAAATGATTAAGTTGCTCACTATGAATTATTCACTGATAATTGCATTGTAGTTAGAGATCTCTGTGTAGACGGTTCATTTCGAGCAAACTGCTTGTGAACTGTTAATATTTCTCCAAGACCCCCACTTTTGTTCCTGCACATCATATATAATGAAGCAGAAATATTGGTGGCCATCGGGGGCAATCAGAATGATATTAAATGTGGAGGGGAAACGCTGCTATTTTGAATTCTCAAACAGCTTTGCCAAGCAAAGTACAGGTCAGAACATCACTTTCTCCCATTTCAGAGCCAGCCAGGATGAGTTTCTTGGAGAAACACAGCACAGGCAGCAAGGAGAGGAGGAATTGAGCTGGTAACCACTGAGAAAATTCACCTTTTGCTCTTCTTTGGCTGATGACTGCTGGGAATCTCCCTAAATTCAGGCTCTTCAGGACTGCAGACAGTTCAGTCTTGCTTGTCCACCTGCTGCTCACACAGGGCTATTTTGGCAACCAAGCTGCTGTTTACCTGCCATTGCACTGGCAAGGGTGGCTCAAAAAGCTGGCAGGGAGGTGAAAGCCACCCTGAGAGCTTCCCACCTCCCAGGGAAGTGGGGGGAGAGCTCATCTCCCCGCCACTTCCAAGCAGGGATTCCGGGTTTTGTCACAAAGAGCCACCTCAGCATAGCTGAGCTGCCACCATTCTCCTGCAGGAGAACCAAAGCAGCCCTTAAGGTCTGCATGGGCTCTGTGCCAGACTGCTCCCAGCTCACCTGGCTGATCCCCCTTCCTTTTCCCTCACCAGCTTGGTCTCGGTGATGCTGGGATGTAGAAATAGCCAGGGTGGCTTCCCTCCAGCCCAGTCCCACCGAGCACACTGCCAACCAGGGCAGGGTCTTCAGGCACAGCTCCAGGAGCACACACCAACTTCTGGAGCATCCAGCAGGCTCTGCCAGACATTCACCCACAGCTCAGAGGTCTCAGCCTCCCCTGGGAGGCTCTCAGCACACAAATAAAACCAGATGTCCAATGCTGTGAATATAAGCTCCTCATTTTGTGGGTCACACAGCACAGCACAAAATTTGCTATCATACATTGGGCTCCTATCTTGGAAACATCCCATGTTTTCCAGCTGTGCTGTTTCTATCACATAAACACTGCTAAGAAATCACCAGCTTTTCTGGGCAGGGTTTGTGTGACATCAGAGGAGAACTACACAGGTCACCCGGTTTCCCCAGTCCTTGACAAGTCTGAGAAGGTACAACTGGTTCCTAGGGTGCATTTTTCTGGTGATAGCCCTATGAAAACAACACCCTTCAGGCACTCCCAGCTTAGGAAAAAGACCAGAGAGGTTTCTGTGAGACCCTTCTGTGTGAGAAAGTCTCTGTGAGACTGTGTGTTTCTATGAGACAATTTGTCAGGGGGAATGAGCAGAGAGATGAGATGCTGGAGTCACTCCCATGTCTCTGTGGGGTTTTATCACACAGGGCAGGGGCTGCAGGACTCTAAGTGCCATGTTATTGCTAATAACTGGCCACCTCATCCTCTGGTTCAGTCACTGCTCTTCACAGACATAGGCAATGGATTTAATGCCAAAATCTCTCAGCCAACCATCTGCCATGAGAAATGGGCAGGGTTGAGGGCAGAAAACACCTTGGCACATGCAACCAGGAAGCTGGGCTGGGAAAGATGTAGTTTTTCCCTTTTTCTGTCACCCTGATGGGATACAGCAGAGCTGGGGACGGGGACACTGCAATGTAGCTGTGCCACTACACTCCATAGGGCCCTTCAATTGAACGTTGAACAGGTGAGAAATTCAACATTATCAGACTTACAGAGTTAAATGAAGAGTCATCCTCAGCCATCCCACATGTGCTGTCTCTTAGTTGTACTTGATACTCGCAAGCTTTTTTAATTGGAAAAAAGCAACCAGCAATCACTTTTATGCATTACCTCCAAATCCTATCCTACTTAGCTGCCCTGTGCAAGAGCCACTTCCCTGCATTGATCATCCTTTTTGCCTCTCCCTGAACCTTTCCCTATCCTCCCCTCTCCCACCAGAGACAGCAGCAGGCCACTCATGACGTGGAGGCACACTCTGTCACGGCAGAATGCTGTTTGCTATTTAGTTTCCTGTTTTCCTCATAATTCCTATAATTTTAGTCACTTCCTCTGACTGCTGCTGAGAACAGAGTTGATATTTTCATCCAGCTCTCTATTATAACCACCAGATCTCATTGGCCGGTGGTAACAGCCAGTGCAGAGCCCATTACAGCCTATATAAAATTAGGATTGTTTTCTCCCAGGGGAAGGCACTGCAGGAAAAACAGAGGGACCTGCTCAAAAATCACACAGCTGTTGTCCCCCCCCTCCTTATCCTGAAGTCCTTCTAGCTGCCCTTTTGGAGGCATGCAGTGGGTTTCCATACTTTTTTCCCCTTGGTTTGGCTTTTTCCTGTCTGAAACTCCTCACATTTCTGGCTCTTTACCTTGGGGAAGTTAAGGCAAAGGGCTTTCAAGGATGGAGTCGTGTATAGTGTTACCTCAGCGGTGCGTTTTAAGACATTTCTTGGGCTTTTATGCTCACCCTCGCCCTTTTTCCACTCCAGCATTGATTACAGCGGGTAATTGTTTTCTAATTGGCCCTCAGCTGCTTATCTATCTTAGATAATTAAAGTGAAGAAGTAGAAATAAGAAAAGAAAACGGAACTTTATTCTTAAGTAGCTGCCTATCGACTGCCTCCATCGATCGGGAGGTCACTTCGGGCAGATACACGAGCGGGACACGTCCTTGACTGAAACACACACTCTGACAGACCCAGCGAGACACCACCCAGCCTCTCACTCCTGTTTCTGCCAAGTCCCACCTTTATTTCTTACTCCACCACGGTTTCAACAAACTTTTTGATACGGCATCTGCAGGAGATGCCGACAGACTCCTCCAGTCCAACAGCACCAGCTCAGAGGGCACCACCCAACCATCAGTCTACGTCCAAGAGGCAACACAATGAGTGTCAGAGGGTGCTACAGACTGGTTTAACTGGGCTGGCAGGAGCACACACGGGTTCAGTATCTTCAAGATCTTTACTCCCTTGTCAAGTCAGATTGAAACCAGACAACGAAACTATTGACTGCTCAAACCACGGGTCTAGAAAATCATTAGGAAGGGTGGAGCCAGAACACAGCGTGATGCACAGCCCAGCTCCCCCAACAGTGAAGGCATCCCAGAGCCCGGGCTTTGCAAACCTGCTGGATTTCACCTCCAAACCCACCCAGCTGTGTTTAATAGCAAGTGCATCGAGGCACTCCATCTTCTCACAAATGCTGACACCAGTCATAACTCAGACTCTCTTGTGGAAAGCACTTGCTGCCCAAAGCAATCAAGAAATTTTCCAAGAAGTGTAAGAGCTCAGAGTGTGGCTCTACTTGTAGAGGGAGCTCGAGTTAAAATCCAGTTCCCTGCTAACTCAGTGAGATGGGTTCAGGTAGAGCCTTTGAGAGGCAACTCAAAGCATCTGGACCGAGATGGCAGAAGGTGTTAGACCTGACCCAGGCTGAGCAGCCAGCACACACCTACACACCTCAGACAACTCAAAACCATGCACAGGCAAGTGTGACACAGATCCCACTGTCGGTGCCTCCCACCGACTCTGAAAACCTGGCAAAACAGTGCAGGTAACTTGTTATCAGAGTTGAGAAGAGAAGCTAATGAGGGCAAGATGCACAGTTTAGAGCTTGTCCTTCTAAGAGAAGTAGTCCTGACTGCCTTCCAACATCCACCTCATGGAATTTCCTAACCCAGCTGGCATGCTGGGCTTTGCAGGGGACAGCAGCACCCAAGTTCCAAGCAAACAGAGAGAAGTGGGGCAGAAACCACCCAGAAACCAAGACAGAGATGTGTTTGTCCCCCTGTAGATCTTCAGGATGCCACCAACACTGTTGTACGTTTCCCACATAAATAATGAAGAATAAAACATGCACTTCTGGGCATTAACTGACTTTCCTTTAAGCTCAAAAAATTTCACCCCAGTTGCCCCCATTTCTGATCTCTGCTCACAAAGACAACCAGCTCAGATTGGTCACGAGGACCTGTTGAAGGCACACAGGAGGAAAGCCCTCTCCAGCCTGGGCAAGGCTGAAGCTTCAGCCTGGGTTAAGCAACCTGTGATGGCTTCAGCTGTCTAATTTCTCTCTACATCACCCAGAGACCTCAGCACAGCAATACCGAGGTGACACCCCCCCAACCCTGCCCTGAATCAAGAGGTGACTTTCAACATGCCACTTCCAAAGATCACCTGGTAAACTAGGCAGGTCCTTCCTGTTCAACCAGACACCCAGGAACCCCAAATTACATTCTCTTAGCACAAAGCATGATAAAAATTCAGAACCAATTTCAGCAAAGTGCTTTTTAACTAAACTATACAGTTTTATTTGCTCTTCCCCCCTCCTCTCTGCAAATCATACTGGAAATGCTCCAAGCAGGAACCTTCTTTGTGTCTGTGCATGTAAAACTTCCAAGTACATGCTAATTCAGTTTAATTATGGATTTACTTCACTGGTTGCATTGCTAATGCCAGCAACAGCCAATATTTGCAGCCAAGGAAATGAGGGAAAAGGAAAGCAAGGCTTTCCGTGCTGATGTCCCTTTCAAACCCCGTCCCCGTGTCCCCATCCGTTCAGAACTTGGTGTGCAGGAACACCACGAAGATAACCCCCTCTTTATTTGTACAATTTATTAGATAATCTCCTTCTAATCGAGAACTAATTAAAGGAAGAGAATGCTTGGTTGGAAACGGAGATTAAAATGTGGATAATTATCATAAACGCTACATTTGTTGTTCCAGCCTGCTCTGCTCTCCTCCTCCCCTCTCCCTTTCCCCCCAGCCCCTCTCCCAGGCTGCTCCTGATAATGCTCAGACTGTCTCAGAGGGGGGTTGCTTTCACAATCAATTATTTTCTTTTTTGTCTCCCTCGCTAATGTTTCGTTTGTGTGAGAACATTAGTGAGAACTATTTTCTTTGCCTTGTAAATTCATTTAGACGACAGTGACAGAAGGTGGGGAGGTGGCAGCTGTAGGAGGAAAAAAAAAAGGAAACAGGAACATTAAACCGAAGCTTATAAATTATTTCATCTTCTCCAGACAATCCAGATCTGTCACTGCTCTGTGTGCGAGGGAAATTTTTTTTTAATTAATTTTTTTTGTGTCCAAGAGTTCCTCACAGGCACGAGACATTGATGTATGTGGGAGGCTGACAGGAGAGTCTCTGCACAGCTCTTTGCCTGCTCACCTGCCAGAACTGCTAGCGAGGACCATGGTCACTGTGGTCTCATCAGACACAGCATTTAGGTCACAGCCAGCAAGGAAAAACTTAGTTTAACTAGTCCTGCTTGGCTAAAGCACATTTTTAAGCCTGTATCTACGCAACCAGAGTCCATGGTTTTGTTGTAGTGTCCACTCAGGAGCACTTCTTGCCCAGGCCAACCTTCTGAGAAGCAAGAGGTGGCTCATGTCAAGCCATACCACCTTCAAATGAGGTTTTTCAGCTCTAGAAGCTCTTGCACTAGACTGATGTGAGGCTCCATTCCCCCAGTGACATCCTGCAAGCCCAGGGTTGATGACCCAGTGGATGGGAAGGTCAAATGCCACAGGATACACAGGACTCTTCTCTGCCTGGATCAGATGTTCACCACGAGAACAAAAATTATTGCTCCTTTAAAAATGCCCCAGCAGAAGAAAAGGTGAAAATGGGGGGAAACAGGCATGTAGAGAGAAGGTCCCCTGGCAGAACAAGACAGGGATGTTTTAACCATGGCCAAGATGCAGGAAAACAATTGTGGGTTTTCACAAAACGCATCGGACGACTTTTGTGTCTGGATTTTTTGAGGATTAGGCAAGAAACAAAGTGCTAAAAGCACAGAAGTGACAGGCAGATTTTTTTTTTTTCTCTTTTACATCTAAGGAGGAGAAATTCTCTTCCTGTATAACCTGTACCTGGCATGTCATAGTCCAACCTGATGGCCTATCACCTCTCGGTCTGTCCCCCAAAACTTAATGGAAGGGATCAGACAACCCCCAACTGAGAAGACACACAGTCCTTTGAAACACTGTCATTTAGTTTGCTTAAGTGATTTTGGTTTTGGTAGTCTTTCCACCAGCCCTGGGAAGAAGTGATGCTCAGAGGGGCTGAGAAAAGGCATGGACAGGTTTCCTGTTCAAGATCAGCACATCCCACACCACCACTGCCACCAGGGATTGTCCCCATTCAAAGGGGACAGCAAAACAGCCCCTTAACAAAGAGCACAGACTTTGATGCCAATTCACTCCACGGCTTTGATAAAGCACCTCTGACTTAAAGCCAGGCTCAGCTTTGGCACAATTCAAACCAGACAAAGCACAGACTTTTTTCCCCCCTAAGGATCAGGAAACTCCCAATTTACATCCCCTCAGGAGAGAAGCCCTGCGTACAAACACACAGGGCTTTAGCATATTGTTAGTTCTGAAAAATTTGAACTATTACATTTATTTGAACTATTACATTTCAAAGAGATATGTAATGCATAAGAATCTGGCCTCATACGTCTTTCTCCTCATCCCTCCTGCCTTGAAGTAAGGTCTTGCTCTCTAAGAATCTGGACAAGAAAAACACTCCAGCAAAATGAAAAGCAACCTGGCTGGTGATATATATAAAAGATGACATCTCCAGAAATCCCAAACTTCAAAGGGGCAGCTTTCAGCTCGTGACTATCCACTTCCTCCAGCCCTCAAGGCTAGTGTCAGGATTTTACAGCCACGGGAATCATTTGATCTCTCCAAATGGCAGCTCAGTGGTCTAGCACACTTCTGGATGTCAAAAAAGCATGCACTGCCACTAGCAATATTCTGCAGGGGTTAGTCCTTGAAAGGACAGATTGAGGTGAAACAATCAAAAGATTCAGTGGTAGGAGGAGGGGGAGAAAAGGATGTTTTAAAGGACAGTCACATTCTGAGGGACTTTGTGGTCTGGTTTAGGCAATGCTGGAGGATGGGGTTGGTGGCACAGGGGGATAGCAGGGGCATTCACCTCCAAGGACTCCTCCCCACCTCTCACAACAACCTGTGGCTCATGCAGGAGGTGTGTGGAGTTTGTTTCCAGCGCTGGAGAAGGGACCTGGCAGAGCAGTTCAGGTCTTCTCTGTGGCATTGCAGCAGCAAAGGGAAGCTTTCATCGTCCTCCTCACCCCCAGAACACACTGCAGGTCCCAGCCCTTCCTCAGGACACTCGGGGAGGGGGGGACAGAAGAAGCTGCCAGGATAAGTAATTGGCTGCCTGCTGGTGAGAACTCTTAATTAGAGGCTTTTCAGCAACTAAATGTTTATATGGAGTTAATGTATTTACTCTGGTGCACACACACTGTAATAATAGAGCACCCTTCCTATGCCTCAGCAATTAGAGAAGTGTTTTGCAAACAAACAGACCCACCGCCTCCCACGGACGGGCTCACACAGTCCCTTTCCCCAGAGCATCCCTGAGGGATGGGATGGCCACAGCTTTCCCAGGGCAAGGCTGAGAGTGACTGTGCTGCTGGAGCAGGGTCCCTTAGCCCAAGGCAAGAATTTTTCCCTCCATCCAGCCTGGAAAACAGTAACCTGAGCCCAGTTTTCATGTTGCAGACTGGGAAAAATGGTTCCTCCTAAGCAGGGCACTGAATTGTGCACTGGCTGCAGTTTCTGAACAGATTGGAGATGCTGCGCTGCCGCAGTTTAATAGAGTCAGTATTTATTCCTGTGTGGGAGAAACACTCCATTATCTGGCTTATTAATTGTTAGTTAAGTAATGGGAAGGTGCCCAGAGCAGGAGATGAGCCCTCATCACTTGTTATTAGCTTAGAAACCGGCAGAAATAAAATCACTGAGGATAAATTATCACAAGTGCTGCCCCAAGTACCGCAAACTGACAGACCTGCTCAGAGGGGAATTCGCCGAGCGCTCTCAGGGGGGAACAGGGAAGGGATAGCAACAGTCAGTCCAGCTGGATACTTCTGTTTTTAATGAAAAGATTTCATCATCTTTGATCCTGAACACCACTTTTCAGGGCTGGGATCACATGGATATTCATGGCTGAGAGAGTATATCCCTGATCTTGTAGGAAAACTCAATTTATTAGTCTATCACTGACAGGTTTTGCATTGGTAGCTTAATGCTGCACAAGAAAAAGACAGGTTTTTTTATTAAAAAAGCAACATGCAGCTGGCAAACAGTCTGTCCTGGTCACTGCAGGGCTGCAGTGGCCTTAAAAAATACAGGCAACTCCACTGTCAGCAGCAGAGTCTGGAGCAGGGATGGGAGTCTCTACAAAATTAGTTTAATGAGGACCTGGAGCAGCAGCCAAAAAACCAACAATGAGAAGATAAAAGACTCTGCCTTGAACTCCAGAGAGGTGAAAACATCCAAGTTTCTCCAACTTCATAACAACTACCAGACCTAAACAAATAAAATCCAACTACGTGTTCAGCATCCACATCCATTTCCCCCAAATCCACCCTCCAGTGGCGGCCAGAGGGTCTCAGTTTGCTGGTGCCCTTGCAGGGCTTTGAGTTGATTGCCCATCCAGGCAGAACATTCCTGTCTATGCACAGCAACAGGAGGTCCAACTTAGGTAGAGAGGAAGGTCTTGGATGCAGAGGCAAGAGCAGGGTGCCCACCAGAATTCACCATACATTTATCAGACCCCCAATTCCAGAGGAAAGCAGAATATCAGGATATACACCATGGAGAAATTTAGCCAAATTAATGCACTTTGTGATATAATTTGGAAGAGAGAGAGTTAAAATAAAAAAAAGAAAACAGTTGCTTCGGTCCTTGCAGCCATTTGCCCACAAATCTCACCTCAGCAGCCTTTTTACAGCACATGCAGTACTTTTACCTGCAGTTCTGTAGGTAGGTAAAAGGGGACAGGATAGAACAGAAGACTGAGCCAACATGAGCAGCACACAGACATTACCCAGAAACCAGCTACAGCCAAAGCTTTGGGCCAACCTCACACATTGGAGCTGAGATTGAACCACCATCTGATCTAGGAGAGCACAGAAGCACCTGAGGCAGCTCTCCACACTCTGCTCCCCAGGCAGCAAAATAGATATGGATACTCCAGACTGAGAGTCCAGCCACAGATTACTCCTTCTCTAGTACTTTACAGCAGTTAAAAAATTAATCAGAGAATCACAGAATGGTTTAGGCTCTCAGGGACCTTAAAGATCATCTTATTCCACCTCCCTGTAGGGACACCTTCCATAGGCCAAGCTGCTCCAAGCCCTGTCCAACCTACCCTTGCAGAATTTATTCATGGACTTCACTTAGTCACCAAACACCAGTGTTCCTAAGACAGTAAATCATCTCTAAAGAATTAATTGTTCATATTTAAGTCTTCACACGCAGAGGTTCCCCCTCAGCTGTCCCCACTGCAGACATGCAGAATGCTGAAATCACCCCCAGAGCCCAGAACAAACCCTGCTCATGCCACAGTCCTTTTTTAAAAGAAGTTTTATGAGAGCTGTGCCACTTTCTGAGCCTTAGCTCCTCAGGTAAGCATCTCTTACTCCCTGTTTCATTTAACCCCTTGTAGAAACACAGCAACAAACACTGCTTTATCTACATGCTGCAACAGAGCACCCTAAATCCAAGCTCATTCCCAAGAGTATTTGTTTGCAAGAGAAAAGACACCCTGGAGAACTTCAAATATGTTCCATCTAGCTCAGCCTCTTCACCTCCACGTGTATCCCAAGTCAAAACAGAATTCCTTAAGAGTAGCAGCCCTCTGAGAAACAAATTAGCTCAAATCAGATCCAACAACCACAGTGTCCAAATATTTCCTACCTGCTGTCTCAAGTCTTCAAGTCTCCTCCAGATTCAGCTTCTGGGATAAAGCAAGAAACTTTAGGAGTGCCTCACTCCTGCTTTTATAGGCTCTTGCAGCCACAAAATTGCTCCCAGGTGGGCTAAGCAAGGCAGCCCAATTAGGCCTCCCTAACAAGATGGTTTCATTGAAGTGGATTCAGGTGTACCTTCCATTTTCTGAAGGTGCTTCCCTTGCTGTATCTTCCCAAAGAGGGTACTCTATTTCAAAATTGCATATCAGTTGAAGAATGCTTTGCAAATGCTGTGGTTTTCCTGCCCCTATCTTGTAACTTTAAGGGTCTATAACTTATTTGAAAGTGCTGCTGTTTGAAAAGGAGCTCTCTGTTCCTTGGGACTACCTAATACCACAGAGGTAGATGAGCTTCAGGTGACATGAAAGGAGCTAGACAAGCCAGAGAGAAGCTTTCCTCATGTTATCTCTGCATATTGATAATCTGGGTTGTTACTGTATCACAGGACTCTTCCTGTGGATTAATTGCAAGGTTTATATATGACAATACTGCACATGCTATCAACATAAGCAGGACTTTTCACAAGAGAGATAGGAAAAGAGAAAATGACTTTGAACTGACAGAAGGCAGGTTTAGATTAAAGATTTTGAAGGAATCCTTCCCTGTGAGGGTGGGCAGGCCCTGGCACGGGCTGCCCAGAGGAGCTGTGGCTGCTCCATCCCTGGAAGTGTCCAAGGCCAGGTTGGATGGGGCTTGGAGCAACTTGGGCTAGTGGAAGGTGTCCCTGCCATGGCAGAGGAGTGGAATGAGATGACTTTTTAAGGTCCCTTCCAACCCAGTCCATTCTGGGATTCTATGATTTTCCTGTATACGGGCTGCTCTGTGCCCTAATCCCAGATGGGAACAAAGCTCCCTGGATGCCATTCACACCTCACCTGTGGAAAGTGCTCCTATTCTCTGCCTTCTCCCTTCCCAGCCTAGCTTGCCCAGCTTCTGAATTTAAGACCATTTGTGCTTAATAAAAAAGGTTTTTTTCATTGTTCATGGACATTTAGTGCTGTTGTGTCCCTCTGTAACTCCATCCCTTTGCAAGTCTCAGGGAGAGCTGGGGGTGGGAAGAGCTGTGTTGCAGTGAGTTTATGCTAAAACTTTTACAAGGAGGTAGCTTTTGGCTGACAGGTAGAGCTAGAGAGCACTGAAGATATGGAGAAGACTTTAGCATTGAAGGTAGAGCGGGATGTGTGCCAGGAAAAAAGATCCACATCAAAAGCAGCTGCCCAGCTCTTCCTCTCACTGCTCTAGAGTCGATTTTGTCTTGGAGGAAACTCTCACGTTCACTGTGATGTTTGTGAGAGGCAGGGACCAGAAAGGTAGGCAGGATGAAAATCAATCAGGATTTGTCAAATTCACCGGAGAACTCATTTTTATGAGATAAGTGCCTTCAGAGGAAGCGTTGGTAGACACCTACCACATGTTCAGCCTGCTCAGTGGCAAAGTATGCAACATTAATCACTGTCACTCCGAAGAGCCAGGTTCCAGCTGAACCATCTTCAAGTTTCTTCTTCCTTCAGCCATCCTCTTCCTCCCTCTCCCCTCCCAGCAAGATGAGTTGCATCCACAGACCTGTGAACTTGCAAATCAGGCTGATGCTCTTGGCAGCTGCTGTAGCAACCCATCACTTACTTGGTGCTGAGCCACCCACTGTGCTTCAGCCAGTTATGCTGAATGGATGCTCATTTTATTCAAGATAATTAGCAGCGTGGGCCAAAATGGTGCTAGAGCTGCCTCTTAGCAGATGAAGTTTACGTGCTGCTGTCCTGCTGCAGTGGGATCTTGCCCTTGGAAGCAGCCAGGAAGCGATAAAGTGACTGGCTTGGCAAACATTGTTTGCTCAAAAAAAATTATCAGCAGCCAGTGGAGATGGTTTGACTGTCAGTGCTGACAGCTGAGCACTCAGGAGCTCTGAGGAAAGAGTGGCTTGAGAGCAAGAGCAGACCATGGGAATCCCACAGCAGCACTGGAACAGCAGAGCCTTCCAGGACCCAAGCTGGCTAAATAAGTAATAGAAAAGGAAAAAGTGATGTGCTTCCAGCATGTTATCTCCAGCTCCCTCCACCTGCCTCCTGCCTCTGTGGAGCATCATATGCTGCTGTGAGGCTTTGTGGTGTCTCACACACACCCATCCTGAAGATGAGGGGGGAGATTTCATCACAGCAGGGCGAGGGGACAGCCCTGTCCTAAGGGGGATTTACAATGGACTCCTCTTTTTTTCACGTGTCAACTCATTTGCAGGCTGAGAATTATTTTTATTGTCGTCCTGTGGATCTTGTTCCCCCATTTTAATAGCCTGATTTAAGGGTCTCAGCTCTTATTTTCAAGGTATGGCCCCAGGCAGTCACAGTGGATAACACCTGCTAGGTTAAATATTGCACTTGGGGACTGGGGAAAACTGGTTTGTGGCAATAGGTATGAGGAGCCTGGGGATTGCACTGTTGGGAGTGAAAGAAAAAAGACCCTATTTTCAGGTCCTAAGCCAGTTACCATCTTTAGGGATTAGCTTCTGCTCTGGAGCAAATTGCCCTAAGCCTTCCTGCACTGGGGCTCTGCTCTGCACCACTGCAGCTGTCCTGGGGCCATGGGATTAGGGAGACAGGGCTCCATGAGAGCTGTTCCTTGCAGCAGTGGTGACACCCATAGCACAAGGAGAAGAGCAGCATTTCCAGAGCCTGCCAGCCAGGCAGGATCACACCCCTTGATTTAACAGAACAGCAAAGAGAGACCACCACAAGGACCATAAACCTACTCCCACTCCTGCCATTGCCAGAAAAGTTGTTGAGTCAAGAGGTGCAGCCTCCTGCTCTTGCTGCTCCAGGCTCAATTTGCCAGGCAAGGCTTGCTGTGGTTTATTTTCTGCTTCCCTTCTCAGCCCTCCATGCATCTCTCCTGCCTCTCAAAAGCTTTCTACAAGAAGGCTGGAATAGCAGTAGCCTCATGCTCATAGCCCTTCCCCATATCCCCTTCTCTCCAGAATGCTGCCACAATTTTGGGGATAACTTCCTCCCCCCCACATATAACATCATGATGGACTTCCTTGTGTGTGTGACCCCAGCCATGAGTCCTGCACTCAACGCCAGGGGAAGGGGCCTTGAGACTCTGTTGCAGGTGGTAGCACAGGTTGTATTTTGGAAAAGGGGATCCCAGCTGGACAGAGAAGGTCCAAGGGGTCTCTGGATCTTTTCTAGAGGAGGGATTCAACTTGCAAGCCACTCTGCTCCCTTCCCTGGGGCAGGGACTGCTGGTGGCACTCACCACAAAGGTGAGGAAATTGGGATGAGATCCTTCTAAACCAGACAAAGGAAAATAACTAAGCCAAAGAGAAGTAAGACCACACAAACACCATCCCCATCTCCCCCTTTCAGGGTTGCTTTATAAGGGAATCTGCAGAATCACAAGAATCTGATTTTTTTGGGTTATAAAGGGCCCGTGGTCCCACGCTAGGGGTGGCACCAAGTGCAGCTCAGCAGAAACTGCCCAGCAGGAAGGTAACCCCTGTGGGCTGCCTGTATTGGAGTTAGTTATCCCATGGTGTGGCATTCTGGGGACAAGACAGACTTGGAGCAGGACATATCATCCCACAAGGGCTGTTCTGAGCCATCCGCTCATAGCTCAGGAGCAAGAGCAGTCCAAAATCGATTCAACGGGTTGTAGCAGTGAGGGCAATCAAGGACCTAGAGCTTGATTTTATGGAGCTTCTGTCTGCAGACAAATAAAAGATTGTGGCATGACTACATACATGTCTGGGGCACTAGAAAATAACACAAGCAGCATATTCTGTGGCTCTTGGACAAGGTGAGAAGGAAAGAAGAGGGAAATTAATAAAACCGAGGCTGCCAACAGCCCAGACTGCTCTTCTCTCATCCTAAAAAGGGGCAAGGATTCTGAAAATTGGGTGGACACAATTAGCATTGAACATTTGAAAGCCAAGGTTTTTAACTTGGGTTTTTCTTTCCTTCTCAATTCCTACGTCAGAGAAAGCTAAACGCTTTTGAATGCCATATATACAAACAGTTTTTATATCTTTTTGGTTTTGCTTTTGCTTAGCAGTGAATAAAGGCTTGACTCCTACATCAAACCCTCCAGAGCCCAGTCAGCCAACCCCCTGCCAAGGTTATCTCATGGCTTATGGACTATGGGAGAAATAGATTGTTGTATGGAAGGAATCTCAAAAAAAACACTTACTTATGGGTGCAGGAGTTTCAAGAGATGACCTAAAGGCTGCAGTATCTTCTGGCTCCAAAAAGGCACAAGCCAGAGTGAGCTGAAGTCTTGTTCTCATCCACAGGCACAGGAGCACTTTGGAAAGGGTGGTCAGAGGGATGTTGTCACTGTCTCCCTCCTGCTGTCAGAATTTGGTGAGCCCCAAGCAGAGCTGCTGAAAGGGAGGGTGAGGATGCTCCCTAATCTGCTCCAGCCCAAAATCCAACCAAATAGCTAAATCTCAGCTGCTTCTCCCCAGTCCTTCTGCTCAGAAGCCATGGATTTATCCAGAACAAAGGGGAAGAAGAGAAAAAAAAACCCAAGGGCTTTGGATACAAGTATTTATTTGCAGGTGCTAAATGATTTCTTGATTAATTCTGCAACCTGCTAGTCACTCCTCTCTAGCCCTCCTCGCTTGGCATTTCACAGACAAAGTATTTTAGTTCAACAAAGAGAACTTTCAGGCTGAAATGTGCCTGGTGTGGGCAGCAGGGCAGTAATTGGCTCAAAAAATAAAACAGTGAGGAAGAACATGAAACTAATCTGAAACCCTTTAAGCCAGATAAAGGCTTTGGTTTACCATCAGCACATGTCTAAACTTTTCCAGACCTAACACAGAAGCATTATCACTGTAGCAGATGTTAAATGTGAGTGTTATTTCAAGGGGAGGAGGGGAAAGAGGAAAGAAATAACCTGTATATAAATATAAATACCACAGTAAGCTCTCAAATTGCAGACTTTCACATCACTCTGATTTACAGGGGGATACATCAAAATTAAACATGATGGTATGAAGGGAGCCTACAAGAAACATGGAGGGAGACTATTTACAAGGGCCTGAGATGACAGAACAAGTGGGAATGGCTTCCCACAGACAGAGGGCAGGGATAGATGGGATATTGGGAAGGAATTCTTCCCTGTGAGGGTGGGCAGGCCCTGGCACAGCTTGCCCAGAGAAGCTGTGGCTGCCCCTGGACCCCTGGAAGTGTCCAAGGCAA
>JAWWEW010000166.1:2308489-2329490 GCA_035583185.1 Anabacerthia variegaticeps
GAGGGTGGGCAGGCCCTGGCACAGCTTGCCCAGAGAAGCTGTGGCTGCCCCTGGACCCCTGGAAGTGTCCAAGGCAAGGTTGGACAGGGCTGGGGGCAACCTGGGCTAGTGGAAGGTGTCCCAGCCCATGGCAGGGCACTGGAACTAAGTGATCTTTCAGGTCCCTTCCTACCCAGTCATTGTATGACTCTATGAATACATCAAGACAGCAAAGGAATGGCTGTCCCAGCCTTTCACCACCAGCCCAAACAGCATTTGAACACAGACTCTCTTCCCAAGTCCTCAGCACGGCCATTTGCCCCAAGGAGCATCCAGAGAAATATTTGGCAGATCCAACATTTTTGGAGCTATTAATAACACAAACAGTGTAAACTATTAGATCAGGCTCCTGCCTGCCAGGGAAAAGCCTGGCTATGGAAAGCCATTGACATTCTGAAATCCTGGGCATTTCAAGGAGCAGTTTTTAGTTTATTCATTATTTGCTGCATGGTATGGGATTCCCCTTTCCAGCCTGGGACCAGCCTTACTCAGAAAAAGAAGAGTCCTGTGCAATTTATTACGTCTTCCCCTGTAAATACAGCATTACAAAGAAGATAATCAGATCTGTGACAATTTAATTATCACCCTCCTAAGGCAGCTGCCCCATCCTGACCCTGTTGAGGGGCCCATGGTGTGCTAAACCCCAGGATTTGGCCAAGATGTGCTGGGAATTCGGCAACAAAACATCTCTACAAGACCTCCAGGGACAGTATCCTCTTTCTGTCCATCACCTTTTTAATGGGACAACAAGGATGAGACTTCAGACCAGGAATTCAAACAAATGCAAAAAGAGCCTTAACATTTTTGCAGCATCCTGACACTGCTCCCTACCCAGGGAAACACATCGAGGGTGAGCCCCTCCAGCAGGACTGAGGAATTCCCTTTTTTTTGTTGTATCAGGGATGCCAGAGCAGTTCAAGGTGCAACAACTCACAGGTAGCAGGAACAATGTGTTTTCTAAAAAGGGGGGGGCAGGAAGACTCCTCTGAAGACATAAGTCACTTCAGATGGTGCTGGCTTACAGGCCTCTTCCTTTAAATTGATTAATAATGACACATTTAAATGGACAACATAAATTAATTTCTGAATTGCACCATTAGTAAGTAATTAATTTCTTTGCTCTGTGAAACCAAGATATCACTGTTATCTAAATCTATAAAGAGAAGAAATGCTGAACGAGGACTCCATTAATGTAAAAATTGATTTTTCCATTTACCCTCTTCTGAGGTTTTTTTTTATCTCCCCCTCCCTCCAATGCATTTATTTTTCAAGTGGCTGGGGGTGGAGAGAGTAACCTAATTTATACTTCCAGTGGTAATCAAAACATCATGCATGCTCGTTTCAACCAAATGATGTCATTATGAAGGCTGTTAAAGCTGGGGTTGCCTTGGAAACACAAAATACTGATAGTTGAGCTTGGACATCTGAGTTCTCAGTAGGCACAGTAATGAGGGAATGGTGTGGCCCAGCCAGACCTGGCCTGTCTGGTCACACTGGAAGGATCACCCCAAGTTACTCACATGGTCTCTTTAGCCCTTACCATGCTGCCACTTTTCCTATTCCTCCCCCCACCTGCCATAATCCATTAGTTTTATAGAGCCAGGAGCAGAGAATTCCCTCGTTCTGATGACAAGCAGCCAGCTAAGGGCTGTGTGCTGCTGCCCACCAGCTGCCTCATTGCTATTTTCCACCCCAAAGGACACACCTGGTTCCTCTGGTGCAACCCAGGATGGAGATCTACTGGAGACTCCAGTTGTCTCTGATGATCCAGCTGTAGCCAAAGTGTTAAATCCTCCTTTTCCATACCAAGGGACTCTGTAAATGGTGAATGGAGTGTGGTCTAGGACACATCCAGCCTTGGTGTAACAGATCTTGTGTTCAGCATCTGGAAGGGAAGGTGCAATAAGAGAGGGGAGGTTTATTTTGGGTGCACCAGTTTTCTTGCAAAGACCAGCAAAACGAAGACATGTCTGTCCCCTCTTATAGTCCTGGATCCTTCAAGAGAGGACACTTCAACTAAGAGTAATTTTGAAAACAATTCCAGAAATGGAACTGACTTTCTATCTACTACTTAGAGATTAAAAAAAAAAGCCTTGATTTTTAACACACAGTGAATATTTCCTTGGCCATTCTGCTGAGATGGTTTGAGGCAGCTGTGCCTGGTGTTATTTGATGACAAGACACAAATGACACTGGCTATGCAGCAGGTTTTGGGCAGCCCAGGACTTTGGTCCACCAGCAGAAAAGGATGCAGAGTGATGTTATGATTTTGAGACAACTCCCTGGGTCTTCTCAGCCAGTTCTGCTCTTCCCAGTTCAAGGTACTGGGAGAGAAAGCTTAGGACTAGACTGGAGAGCCACTCAGGTCCCTCTGCTGTGCCAAGCCACAATTTCACAGTTCCTTTCAGCTCTTTTTTACTTACTCTGTCCCAAGAAGAACTCGATGTCATCTCTGATCACATCACACTGAGCTGAAAGCCAATTTTAAGGTACAGCTCTGAGAGAGGGGGCACAGCCTGAACCACATCTCTAAACACAGGCACAATATCCACGCTGTAAAACAGAACAGAGAGTTGAATTATTTACAGTGAGTATTTTGGCTGTTTCTTTTTTTTTCCCACCATCCTTTTGTTAAAGAGCACGAAACAAAACACGCATACAAACAAGTCAATGGGATGAAACATTTCCTGTCTGCGCAAGGAGTGTTAAATGAGCTCATTTCAGCTTCTCAATTAATATCTGGATGTCCCCAGTCACTGCCAGGGGTTTTTTTTTCACTTTGGTGAGTAGGTAATGATATTACCACCACCATGTGATCCTTCTCCTCCCTTATTGAGTCACCTTCCACTTCCATGCAGGAGTTTCTTTTAAGCTTCATCAATTGAAAACTGTTGGAATGCACCGGGAGAAATAATAAAAAAAAACATTTCATAACATTGGCAGGAGCATTTCAGGCATGAGCACTTTGAATATTTATTTGCCCTTTGTGTGAGCAATCTCAGCAAGAAAAAGTCAGTGTGAATAAAAGGAATTGCAAATACCAGCAGAGGAGCTCCGGAGTTTTCATTCATGAGAATATTTGCACAGGCTCCTGGGAGAATTATCAGGAAAGGCAATACAAAATCCCTTGGAGGATCAACACCTTGGCTACTCCATAATCCTGCTTGTCCAATGGAAAACATATTTTCCTGAGGGCTGGTTTGTTTGTTTTTTTTTTTTCCTGGGTTAGGGAAGGATTGAAAAATCTGGGAGAATAATCTTTGCCCTGTTTCTGTGTCACAGTGCCTTGTATTCCCTCTGCCTCTTCTCTCCCATCCACTATCTCTCCCTTGAGCTGAATAAGATCAGCTTCCTTCAGAAGTCCAGAAAAAGGGGAGAAAAAGAGATGGACAAGCAGCCAACACTGTTGGAGCCACGGAAAAGTGGAGGACTCACAGGAAGAAGCCAGTCAAGGAGTAATTTAAGGCAGAACTTTATACCCCAGCTCTGGATTAGACAAAATTCCATCTGGGATCAAAATGAGAACAAATCACTAAGGAGCAGAGCTAAAACATCCTTCTGCCTGGGAAAGAGAAAGCAGGATAGCAGCATCCACTGAATTTTTGGGGGTCAGCAATACAAGCAACGGGGCCTGTTTACTCATAATTAGCCTTTATGGGCAAAAGAAAAGATTCTACAGAATTTCATTCTTGCTGTAGAATTTTATAGGGTGGTTCAGAAGCTTATCAGAAGAATGTTATCTTGCCCAGGTTTTCAGAGCATTTCTCTAGAACCCTGTTGGTTTCAGCCCTGTTAAATTCAATAACTTCCCTAAGGGAGTGCTTTAAGTGTCAGGCATGATTC
Source organism: Anabacerthia variegaticeps (assembly GCA_035583185.1). NCBI lineage: Eukaryota > Metazoa > Chordata > Aves > Passeriformes > Furnariidae > Anabacerthia > Anabacerthia variegaticeps. Next base: position 2,312,372 of record JAWWEW010000166.1, read on the forward strand.
AGTTATATAAAGGGATAAGGGAATAATCGTTAGACAGTGCACAGGGATGAGAGAAGTGGTTTTGTGTGGCCCCAGCCTTATTTAAGAACACTCTGAATTTATAGATGAGGCTGATGAGGAAGTTGGAAGCAACTAATACAAGCGTAAAAGACAAAAGCCAGGCATTGCTTTTAGAGAGGGCTGTGATCAACTGGGATACCACAGAGACACCAGGAGGGTTCCAGAGGAGTATTTTAAGTGTTTTTAGATGTTTGCCTTGGTTTCATCAAGATGATGTCCCATGTACTCTTTTTGCCATTCATAATGTAAGCTATGGGCACTGGAATTTATATTAAGAGCCTGTGTCGCTTGCTTTGCAATTAACACATCCTGCAATTAGCAATCCGAACCACTGAACTCTTTAATATTTCTTCTTACTCCTAATACAGAATATTTTACTTCTAATATACTGTTGTCACCGTGCCTTAATTTGTTATGACAGTGTGAGCCAGGACTAATCCTTCTGAGTGCTGAGCACAGGCACAGAAGAAAACCCCCAAATCAGCACCTCTCCTTCCAGCTACTCACCTCACATCCCCTCCACAGAGGGGGAAGTGGATGAATGTGGCCTTCAGGAGACAGGGAATGTGATGAAGGGTGAATATCTCATTCCAAGTCCTGCAGTGAACAGGAGGCACCTGCAATTTGAAGAGGTGAAAAGGTGTGAGGTTGGTTTTACAATGGCTTGCAGCAGAGGAGAAGCAGTTCCCAACAACCAGGTTTCCAGGGGCACGTGTGAACTTAATGATGGTCTGCTAGACTTTACACCTCAAATATTAAAAAAAAAAAAAAGAAAAAAAAGCAATCAGACAGATCCAACTCAACTTTCTGCACTGACAGAACAAAATAACAAGGATTTTTTAGCCAGGCAGTAAAGACACTGAAGCTCCCTGCTGCCAGCCAAGGGGATTTATGAGCACTTCCTTCACAGACAGGTTATCCACAGGTTCCTCACCCACACCCAAGACCCTCCAGGAGGAGGCACCTCATGACTTGTCACCCTCTGAGCTGGATCCATCCCCGCTAGCCAGGACCCTTTGGGCCACCCCCATGTGCTCTGTGGTGCCTTCCCAAACTTGCATCCCACAATGCTCAAGACATCATTGAGCAACACCAGCTCCTACTTTTGTGCAAGTGAGGACAACTGCAGGGACTCTTCCCAACCACCCAAATGCCTCATTTATCCCCCAAGTTATGAAGCTTTTCTCTGCCCTGTGCTGGGTGAAGGTTTCCTGATCCATCATTCCACACCCTTTTTTATGGCTTCTGTGGGTTCATCATCCCTGGCCGGAGCGTGAGACGCTCCATTTGTTTTGCCAAGAACGTCCCTGAGATTTATACCTATAATTACACAGGTAACCTTTCCAACAGGGAATTTGGAAATGATCAACACTAAAGCAACCTACACATTAAATGTGATTAATAAGACACCAAATGACTGCGAGTCTGCACCTCCCTGCTTGTTAAGCACGTCAACTGGAGCATCCCTGATGGATCCCACCACTGGGAGACATCATGGGACACCTGAGAGTGGGCATTCCTGTTGGATATATCCTCTCTTCCCAGTAAATGTCCATGGGAGGGTTGGGGTATGAGCAGGCACAAAGGATGACATCCACCCCCCCCCCTCCAAAGTTTCATGGGATGGAGACTTCTTCTTGAGTCCTTGCTAATATCTTCTCCTGCCCCTCCCGCTCTCTGTCCTCTTGTCCCCTTCCCAGTGGGAGCTGTACAGGTACAGTGCAGCCTGCTGAAGAGGTGACAGCAGGATCTCAAGTGACAGGAGACAGATGAGTGTGAGCCTGGCTGGGGGGCAGGTTAAACAAGGCACCTGCTCCCTCAGCGCTGGGTTCTCTCTCCAGAATTGTCTTGCCATCCCCAGGGACGCTTAATGGAGCTCTCCTCCTCGCTCCCTGAGCACACAGCAGCTTCACCTGCTATCAAAGCACCTACTACCCGTATAATCCAGGAAAACAGCATCTGTCAGGATATCCATCATGCCCCGCAGGGTCCCCTCCTCCCACCAGAAAGGGTTGCAAGATGGAGCTTTGCCAAGGAATCCAAGCTCCACAGTGTGCCTGGCAGGTTGCACAGCACTATCCACACTGCTGCACGGAGTGGAGGTTTTACAAAGCTGGCATTTTGCTGCTGGGTTGCCCAAAGACAGTAAAAATCAGTCACAGTCAAGCCTGCATTGACCTTCAGTCCGTGGCTACGGCACGCCAGAGTTACGGGAGAAACGCTGAGCGCCGCTTCCCTATTCTCTGGACAAAGTTATTGCATATAAATTGGGTATTGATTAGAGGCAGAAAATGTAAAGAAGCCTCTCCGGGAAATCTGGAGGGTGGAAAGAAATACAGCAGCTGACAAAAGAGCTACTTTAATTAGGAAGGGAAGCAAAGTGGTGGGAAGAAAAAATAAACACAACCTCCCCTCAAGAGCCTCCCACTCCGGAGCTGAAAATCTGATCAGGAATCGTCTCTCTTAAAGAAACGAAACCAGATTTTGGAGCTGGGTTGACTGGGAAGTGGAAACAGGAGAAAGAGCTGGCTCCTTCCCTTCACCCAGCACTGATGAGGATGGAGAAAAGAACAGCTACACTTTCTGCTGGTCCCGGATTTTGCATGTGGAGCAGGGAGAGCCACAGATCACCTAATGAGTGTGTAACAACCATGCTTATTTCTGCCTTCTAGCTCAAAGTGCTTCAGGGTAATTACCCATTTTGGACTTATTAGTTGTAATTATGAGGTTCTGTAGTCTGGAGAACGTGTTATTAGAGCATGGACAACCTCAAGTGGTCTAAATAGACTCAGAGAAGTTCCTTGTTTATCTTCTAACTTTTCCTGCCTCAACGTTAGATGAGGTGCTGCTTCTCCTGCTGGGAAGCCTCACCATCCGCCCAGGACCCCTGCAGTCACCACAGGCTGTGGTTCCTGACCTGGGAAAGATGGGGCACACATGGGAACACACTCAGGCCTGGCCTGCAGCTGACTGAAGTCTACAGGAGCCTTTTTTAAATTTGGCTCCCGCTCATATGGCCAAAATAACACGTGGTGTTCACAGCAAAGTCCCAGCGCTGCTTTGAATAAGCACCACTATGCCCAGAGAGACTGGATGAGCTGCAGGCTTTCAGCTCCTGCCCCTTTCCTCCTGGGCACTGTCAGGGCTCTGTCTTCAGCAGGACACCTTCCAGATCCCACAGCTATCAGTGAGCAAAAACTAGAGGGTTTAATGTCAGTTTGGATCTATGTAAAAACCCTGCCAGGTAATCGTAGATGAGACCAGTCGGAGCCAGAGCAGGTTCCTGAGAATATCCCAGTGTACAGAAATGAACTGGTTTAGGACTCTCCCACCTATCAGACAGGCTTCTCCCTTCCCCAAATTCCATGTGACTCACTCCTCCTTTCACCTGGACTAATCTCCTTGCTGTGTTTTCTTCAGCCTCCCCTGATCTCCTCAGCACAGACTGGCCCTTACACCTCCAGGTGCTTGCTCCAGTCCATCCCTGCAGCAGTTCCCCCATGCAGCTGTCTCTCAGCCCAGGACCTACTTTTTTCCCCAAAATTAAACAGAGCCTCTGAATTAATGTCTGTCTCCCTTTCCAGACAGGAGAAAGCTGGCAGCTTGGCCAGAATGGGAAAGGCAGAGTCTGTGGGAAAGCCTGGGATTCCCACACCTCAGACAAGTAGCTTCTCTGTACATTTCCCCGGGCAGCCTTTTTTTTGCCCCCCCCCAAAATCCCTTTAATTTCACACAGTGCATGAAACAGAAAAGCCACTCTGCCCATCCATCCCTCCCTCCATGTCCCTGCACAGCCACACACAGCCCTGGATCCTCAGAGCTCCTGGTGGCACCATCCTCCTGTTTGGTAAGGATGGACAACAGGAACCCTTCAACCGAGTCTGGAAATGACCCACAGTGGATGCAGTGAGCTGAGAGATCCCTCCAGGAGGATGGAAGAGGAGAGGAGGTGAGCCAGCTCACCCCAATCTCATCACCCAGAGGCATCTCAGATCCAGGCTTTCCTAAAACCCAGGAGGCTTTGGCAAAGTTGCCCAAGGATAAAGACAGCTCCTCCAGTGTGCCACCACCAAGCACAAATCAGACAGTGCTACAGAGCCCTGCTTGACCTAAGTAAACTGCAGTGGCTGTGCCCAAGTTCTGCCTGACCCATCTTTGAGAGGTTTTCCTTTTTCCACAGCATGTGTATTTATAAAATTTTGCAATCCATTCTTACGTGAGATAAAGTCAGGTTTTACTTTCTTTTGGTCTCTGTTTTTTGTTTTGGCTAAAAAAAAAAAATAAAAAATGCACTTGCTAGTGGGGAAAAAAAAAACATAAATCAAAACTAAAAAAGCTTATGGGATATCCAGGACTACAATGTACCCTTCCTTCCATTCAGTCAAGGAGGCATCCAATATTAGGAAACCTTATTATCCTACCTGGAACGTCAATGAGCCTGGACCATGGCAGCAGCATCCTCGTCCCTAATCTGCTTGTGGAAGTGCCCCAAAAAGCCAGGCAGATAGAAGGGGACATCAGGCTCCCCACAGGAACTACCTGGGATAATTGACCTTCTCCAAAGGCACCAAGTTCCAGCATAATTAGCAGAGCTAATGCATCTCTCCAGGACAACAAAACGTAACACAGCACAACATGAACAAGAATTTTCATGGCAATTTTTCCTCTAAATTATATGTGACTTCTTTTTCTGAGCCTTTAACACCTCTGAAAGCAGTACTCACCTGTGGGAGCCTGGTGGTCACTTCACCCTGGACTGAACTAAACCCAGGACACTGTCCTTGGAACCACCTAGGGAGACAAAAAAAAATAATGTGTAACCATCATTTTCATTTTGTTTCCTTAGGAACCAGCATCCCATCCATGATGCAAACAAAGGATCCCCCAAGCAGACAAACTCTGGGTTCTCCTCCCTCGAGGGAAGCCTCCAAGGAGCCTCCACTGATGTCAGGGGTGCTCATTGGGGTTGACACAGATTCAGAGGGAGGCACACGGACCACAGGCTCCACAAGCAACGGCAGAGGTGCCTGTTATGGTAGCTCCAGATTTCTGGCCACCAGCCAGCAGGTGAGATGGCCAGATAATCCAAAAGCATCGCTTATCTTTCGGCGTGCTGAACATTTGCCTCCTTATTTCTCTTGCAGTGAAAAGCACTGTCCAACGCTTCGAGATGCGAGCAGATATAATGCCAATCATTAGAGTAGCAATTACTTATCTCACAGGAGCTCTGAGAGGCTTAATCAGCTGATATTTGTAAGCCACGATGAGCTGTGGAGATGAAGGATGCAAAGCATCCAAGACTGCTCACAGCAAAGCCCAAAGCAACTCTGCTTTCCCCTCCAAGCCTGGCCACCCCTCGCTGATGGCAGTGCACATGGTGGTGCTGAAAGACACCTAAGGGAGCATTCCCTGCTGTGTGCCAGCCCCCTGGAACCCAGCGGGAATGTGACACTAATGACATCCTTCAGAAATGTAATTAGCCTTTCTTCCCAGCGAGGTGCATTAGGGAGAATTCCGAGGCTCGGAGAAGTGGGCTCCAGTGGGTGAGAACTGAGGCTTGTGCTCTGAAAGCTGCATTAGGGAAGGGGAAAAAAATAGCAAAGAAAACGTTCTAATATTACTTAATTACCCCAAGACATCCTGAGATGTAATTGAGCTTGGAGGGCTAAATGAAGGCTGCACGCGTGAGACCGGCAGAGGTTGATGCATTTATAATGAGACCACTTTGCAAGGCAAACTAGGCCCCCACAGAGGGAGAGGAAGGCAAAGAGGAAGGACAAGAAGGGGGCTGGAGAGGTATCGAGGTGCCTGAAGATCTGCTGACCTCCAGTCCCTTCGCCTCTGCTCAGGGTTGCTGGGCAGGCTGGATGGAGGCAGGAGAGGAGATGAAGGGTGTGGGTACAGCAATCAACACACCATGCTAAAACCCCATAGAAACCCCTTAGTACCCAATAAAATGGTCAAGAGCTGCTGTATCTCACTGAAAGAGAGACATCCCTCCATCCAGGTCCAAGCTGGAGTTGTTTCAGCATCTAATCAGCCTCCTCCTGAGGAAGCCTCTGGGTAGGGAATGGGATGAGACAGGAGAACACGAGGTCCCCAGGGTAGGGCTGTCTCTGAAGATGAGAGGGGAACCCTTCCCCAGAGTGGCCAGTGTTCAGCCCCATTTCTCCCATTAACTTTAATGGAAACCAGGCAGCTAAATCCCAGTCCTGGAAAACATCCCTTTAATCCCCAACACCAGAGGCCCAATGAATGCTCACAAGCCCATTCCAGCCCTGATTTACATACTGTACAGAAGGAGACATTAAAATCCAAACGGTTTATGGTAATTAACACTCATTTAAATATTATACTGGTAACTATCACTTCCAATTCTTCTCAGCCTTGAAGGGGCTCTGTGTGCACATACATATGTACAGGGAGATTTTAAAGGGGTACTACATCTTCTCCCCTGATCGCTGCTTCCCCAGCATGTTTAAGGATGTTTAATGTTCATTAATTGTTTCACTTCAAGAAATTGCTGTGAAAAGTCACCTCAGGAGAGCAGAATTTTTTTTACTATTATTATTATTTTTGGAAAGAAAGTTATAATGGGAAGCTCTGCCTGTGGCAGGGATGTATTCACTAAGTATGGCCCTGATGAGGCTGTTTAAGCACCGTGATGGGTAACACAGAGCTATTAACACTCACCAGAGGAATGAAGAGTATGGAGATCAAACAACCTTTAGGTGAGAACAAAATGCATTATTTATCACCAATTAATTTTTTTTCTCCTCCTGCTTTTTCTCCCAAGGAGTAGGACTGGGGTGGAAGGCAGCACTGCCTCACTGGAAACCAAGAGGACCTATCAAGCACCTTTGGTGGACCTTGCACTGACCCACCCCATTGTGATATCAAGTATCAAGGGGAAGTAAATAGGCTGTAGACAAATCTACAGGTTATGGTACAAAATAAAGGTTTGAGAGGCTACAGGGTGTCTCCTGGCCCTGTTTTTAAGTCTCAGAGCTCCTCCAGCAAGGCCAGACAGGCATCACCCTGCATTGCAGCCAAAGCTGGACCACAGCACCCCCAGAGAATGAGGGAAAAGGTGCCCATTGCTGCATCCTTCAGGCTGCAGTTCAAGCACTAAGGGCTCTGTCTCTTCCCACCTCCTATGGAGGTTTCTCCTGGGAAGAAAAAGGATGCAGAAAGTTGTCCCTTAAAGGACACCAAACAATATCTGCTCCAGCATCTACCAGGTGTCCAGGATTCACAGCCCCACTGAACCCACTGGCAGCTCTCTCTGGGAGTAACTCCTGCCCAGGATGGGGGAAAGGGCCATTGGGGTTACTCTGCCCCGTATTCCCCTTTCCCCTGAGCCCCAGGAGCGCAGACAGGGAATGTGAGACCTGCACAGCACGCTGTGGGATCCAGGTATCAGGGCAGCTGCACCTCCAGTCGATCTCACAGCACAAGCCAAATGACCAGCAAATCCACCATGTTCACACTCCATCTGAAAAGACTGCTGGGGATATTTGACAGCCTCATGCTCAAAAACGTCACTCCCTTCCCACCCATCCATGGGAAAACATGGGAAGTGGCAGCAGAGCCCAGGAGCTGTTGCAATGCCCCTATTATACTAATGATGTTTTCTGCTCAAACCATCCCCAGGTGTGGCTCCTCACTGCAAAACAGCAGAATTGCCCCAATCCCTTCAGGCTTGGACATGTCCCTTGAGCCACAAATCCCATGGGAAACACCCAGGATTTTCTTGCAGGGGACCACCAAGTGATGCTGAGAGACATCAGCAAGAGCCTGTGCCCACTCCAATCACTTGACAAGGTCTTGCGAGATCCATGTTTGCATTAAAAAGAAATTAAAAGGTTTTCCACTCCACTGACTTGCCCAAAGCCTGCATACTAAATAGTAAATGCTACCTATGAGGTTGAATAAAATCTTCATTAAAAAAAAAGCCAGCAGTCACTGAATACATCATGAACAATGACATTGGGGAGGCATTGTTCTTCTTCTGCCTGATGGACCATGCTGGAACACCTGTTTCTTATCGTGAAACTGTTAATAACTGTCACCACCAAAATCAGTGCTGGAAATGTGGCATTAAGTTATTCCAACCACTACCTACCCCAGAGAGGGGGGGGAAAAAGCCAGAAAGGAGGAACAGAGGCGAAACTAGAACTTAGATAAAAATGTCAAAAGCATATTTGTCCGTGTGTCCACTGAAAACCATTTGCCAGTGGGGAGGGGAAAAAACCACCAAACAAATCCATATTAGATGGTTCCTGCCTCACCAGCATCTTCTAGCTGACATGAAAGTCACAGCTGGATAACCATAGGCAATTTTAACTGATTAACTACAGACATTGACCCTTTCAATTAATTCTCTGGGGATTTATTTCATTTTAATCATCTCCTAAAGCTACAGCCTCCCCACAGAGTCAATGGAAAACCAATGCCTGGTCCTTTCTCCTCCATCAGCTGTTAAAGGGGTAAGAGGGATGGTTACTCAGGGGGATTTAAGGCAACCCTGACTCAGGTAGGAATGAACTTAGGAGGTGGGCATTTGAAGATCACAACTCTTTAGGGATTGCAGGGTCTTTATCTTCCCAAAGAAACCTAGAGCAATGCAAAACATAAATTCCCTGCTTCCTTTCAGGCATGGAAATGGACCTGAGTTTCGCAGTGGAGGCAAAAATCTCTTGCTCTCAGTTCTTGTGCTGCTCCCTGGCTGTATCAGCCAGGGCTCCCATCACCATTGAAAGCTTTAGGTCACTTTGCTATAGCAAAAAATTGTTATTTCTCCCCAAAATCACAATTAGTCTCATGTTTTCCTCTTTCATAGAATCATGGAATCACCAAGGCTGGAAAAGACCTCTAAAATCATCAAGTTCAACAATCAACCCAGCACCACCACCAAGTTCACCACTAAACCTTGTTCTCAAGTGCCATATCCACATGGTTTTTGAACACTTTCAGGGATGGTTTCTCCACCACTTCCCTCTTCCAGTGCATGACTGCCCTTTCCTAATGTTTAAACCTCTCCTGGTGCAACTTTCCCTTCAAGGCCCTGGTCTGGTCCCATTTTGGGCTGTTTCTGCCTGGTGGAACCCAGCTGCCACCCAATTTAATCAAAGTAAGCACATCCATACAGATTTTTATGGGCAAAGTAGGCAGAGATATAAAGGCTTCTTGCCCATGGTGATCTACTGCCCTAATTAGCTGCTTTTTTTCCCTGCTATCAAGGACTGATGCTCTCGTGGCACCGACAGAGTTCTCCACTTGGTATAAAAACACATCAGTTGGAGGCAGCAACTTCATCTCCTAAATTTGGGCAGCTCTTTTGGTGAAACCCTGGGGTTTCAGGTGGGCAGCACAGCAGCTGACACTGGCCCCATTCACAAGCAGTCAGAAGGACTCGCTGGAATGGTTTGAGCACAGTCCTGTCAAAAGTCCATTTTACACTGATATTTTCTGTCAAAATGAAAAATTACGTGGGAAATTCTGACTAGAGCAACTCCATGCCCGGGAATCTGTAGAGTGACAGCCTGAAAGCTTCACCCTCCTCGTGCCACACCGAGAGAGTCTGGGTCAAGACTATCTATATTTTCTTGAAACGGCCGAGCTTATTTTCTCCCACTTCCCCTTGATCCACAGCTATATCACCTGGAAGAATTTAAAAAGGATCTGCACTTCTCCAGAGGTGCAAGGCGCATTCAACAAAAAGATGCACCTGAGATGACCTTGAAACAAGCCAAAATTAATCTCTCCGGCGCGAGCCACTGCAGAGGCAAAGCCGTGGAGGGGGCTTTGGAAAGCAGGCTAGGGGGGGATGGCAGCCTTTATCTGCCTCTCCCTGACAGCCTGAGAAAGGATGGTTCAAAGGAGCAAAACAAAACACTCACCTGCATGACAGAGTAGTTAACTTAATCCCCCAAAGGCAAATCCTGTTAGCATGTAAAACTAGGAGTGATAATTGTAACCAGTTTTCAACCTTTGCTGTAGTGGAAATAATCGCTGCCTCGCTTCCCAGAGACTCCTTTCTCCACCGATTATTTGAAACTAACCTAACCATGGGGAGCAAGGAAGGAGGAGGGTGGGAGATTAAAGATGAGACAGTATTTAAGACTGGGGCAGGAGGGCAGCTACAGGTTGGTCTGAGCAGCAGCTTTGCTTGAGGAACAAAGGGCAAAAACTCAGAAAATGGGTAAAACAAGCTGGATTTCATGCAGATGGATTCAGTCAGGCGAGCCTGGTAAATATATTTTTCTGGGAGATAACGGCTTTAATTTTTATTTTTTTTTCCAGACAAAAGCCAATCTTTGCCTTTGTGAAAGAGCTTGACCATCTGGACTTCAGAAAAGCATTTGATATTGTGCCACATGGGCAAATGATTAGTTAAACTGTAGGAGGGGAACATTGCGACAAGAATTATGAATCAAAGAAACGCTTTGCCTAGAAAAAAAATAAGATTATAATAGATAATACCAAAAAAGGAGGCAGTTTGGAGGGATTTTGCTGAGCAGGCTGTTCAGTCACCACTCACATACAACACTTCCTTAACAACAGGGGACCAATGCTCATCAAACTCACTCCTTCGGAAGCAAAACAACACAAAACAAAGAGTTTGGGCATCATTCAGAAGGAAGTGATGACTTTGGGAACCAGACCGATGGATGTGGAATGACATCCAATGGTAGGAAATCCAAGGCCAGGTTTAAAAGATCAGTGGCAAGGGTGGAAAACCAGCAGAGATGACAAATGAGAAGACCCACCTGTGTGGTTTAGCTTGTCCTACAACAGACTGAGGGGACCCTGAGACAGTGGGATTGTTAAGAAACATCTACAACTCCAAGTATTTCCAGGAGAGAGAGAAAAACCTATTAACTGCAGATGAAGAACATCTCCAAGGGACCGCTTACCAGGAGCAGGTGAGTCCCCTGACAGCCTTAAGAGACCCTTCTCATCCCATGGCAGGGCTTCTCCCAGAGCCCAGAAATGCCATTCAAGGGCTTCTGTGCTTTGTGTTTTACAGATGCTCAGAAATACCCCCCACTGGACTTATATCAAAGGGATCAATTTAAGGCTTGCCCATTTGGTGAGTGCTGGTCCTTGAGGCAGTCGAGCCAGCCAAGTTTAGTCTGCAGTTAAGTTACCTCTCACCCCTCTGAGGAGGCTTTCCCAGAACACAGGTATCAACAGCTACCTCAGGAAAGCAAAACACTGAGGAGCAGATGAAAGGTAAGCTGGGCTTATGTCCTGCCAGCACAGGAGGTCACACAACGCAGCACCTCCAAACCCCCGTCGTCATCAGCCCTCTCCAAACACAACGACTGTCATTGCTGGAACCCAAAGACACAATTTCTCCTTCCTCAGGCAGCCCCACAAGGTCTTTGGAAAGCAGTAAGGGATGAAGCAAAGGGATTTCAACAGAAATTAAAGGGAATTTACTCTGGTGAATTTTCACTACAAGATACTCAGGGCAAACATTATTAAGCCTCCTTAGGTAATGTAATTAGAAGTTCAACCTCTTTTATCTAAATTTTGCACACAGAAAAATATCCATCATTGCATAAACTGAGGAAAAGGGCTTTTCCTTCTATTTTTTCTTAACAAAGGGGTTTTTTTTAAGCCTTCTTTAAGCAGGTGAACATTTCATGAGGAATCCTGAGCTTGTTCTAAGTGCATTTGGATCCCTTCTGAGTAAACCAGGAGAAAGGTTCAGGTTCTACATCAAAATATGTGACAATAATTCTCTCCAGGTGGCTGTTTGAGGGAGAAGACAGAAGCAAAGGCCTCTAAAATGAGAATTACTCAGCAACTTCTGTGTTTATGGGCAAAACCCACTCACTATGAGCAAGAATGGTCAGAAATTGAGACAAAATGGGTTTTAGTCAGAGAATGTCAACTTGCCAAACCCAAGATCTCACACAGAGGGGGGAAAAAAGCCATTTCAAATGACACATTTATTCACCCACTGTAGAGATTTTTCAGCATCATCACGGAGTTGTCAGCAGTTAAAAAAAGAAACCAAAATAAAAGGAAGAAAGAAGAAAATAAGAAAAATGGAGCTTCACAAAGCACAAATAACCTGGTATGTTGGGTACTGGCCAGGGTTGCAGATGGCTCAGATTCAAGCTCTTCAAGGCAGGGATTTGTACCTCTCTGTCTCTAACATTCCCAGCGAGGCCCCAGCCATAAACCAAGCCTGGGAGTTTCACTCTCACCTCCTGCTCAAAAAACCCCAGTATTTTAAAAGTATCTTGGTTTTATCTTGCCATAGAAAAAGTCCTTCTTTTGAAATCTCAGGAAGGGCTGTGGGATGAAAAAGCAGCAGGTCCCTTCTCTCCCTGGTTTTGATTACAGCTTATTAGCATCATTGTTTGGTTTAAGATTTCCCATAAAAATTCCATTCCCAGCAAAGACCTCAGCCAAAAAAGTAAGCAAAGCATTAATAGGAGCTGTCTCTCATTAAGACCAGTTCCCCAAGAAACAGGAGCTCCTGTGTGTGTGTGCACACCAGTCCAGGTCAGCCAAGCCACTGTTTAATAACTTTCCCCCAGTTTTGACACAGGGTAGGAATCACAAACTCTGTCATTCCTGAAAGCTTGATGAAAATAAATAGGTGGACAGAGGAGGGTGAACAGCCTGTCCAACCTCACTATAGCCATCAGAGAGAGGGAGAACCATAGGAGATGAAGCTCTGCACCTTCCCCTGCCAGCAGCAGTGCTTGGCTCTTAAAAAAATTAATAAATTACTGTCAGTAATAACCCAGACTAAGAAGCAGGAAGGGAGAAAAGAGGCTTTTCTGTGGAGCTTGTCCTTCCCCTGAGAAGGGTCGATCCTCACAGCCAGTCCCCACTGCCGGAGGGGTCGAAGGCTTTGCCACCACCAGCTCCAAGCAGATGGTGTGGACACGCCTGAGCTGGAGAAATCTTTTGTAATAAAAAGCCTCTCCCAGAAATTAACTTTAATTAAGGCACGAGCACTTAATATCTGTATTTGAGATGTTAAGCCTTCAGCGGAGCCTGTCCCCAGCCTCTTGTCTCACACCTTCCCCAGCACCTCCTCCTGTCCCTGGGTGCTGTCACCCAGCCTCATCCTCCCCTTGGGAAGGTGGCCCCAGCTGCTAATTTGCAGGGAAACGTGCAGGAACGTCACGAATAGAGCTCTCCATCCCTCCCAGTGAATTTGACAGGGGGCTCAAAACTTGTTAAGAGGAGGCTGGTGGGAGGAAAAGCACTGACAGACAGTACAATCGCATAAGCTTCTTTTCCTCGGGAAACCAGGCTAAAAATAATACCCTGCAATTTGACAGCCTCAGCCCAGGAGAGCCACCAACGTGTTAGTGAGGATGAGGAGCAGAGCCTGGATGGGTGCTGGCTTCCTCAGTACTGACTGGGCTCGAGGAAGGCCCAGAGACAGCACCCATGGGTCAAACCCACACCCTCAACCTGCAGTGGCACCCGCTGCCACCCTCCACAGCCACTCCAGACACCGAGGTCCACCAAAGTGGACACAGGTACCCAGAGTTTCACAAGCAAAAGGGCTCCAGCGAGATCCCCCGGCTACGTACCCACAGCTTGCACGGTTTCACCTCACTGCTGCTGCATTAGGCTCAAGAAAAAGCTGCTTTACAGCCCAAACCCACGTTCCATCCATGCAAGAGGGAAATCTTGCTGTCACAGACACAATTCCACATGCCACTCCGGTGATGGAGGAGTGAACCCTTTGGTAGTAATTGCTATGCACGGGCGGGGGGAAGAGATTCTGATAGCTTTTATTATCACGGTATCCAGACGTAAAACGAATGCCTGCAATATTTATACATGTCATCACTTATAGTAAGTAGCCTGATTTGTCAAACGAAGACGAGATTCAGGGATGTCAATTAGGAGGAGACGGAGGGCGAGGCAGGGGAGGAAGCGTGCGCAGGATTCATCAGGGCTGCAGATGCTCCATCCCAAATGTCAGCTACAAAACCGCGAGTGGCTTGGGCTGGTGGAACACGGCCAGAAACGCAAGGCAAGAGGGTGAGAGCAAGGTAAAGGGTCCTGCTTTGAGGTCAGCCCTCTGCCCCCGGGGTGGGTGCGAGTGGTGACTGAGATCCCGGAGAGCAGGAGGAGAGGGAAGGTGTCCTTTGACTGCCCTCTAATGCCAGGTAGAGGGAAAAGGGATGGGTGCTGGAGGACGGGGCAGCAGCACATGAGAGCAATCCCCACAAGGTGAGAGATGCTGCCATAAAACTGATGGAGCCCAAGAACACACCGAGGACTGAATTGCCTCACTGTACACTCTCACAGGGTATTTTAGGCCACTGTTACTGGCAGGGATAACCCATTTTCCTCAGAAATCATTAGCCCTGCAAAGAAATGATGGACAAAAATCTTGCTGAAGGTTGGGATGTGCAGTCCCTCCATCCATCCCAGCTGCTGGAAGCTTGGCCAGGCAAACTCTCCTCTACACAGCCAAAGCTTACCAGCAGCAAGACCCAAAAGGCTGAAGTTTGCAAGAGTTTGTTTAAAAGTTAGCAAGCCCTGGCCTCTGAAAACCCCCTAAATGTCCACTGCTGGCCCTAAAACCTGCCTCCTGTAACACCCATCTCTTGTGGCACCAGGCAGCACAAACTCTCCTGAGTGGAGAGTGACAGTCCCACCATGGTGGTCACAGCTTCGGGGAGAACTTTAAGCAAACAAAACTTTACACATCTGGATTTTTGCAGCCTAGACCTGCTTCTTCCCTTGGCCCAGTAATAGGTGACAGCAATGAACTGAGCTGTTCAGTGCTCTGCTGGGTCATTGCTCCTTGTACCTGAGGCCTTCCCTCAAACCATGGCCTCTTCTCCTGGGCAGATGGAAACAAGAGGCTGGAATCACGGGTGACAAGGGAACTGGGGTGCCCTCCTCCTATGGAGCTAAGTGGCCCCCCATAGTAGCATCACAGGAATGAGGGATGGGAGGAGAGAAAGAGAGCAGACCTCCTTGGAGTATCATCCTCCAGCCTGACAAAGCAGAATCACCACAAAGTGCCTCAGTGACATTAAAGATAAACCGGGTAGAAACATCTGGTTACAGATCCCTTAGAGATGCAATTACATGTGATGTCATTTGCTCAGCAAGGCAAAGGAAGGACACAGCAAGAAGCAATTTCCAACACTGAGATCTTGCTCCTCAGCCCAAAAATTTGTAAGGATCAAGGCCAGGCTGGATGAGGCTTGGAGCAGCCTGGTCTTGTGAGAGGTATCCCTGCCCGTGGCAGGGAGATTGGAACTAAATGGTCTTTAAGGTCTCTTCCAACCCAAACCATTCTGTGATTCTATGAATAAATAAGTAAAGTGTGTTTCATCACTGAAAACAGTCACCTAGGCAAGGTTTTGTTCTTCACCCTCCCAAGAGACTCAGGACAGGTGGATCATTGGTAAAGAATATATCCTGTGACAAAGAGCTTCACAGGAGGAAGCCACAATGTGGGACTGCTGCAAAAACACAGCCTCCCAGTGTGCCTCCCCCTGGGAAGCAATGTCACATCTCAGGCAGAAAATACTCAGCATGTTTTAAGACTCCCAAGAATGTCACCCTGCGCCAAAGTCACCATGAGGAGTCCCACAGGAGAAGGAGAGAACCCCAAAGCAAAGCCAAGGGAAATGCTGACACTGGGATTCGTCTTGCTTAACTTAATAACTGCAGACACCTACATCTGAGCTACTCATTCCACACACCTGTCTCTCTGTAATGAAGAGAAATAGGCACTGTTAGGAGCACAGATCGATTTTAGGCATCCGTGGGAGCGGATAAAACCTGAGCTGAAAGCATCTGTGCGGGGAAGTCGCAGCCATCAACGTCCATGCAGCAAATCCTTCCCAACCAGAGACGGGGGACAGCAGTAGGAACCAGCCTGAGAGCAAGATGTGTGTTCACAAGAGGAGAGCTGATGTCTGGAGACAGCCATGGCTGGCAGGCGAGCGCCGACACTCTCCTCTCCATCAGAGCCTTCCACCTCTGGGGACCCGCCAGCAGGGAACAGGGATGACAGACACATTAGCACCTTCTTCTTGTTGACAGCTTGTTTTCGTCCAAGCTTTCTCGTCCTCCACTAATTATTTCCTTTTGATTTTGAGACTTCAGATGAAACCATGTGCCAGTGGCCTCCAGCTACTGCCTTGGGGCTGAAGAGGGGAAGAAAAGCCCTGAATGACAGGGGACTCAGAGAAGGAGGAGGCTCACTCTTGCCCTTGCATCCAGAAAGCAGGAGTTTCTCTTTAGAGACATTTGGTGCACATTTTTTGCCATGAGGGTGGTGAAACACTGGAAGAGTTTTCCCAGGTGGGTGGTGGATGCTCCATCCCTGGGAATATTCAAGGCCAGGTTAGGTGGGGCTTTCAGCATCCTAGTCTAGTGGAAGATGTCCCTGTCCATTACAGGGGGGGATTAGACAGGTGACCTTTAAATATCCCTTCCAGCCCAAACTGTTTTATGATTCTATAAAAACTTCAGGCCAGACCTGAGAGTTACAGTATGCTACACTGAGATTTGAGGCTGACTTGGGGAGACCAGAAAGGGTTGACATCCTACAGCAAGGAGCACAGGCCAGGTACCCAAGGTGGGCCAAGGAGGACAACATCTAGAGGCATCCAAAACACCAGCACAAAGATTGCAGAGTAATCTAATGAGTATGCTTTCAAACCTGGAGGGCCACTGTACCCGCTCAGGCCCCATGCTGGGCACAAAGCATAAATCTCTGCAATGCTGCTTGAAATTAATCCATGGGAAGAGACTCACTAAGCGGCAGAAGGTCAGTGAGGGTGATTCAGACCAGTGGGTTGGAGAATTCTTATTCTGACCGATAACCAAAGATCAGGAAGGAAAAGGGCACACACTCACAGGAGAGGGATCCTGTCTCCACCGGGAAGGCAAACGGCCTGCACACAACCACGGCCTCTGCAGGGTGTCAAATGCTCTCTCAGCCCTGCCACCAGCATCGCTCATCCTGCAGCCCCCGCCAGCTCCCAGCTTTGGGGTACCACAGGCAAGCAGCCATGAGGATCAACTTCCTGCCCACCCC
>JAWWEW010000166.1:2329590-2395510 GCA_035583185.1 Anabacerthia variegaticeps
AAAGCACCCAAGGGAAAGGCCAGCAGCCCAGCATCCCCCGTGTGATGTGAGCTGGGCTGAAAGGCCCCTTTGCTCCGCAGCCTCCCAGCCAGCAGAGTGACCCAAGGCACCAGTGCGCTCACAGCACGTGGGGACCAACGTGGGGCTGGCCAGGCACCCCTGGGCACAAATCCTCCACCCGCTCAGAGTTTTCTCAAGCCCATACGTTTGTATTAAATGGTCTGTTAGAGATTTGCCGGTAGTTTTCAAGCTCTGACAGCCCTGTTTTTATTTCAGTTGCCTTTAAGCCACCTCGTGGAATTTTCATATATAAATATGGAAATATGCAAAACCCCGCAGATTTATAGGATCCGACACTGCGGTTTAAATGAATCCCCCATGATCTTGTCTCCTGCTCATGCCCCCTCCTGCAGCACCCCTTCCTCTGCTCTCTGGTGCAGCCGCTCTGTGAGGAGCAGTAATCCTTCCCAGGCAGCTCCAGAGACATGTCCATGCCTTCCTCTGCCTCCCAGCCTACCGTTCTCCCATCATTTGCATAGCTGGGACACCGCTCTGCTGCTTCACTCCCACAAACAGGGGTCAGGCTGTGCCCATCCCTGGAAGTGTCCAAGGTCAGGTTGGGACAGGGCTTGGAGCAACCTGGTCTAGTGGAAAGTGTCCCTGCCCATGGCAGGGGGGTTGGACTGATATGGTCCCTTGCAACCCAAACCATTCCGTGGTTCGATGATGATTCTGTGATTCAGTTTTGAGCTGGACAGGGCAAAGCAGCCTTGGCGAGACAAGCACAGTCTCAGGCAGTGAGGAATCCACACGGTGCAGCTGCAGCAAAAGCCTTGGTCAAACCCTGTGTGGCTCCAGAGGAGATGGACCCAAGACAAAAGTCTCTTGGACATGCAACTCCTGCAGGGGAAAAACTTCTCTGCCTACAGCTCCCATCACAGGAACGCCCTGCCATCGCTTTGGGCTTGAATCAAAAACTAAAAGCTCTGTCTTGCACCTTATTTTCCCTTCCTGCCCAGAGGATCCTGAAGGGAAAAGCTGGCTTGGAGGGGAATTGGTCCCAAAGCTGTGATGGGAGCCAAGGGCAAGCCGAGGTTTCTTTACCCTCAGTGAGACAGGGAAAAGCAGCCTGCCCCTGGGGACACAGGCCCTTGGCACAGGGCGAGCTCCCGGCGATTCCTTTGGACTGAAACCCCCTCAGGGCCTGCTTGGAAAAATGCCTTTCCTCTTTCCCAATTTACTCTGGAGCAGCTGAGCGCAACAAAAACCAGCCCTGAGCTCACAACCCTGAAAGCTCAGTTCCCCTGGGCAGGGGCACAAGGATCCCTCAGCAAGAGGCACGACCAGGAGCTCATCCAAGCTGCACAGCCATCCCACACAAATTAAATATCACGTAAAAAAAAATAAATACACACAGAAAGATTAGAGTAACAGTGGCCTGTATGAGGTTGACGCTTCCCCTGGTTTAAACGAGTGAAAATCGATGAAAAAAGGAGGAAGTAATAATATATGTTTGTTAGTGGAGTGCTAAAGAAAGTCAAGTCAGTGACCTGGAGAAAATTGCTCCTTCAGTCTGTGCAACAAGAGCCGGTTAAAATCATCTGCCTGCAGCTATATATTTTCCTATAGGTGCCCCATATTCCCCCTGAATTCCAGGCTGTTTAACCAGCTCACTGCAGCGCTGAGAAAGCAGCTGGAAAATGGCTGTGGCACCCTGTCGACCTCTGCCTCTCCCACTTGTTTTGAGAGAGAAATTGGAAGTTTGGCTCCTCAACAAGAGCTCGGTTTGTAAAGCTTTGAGGGCACACAAGGAGGAAAGCCCAGAAGAGCTGGGGCTGATTTCCTAAGCAGAAGCAAAAGCAATACAGCCTTTGTTTAACAAACTGGGGAGCTGAAAACACAAAACATCTTTGCCTGGGAGAAGGCTGCACCACTTCCTCAACCGTGTTTAGCATTTCTCCGCGACTATTTTGTATTATTTTTTTTCCTTTTGGCCTATTTTCTGCATCAGGAGAATTTCAATTTCCCTCCAAAAGCAACTTGATAAAGATCATAAGAAGATAAAAAAGTGGGGGAAAAAAGTGTTGGCGCAGCTTTTCCTGAAGGAGATGCCTATAAACAGCTGTACTGGAGCATGTAATTCTTTCAGATAAAGCATATTTGTTATTTTCTAAGACACTTTAAATTTAAACCCACAAGTTTGGTGTTAGGCCTGCGCTTGGTTATCAGATTGACACATCCTGATTAACCAAGGAGAATTAACCTCTCAGTGTGCAGAAAAAGCTGATTATTTAAAATAAATCAAAGATTCTTTTCCAGTTCAGATCACACGGACAGTCAGTTATTTTAAGTCGATCCAGGCAAATACATTTTTGGCTGCACATGTGCTGGCATCCAGAGGTTTGCTAAGCTGCTCTGCCACTGACTCCCTGCAGGCACCTTTAGCCAGAGCCTTTCCCCTGCCAGGATTCACTGGAGGGAGGCTAAGGAAGGGCAAAGCACCTCATCCTGGCTTGCCAGCCCCCAGGAAGGTACGCCCAAGCCTCTGCCATGTCTCCTTCGCTCCTTTCTCGACCCCTTCCACCATCTCCCACTTCATCCCTCGGCATGAATCATGCCACTCTTAACTCGTGACACCATTAGCTTTTGCTGTCACCAGAGCTGACAATTCAAAAGGCCCTGGAGAGCTGTCTACAGAGACACAATAAATGAGATCTCTTAATTAACACCTCCCTTAACTAAATAAATTAATTTTATGCAGCTGATATGTCGCGTCTTCACAGTTTGAGGGTGACTGAGTGGCTGAAAACGTCCCTCTCCTTGGAGCTATTGTAAAGACTTTTTGCTTGACAGTGTTTCTATAAACAGTCCCTGCTCTGAGGTGGCTGTGGGTGTGTGTCAGGCAGTGAAGGGAGGCAGGGACACCTCTGGAAGCAGGTCAGCTGGTATCCCTCTGCTCCAGCATCCCTCAGCACCTGGGCTTCCAGGAGGAACACCTCATCTGGAGCAGGGAGGGGAATAAACCCCTCTGCAACAAAAGAGATGTGGGATGTTGACATCCTTAAGTGGCTGCAGAGACAAGGACACCCCCACCTCCTTCACTTCTCCAGTGCAAAACCAGCTGCAGCCATGCCAAAGCACAGAGGAAAAGCCAGGATGCTTCACCTCTCAAGTGATGACTCGTGAACACGGTCCTGAAATGAGTGCTACAAAACCTAATCACAGAGATGGAAACAAAGATGGCACGTGAGAGTTGGGATTTCAGCCCTTGACCTAAACGGTTGGACAAAGCAGATCCCTCACCCTCACAAACAGCTGCCTACTTAAATGTAAGTGTGGAGAATGGCTACACATTGAGACTTCATACCCAGCCTGGATCCTGATGGATCCATCACTCGGCCCAAGCAGTAAGCATGGCACAGCTCAGGTTTTATACCTAAGCACACACCTTCTCCAAATCCACCTTTCCTTTCAGGGCAGCTGGCATACACACGTGCACACCGGCCTTTTCTTTCACCTCTTTTCCCTTCACTTTTCTCTCCTTTTTAACCCAACAAGCAGGGTCCTCCTTGGTAAGGAAGGAAGGAGAGCTGGGCTCTGGTCAGCATGCCCACAACTTATTTCCTGTGAAGCAGCCACTGGTAACATGATAAAAGCCTCCTCTCTGTCCTTTGATGGCTAGGGAGAGAAAAAAATGCTGAAAGCTTACCACTAAAAAAGACATTCTCCTCCAGGTCTGAATCACCAGCACAGCTTTTGGTCCTTGAAAAAAATGCGATAATCCAAGGGAACAGACTCAAGGCCAAAATCAGACTGTATTATCCAGGTTATCACCAGGGCACCCTGCAGAGATGCAGCCAAGAATTATTTCCCCCTCCCTCTCTTTCGCCTGGTGGAGCATGACAGAGAGAAAGACTCTTCCTATTTTTATTTTTTTTTAAAAGGAAAATAATTAGATTTTTCAAGAGGCTTGGATTTAAAATCAATTTCCCAATTAAAAAGCGTAAGGTTTATAGTTGGTGCAGGATTTAGGCTGGTGCTGTTTGTTTGCCTTCTGGGATCGATGCACTACCCCCAAGTGCCATCGTTGTCACTACTGGGACAAAAACTTTTTAAATAACCCTTGGGGGAACTCTTTTCCTGCTCAAAACCAGTTTAAAGGAGGGGTAACAAAAGAGACTACGCTCCTGCCAAGGGAAGCTGCACCACGCAGCCAATATTGAAAGGTATTATAAAGCAACATCCACCTTCTTCACAAGAAAAACAGTCTCCAACAAATCATATCTTGGTGAAGGTGGATTCTCTGATGTGTGCTAAGGGGCTGGTTAACTCTGAATTTCCCCACCTGAGGGGGTACCAACAACACCTCTTCCTGGCCCAGCTCCTCTGCTCACCCCTAAGGGAATTGGTTCAAGGCTAAACTGTCTTATCGCCCACAAACAGAGCTTGACCTCTGCTATATTTGCAGCAAGTCCTATTACTTTGGGGTGATTCAGAGCTAGAAGGTGATTATTACAAGCCAGAAAGGAGAATTCTGACTGCTGTGGTGTTTACAGCTTTTATCACAGAAAAACCCACCTGCACCAGCTTTAAAAACAGATAAAATCTCCCAGCTAAGCCTGTTCTCCTCAAGATCCCATGTCACTAACAAGTCCCCCCATGCTCTGGGAATCCCCCCCTGCCAAAACTGTAAGGTTTTCCTCCAGTTCAATCTGGCCTGTGATCCTGGCTTAGCTCTAGAGACAACCTGAATGCTGACAGCACAGCACATTGTCGTGCTGACCAGGGTCAGAGCAAGCAGGATCAATGCTTCCACCAGCTCGGCACCAACACACACTCCCAGCAAAGACCAAGTGGAGAAGGAAGAAAAGCAGGTTAAAAAAAGAAATTATATCTCTTTTCACATAGCAGGGGAGTTACTTTGACACTCAGAGCACAGGAAGTTTGTTCATGGTGGTGCTTCACTTGCTTCCAGGCATCAGGGAGACTTTGTCCCCTGCCACAGCAACACAATCACAGAGTCACAGGGTCACAGAAAATGCTGAGTTGGAGGGGACCCACAAGGCTCATCGAGTCCAACCCTCAGCCCTGCACAAGACCATCCCCAGGAGTCACACCATATGCCTGAGAGCATCATCCAAATGCTCCTTGAGCTCTGTCAGCCTTGGTGCAGTGCCCACTGCCCTGGGGAGCCTGTTCAGTGTCCAACCACCCTCTGGGAGAAGAACCTTTTTTCTAATATCCAACCCAACTCTGCCCTGACACAACTCCAGCCATTCCCTGGGTTGTGTCACTGGAATAATGTAGATGTTGGTCAGCGAGGCCACTGGTATTCAAGAGTGTGATGTCCATTCATGCCCCTTTCTGTGGTGGATGGGATTTACTGTCCCTAAGGAAATGCTGACTGCTTCCTCTGGGAAGGGGCTGGGCAGTGGGGAGCTGCCTGCTCAGGACAAACACCAGCATGGAGGGACCTGAGCCATTTCAAGAGGGAGGTGTGGGGAATGGGAAGGGGATGCTTGAGGATCGCCAAGACTGAAGAATAGGAAAGCCAGGAGGTGTCCCAAAGATAACTTGGAAGGAGGATTGGTAAAGTAAGAAGCAGTGCTGAGGGAGCTGCAGGAGCCCGAGGGCAAGGAGATGTTGGAAAGCCATCACCACGAAGCAAGGGCATTGGAGAAGGAGTGGCAGGGGTTGGCACCCGGAGGAGATGAGACTGCACACAGCCTCAAAGGCTTTTAGGCTTTCTCAGAGCCCTGGCACCACCAGAGAGGATTTGATGAGCTGAAAAAAACAAAAAACCCTCACCTTGCATTTTAAAATGTGTCCATCTCCCGCAGCCCAAGAGGGAAGAGAACAGGAGGGGGGGAAAGTGCAACCCCCCAGTACAAGCTGCAAGGAAAGGAAGGAATCAGGAGACACACAGAACCCCAAGCTTCACTCAGAGCTAGTCATGAAAAGTAGATGAGTTTGCCTGCAATTGCCTCCTTCCCACACTTTTTTCCCCCAGTCCAACTCGTCTTTTGGTCTTTCTCACTCAGCGAACCACTAATTCTAGTGGTAACCATTTCACCAAAGCTTGAAAAGACAGTGGGGCTCACCAGGAAAGAGGCTTTCCCTCCAGGAAAAGCATTCCTCCTTTTCTCATCTTTTTGAGTGAAGGGCTTAGCTTGGTTTGGTCCCACCTAAATCCCAGAGCCAGAAGCTGCAATAAGCCCAATGATCACCTCCCAGCTCATCTTTTTGACCAAGATCTTCCTCCAAACAAAAGAGGGAAGATCCTGCAGCTGCTGAATAAGGAAGAGTATCTGGTTTGGAATTTTTACAAAACTACTGCTTCCACAACAGAGGAAGATATTCATTAAAGTTCACTTTTCAGCAGAAAAAAAACTTCCCGAGATAACCCGGAGTTCCAAGGGGAAATAAGCCAAAGGACAAAACCATGTGGGACTGCTGGAGGGGACAGGAGCTCAGGCAGCACATCACTGCCATTTGGATGCCCCGAGATGACATTATCACTTTTATCCTCATCTCTCCTTTCCAATTGCCAGAGTGTAAAGTGAAGGAAGTTTTTTGAGGCCCAGGCAAGCACAGGTGCACTTTGACAGCTCTACCAACACAGTGCCTGCTGCCTGTACTCAGTGGGGCAGATAAAGCAGCAGGGATAACCCCAAGAGAGGCATGGGAAGACCATGGAACACTCAAGGTCTGGGGTCCCAAGCCTACCGACATGGAGCCACTCACCCCCTCCACCCCAGATGGAATGTAGCCCCTTTGTTTTACAAGGCACAACCCCATTTGTTGCCCCACTGTCACCCTCTTTCTCCCTCCCTAGGTCATTCTGGACTCTCAGACTTACTGGCTGCTTGAGGACTATGTTTAGAAGCACAAAATTCCCTTTTTCTTTGTTTTAAACAGTTGTTAAAACCTAAGTTTTGGTTCCCTGCTGTCTTCATGGACACACCTCAGCTGATAATGCAGCTTCAATGACATATCATTCATCCAGGGCCTGAGAGGGAGCAAAGAAATTGTTCACTCATTCCACAAACAAGCACAGGAAAGCCAATATTCCCTCCCATTCCTGCTGTTCCATTAAACTAATTTTATGCATGAGGTGAGATTGCATCTTTCCTAAAAATAATAATAATAGCAATAATAATGAATACATTTTTCTCCAGTGACAGCATCAGTGATTAGGTTTTGCTTTACCACAAAGTAGACATTTCCAGAGAGCACATCTAGAAGCTGTCTGGTTAAAAGTGCTCCAGGAACAGCCAGAATTAGCAGCTGAAGGAATTTATGATGCTTTTTGGCTTATTCTGGAGCTGAAAGGTTAAGGAATCACATACCATGTGGAAGATACACACAAACCTATTTTCAAAGCAGTGCCCTTCTGAGTCCGAATTGATACTTGGAGGATGCACGACTGGATTGAGAGAGCAAACTAAGATCACTGGAGCAGAGATTAACAGGTACTAATTTTGTGAATGCTTAAATGAGTCCAAAATGTGACTCTGGACGTGGATCCCAGATAACACTCTGGGAAAAAAACAATATCCAAAGTGAGTAGGGTAATCTCCAATCCTCACATCACCTGCAGAGAGCTCGAGGATGATTCCACTCCTTCCTTCCAAGCCCCAAACCCCAGTTGCAATGAAGAAGGGGTTATGGGGAGATAAACAGATAAATCAAGTCCTTGCAGAGATGCCAAGAAACGCAGAAGCAGCTTTGGAGAGAAAGCACATTACAAGGAGACATCTCGGGAGAGAGTCTGTCTGTGCCATGCAAGAAGGACGGGGGAAAAAAAGCTTTTAGCACCTGTTTGCTTGCACTTATAAATAAGAAAAGAGGCAACTGCAGTTAGAGAGGACAGTAGACACCAATCTCTCTTTGAATGCTGGTCGCTGTCCCCTCTGTGAACTCCTCATTTCATGACGGCTGCAGCTGCAGGAGGAGGGAAAAGGCGAGGGAATCGCATCCCGCTTCCCGCCGAGGGCGGGCACGGAGGAGGCACAGCTCTGCTCACACATGCACACACGGTTCCCAGAAAGGAAAGCTGAGAAACATATCACCTCTAATTAGAGGGCAAGAGTCGTAAATACAACAGCGGAATTAAAGTGCTGAGCAGAAAAGCAGAGCTTGAGCACAGTCAAATCCACGTCCCAGCTGCAGCGCTTGACCAGCCCTTGAACCTGTCGTGCAGTTCCATGGCACTCAGAATTCCCAGCCAAAAGATTCCACAGGCAAGATGATGATGATGAGGAGGGCTTAGCTAACAGAGCAACCCTCACACCAGCAGGAGAGGGGAACCCCCTTTTCCAGAAACAGGGATGGAGGTGCCTCCCCCCCTCATTAGCTTCCAGAGCTGGATATGTTTAGCATGGATGACAGAGTGTAGTCATTGCAGCGCTGTTACAAGCAAGGTTGCTGCTGATTAAAGCACTGAACATGCTGTGCTAAGGAGAGTGTCCTGCTATTTGCAACCCAGCACAGCTCCCTTCAGCCAGAGGCCACAATAAAACAGCAGTCTGACACAAAAGGGTGCCCAGACCACCTTTTCCCTGAGCACCCAAGGCTTTGTGTTAGGTGGTTGTGACCCACAGCCACAGCAGAGTGAGCCCGCAGCTGTGACCTCCACACCTCCCCACCAAAGAAGCTCAGCTGAATCAGCAAGGTCCACATCAGCTCGCCCATCCTCCTTGGAGCCTGGTGTCACTTGGCTTGCCATCACCTAGCAGGAAAGGCCAGTGAGGGGAGCAAAGTCCTGAATGATAACAACAAATAAAGGACTGGAAGGGGAGGAATGCAGCAAAGCAATTGGCAAGCGCAGCTCTCTGGTCACGAGATGGACAGAGACTCTTGCAGCACACACAGCAAGCTCTTGGTTTTCCCTCTCCTGTGGGGCACTCCAGATTCCTGGGGGTTTTTTCCTGTAGGAGAAAGTTAAGGGTGTTGGCACCCTCTGGATGTGCTTTAGGCTAAAGATGCTCCAAACATCAGCTCCTCACTCCCACTCGAGGGTGAGACAGGGCAGGAAAACTTCAGCCCCTGTGAAGTGAACATACACCCATAACCTCTCCTCATCCAGAGACCCAAAGGAAGCTGTGCCAAAGATTCCACTCACAAAAGGCACTAAACAAAACCAGCGCTGGACAAGCTGACTTTCCTGTCACTGCCTGATTTCACAGCAGGAGAAAAACCACCTCTGACAGCCCAGCAAGCGTGGCAGTGAAGCTGTGGAGCAATGCCAAGGTGCCATGACCTCCAAGTCCTGTTGAGGAGACCAGCAGGATGGGGAGCAGCTGACTGCGGGCTCCGGCTGGAGTCAGCCTCCTGGCTAATTCCACTAACGTGAGGAGAGAAGCCACACCATCAGCTATTCCCTGGTTATTTTTAGGACCTGATGACTTTCCTGGAAGCACGCCACGGCGGCGGGTCACAGGGATGACTGCAGAAGGGACGAGCACAGCCCCCCTGCCAGCACCACAGTGGCAGCAGTAGAGGTTTGAAACACCTGAGAGTGCCAAGGATGAGCTCCAAGCTGCAGTCCCTCCATCCTCCTCCTCTCACCTGTGGAGCAGCAGCCAAAGCCAGCCCCAGGGCTCCCCACTGCCTGCTCTGCCCCCACACAGCCCAGAGAGACTGCTTCATCTCAAGGTCATGGCCAAGAGTCCATAACCATTATTGAACAGAGAGACCTGGAGACAGGGCATGGCCCTTGGAATGGGATAAAGACAACAGCAAAAAGCCTCACAGGTCAGGTCCCAGGGCAAACTGGCACCTGCAAGGCAAATTGCAACCACCAGCTGGGGTGACCGCAGCCCTGACACCAACACCTAAGTTGTCTTGGCATCTCCTAGACTGCTGCTGGCCATCAGGAGAAGGAGCTCAACGCTTCAGGAGGGATTAGGCTGAAAATTAATGACATTTTTCTTGATGCTACCAGATTGACACACCAGAGAGGCATGAAGGAAGGCAGCTCCGGCAAGGAATTCAGCCTGGTTTTCCACCTCATCTAACATATTCCCCCCAAAACAGTCTCAGAAGCAATGCATTAGGCCAACAGCAGTGGGAAGAGGAGAGGAGAACTGGACTGGCCACGCATGGGAGAGCAGCTGGAGTTGAGCACAGCATTGCCTTTGGGTTTGAGTTACTACAGAATATTTATTTACTCTCCACCTGCACTCGGGGGAAATGCTCCTGTGTACAGCACAGCAGGGCTTGGCTGGTAAAATCTTAATGTTGAGGCAACCTGGCTGAGCAAAGGCAAGGTAAAGTTAAATAAATAAAGAGAAGGCATGAGAATTTCAATATTCCTTTGGCTTCTTTAGAACCCAAATCAACAAAGGCAGGAATTGAGAATAGAAATGGGACATGCAGCCCTTTGAAGTCATTCTACAGGATGCACAAGGCAAAGGGGTCCTGGGGGGAGAACAAGACACAGCTCAAGTGCCTCATACTTGACATACAAGGTTTGACCTGGCTGGGATCACAATAAGTATGACTCTGACAACAATAAAACTGCCTTGGAGCCATATCCTGTGGGTCCATAGGGGTGGTAAGGAGCTGGGAGGAGCAGGCAGAAGTTTTTCAAATTGAATTTTACCTATTCACCCCCATTAAGGTCTTGCCCTGCCAAAGAACAGTCCCAGGATATCACTCACCCCCATTTGGGCATGACAGCCATGGAGGGAAGCCCAGCACAGCCCAGGGTGCAGAAAATTCCCACTCTGCTGTGAAATTCCTAATTTTTATCCTTCTATAAATGATTTATTCAAATTTACGTGCAGCCAAATTATACGTCAAAGTATTAAGAGAATAAAAAACCTTGATGTCTGCAAATTGTTGCTTTACTGAATTAGTTTGCTTGGTTGTACTCTTTGGGATTATTTTTTTCATGCATTCTGATCCAATATCTGTTCTACTTTGCTGTATGAAAAAAAGAACTGATAAGAACTAATCTAAAGCTGCAATAATGACAGGGAAAGGGAAGTTTTACAGAAGATGGGCATTAAGGAGGTTAGAAATGCATATTTTTGAGGCAGTTGCTTGGGAAATGAGGTGAAGTATCACAGCAAAGGGGTTTTATTTTGGCTGCCTTGAACTTCCACATCCACCTCCCCTCCCCAACCTCCCCATGTGGTAAGATTGATCCCAATAACCAAGCATATAATTGAAATTAAGCAAAGGCAGTGTAAAGTTCAAACAGATGCACTTGCTAGTCCTTTGCCAGAGCTATGTGCATGCAGAATGGCAGTGCTGGCACCAAGCTTTGCTCCCTCATCAAGAGGAATTGTTGGAATATCTGATGGAGCACGTGTGAGGCTCAGACTAGTTAAGCAGTGACACTCAGGGAATATGAATGAATACAAGAGTTTTTAAAGGCCTTAGAGGGATTAGGTGCCCAAAACACACACAGGTAGGCATTTAAGTCCTCTGAAAATCCAGTATTTCAACTACCTTGCTGAAAAGATTTCTTTAGATAATCCAGAAAGCTGACATAATACTTGACAAAGGTTTTTAATTTTTCTTTTCCTCCTCTTAGATTCAGCATTATGATTTGGTTGCAGGAGGCATTTGGTCTTACAAGGCCTCCAAGCCTTTTGGGAAGTTTTAATGTGCATTTTCTAGTCGTTATGGTAATAAATGAAGAAAAGTTCCAGCCTAATGGAATGGGTACAACCTGTGAGCAGAGAAATCACCTTTCTTCTTCACACCCACTCACATCCAATCGCTGCCCATACTTTTAGCAAAAACTCAACTTAAACATTGCACCATTGCTGCACCTAAACCAAACAAACATCCAATCTCATGAGCCAAAAGCATCACTGGTGTCCTCCTGGAAACATCCCTGCAGACAAGGGGAGCTCAGTGATCTCACTGCCCCATCCCCTTCACATCAGTGTGAGGGAAACACGAGCAAAGGCACATAAAAAGCCAATGAGGCTATTACAAAGCATCTCTTGTTTTCCAGTCCTAGAAAGAGCTGTGAAAATGGGATAGCTCCTAGAAAGAGCTATACAAATGGGATATCTCCCAGAGCTCAGATTACAACCTACTGCCATCAGCCTCCTGAGTCTGCTCAGCATCCGTGGCTCCCAATACTTCAGATTTCCCCAAAGGCCTTCTCCATCAGGGAAAAAGCTATTTTCAGGGCCATACTGTGCCAGGGCTGGAAATAGGCTCTGATTACCATTTTGTTCCTATTTAACCCATGCAGGAAATATCAGAGTCCTCTCCAAGGAGCCTCTTACCTGTGTGGGGTTTGGCAGAGATGCCGGGGTTGGAGGACACCGCCTGCCCCCGTCTGGCCTCCTCCGTGCAAGAAAGACAAATGGACAAAGAGGGATTGGGCCCAGGGATTAAAACAAAAATTCAAAAGCACCAAGAACCCTGCAGGTTCCTGACCACATGGGGAAGTTATTACTGTTAGAAGAAAGCCACCTGCATCAGAAGGGAGCAAAGCCAGCAACTGAGATACATATCCGGTGAAGGGAAGGAGGGTGAGACGTGATGAGAATTGGCATAAATATGAGGCTGAGGCAGAAATCATAGGAAAATAAGAGAAGGAGAAAGCACTGGCCTACATGGCATCCCTGGGTCATCGGATCCAGCCCTCCTGTGAGCTCCTGCTAAAAGCAGGGAAGATTTTATCCCCCTCTATTCCCAGAGGAAGGCTGGTCCATAGCCCGATTGCTCTCTAATTGTCAGAAACGATCTTCCAATTTCCAGGCTGAATATATTCTGGGCCAGTTTACATACATTTGTTCTTGTGCCAACACTATCCTCAGGCATAAATAGTTCTCTTTGGCTGACGCTCTCCCCTCCCCGTCTTCCGCCAGTGTATTTATAGGCAGCTATCTTCCTCAGCTTTCATTTTGCTAATTTAATTAAGTCAGGCTTTCCTCGTCTCCCCTCCAAACACACGAGCTCCATTTCTTTTATCGTGTTAGCAGCCCTTTCCCAGCCCTGGCTCTGAGGAGAACACGAGGCACACAATCACCAGTGGTGATCTCTCCTGGAAAACGGATGCTTGTGAGCAGAGTGCCTAATTGCAAAGTAAGAGAGACAGGCTCGTCTTTTATCCTGTCAGCTCTTTTGAATCAGTTAAACATCATAAATAGTGTTCTGGAGCACAAGCAGGGCCCGTAGTGCTTTGCAATGAGTTCAGTTTACGTTTTGGCTGAGTTGTCTTACCGTTATCCTGAACCCGTCCTTCTTTTTCCAATTATGCTACAGCGCTTTGCAAACCCATACGATGTCCGTCGGATTAAATATTATCCTATTTGGTGTCAGGCAGCAGCTCATATTGCAAAAGGAGAAAGCTGTGGCCAGCAGAGGGGAGGACAAGAGGAGGTTTCATTCCTGCTTTTCTCGGGAAAAGAGAACTCGACAGCAGACTGCACAGCATGGAAATGCTGCTGTTTCACAGAGCATTTGGGGAAGAAGTCTAATCCATGGACTTCCTAACAACTAAAGATCATGAAATAGTGGCAACACATGACAACTGTGCAGGCCCAGGAGCTGGACTTCGATGATCCTTGTGGGTCCCTTCCAACTCAGGATATTCTATGATTCTGTAAGATATACTTGGGTGATCAAGGCCAGGGAACTATTCAAGAAGCCACTTGGGCCATGTTAAAGCTTATTTCAGTAAAAGCCAGAATGCCAGAAAAGCTTACAAATTATGGAAGAAGCTAACACGTGTATAAATATACACATATATGGTAGGGTGAGAGTTTTAACCAAATTTGACTTTACAGTGGTTTGAGGTGATAAAATTTACTGATTCTTGAGGCCATCCTGTGCAGAGCCAGGAGCTGGACTTTGCTGATCCTTGTGGGCCCCTTCTGACTTAGGATATTCTACAATTCTACTTTGTTTTAATGTATGTTGAACAATGCTAATGATGTTAGATCTTTCATGTCACTGGTATTTCTCATTTTCTAACTAGATGTTGGTATTTCCTTCCATATGAGTGAAAAGGGGACAGATTAATAAATGCAGCCAACTGCCTGAGGACTTGATGATCTTAGAGGTCCTTTCCAACCTTAATGATTCCATGATTCTGTGACTCACCCAGGGTATGGCTCAAGCCTGGCTGTGAGGCAATATCACCATCCTCTTTCCAGGAGGTTTCTGGATATGACATCTTTAAAAAAAAAAAAGCAGAGGCACAGAAACTCAGAATACTGTCTTTGCAGCTGGTATGAGGCTGAAAGTCAAAAAAGGACTCTGTTGAAGAGCAGCTCTGCTTTTCAACCCACCTGATAACAGCTGTTAGCCCAGCCAAAACTGGTTTCTGCCTTGTGTAAGCACCTTCTCTTCCATTCTCACCCACGACCTGAAGCAGCTCTCCAGCTCAACAGCAGCGTCGCTGCACTCCACGCAGAATGACAAACTTCTCGTGCTCCATCTCAGTCTCCTCTTGACATCAACCACTGCAAGCTGTCCCTTGCGTCACCAAAAGCAGAGGTGAAGGAGTCCCACACTGTTTCAGTGGCCATTAACCCCGGAGAGGTGTCTTTGCTCCATGAGGCAATGCAGTATTGCCCCCACGTGCCATCACACCACTGCTGAGCAT
The DNA here is from genome assembly GCA_035583185.1 of Anabacerthia variegaticeps. Classification (NCBI taxonomy): domain Eukaryota; kingdom Metazoa; phylum Chordata; class Aves; order Passeriformes; family Furnariidae; genus Anabacerthia; species Anabacerthia variegaticeps. The sequence continues at coordinate 2,344,175 of JAWWEW010000166.1, forward strand.
GGCACTGTTCCCACACTGCTCATTGCAGGACTGGGAACAGCTCCACGGGATGAGTTTTGATCACCCAGCAAGAAAGACAAGCTCCCTCCAGCCAAAACTGAGGAGAAAAGGTGCAGCTGGAGACCAATTTGCTGCAGCACAGCCGCCAGAAATAGTGGAGAAAAATGGAAATATCCTCCAAGAATCCCAAACCTTTCAATAAATAAGGAGAGTTGTTGTCAAGATGTAAAATAGTCAGGTGTTATTTGTAGCAAAGCAAATCATAGTGGGGTGCAACGGAGCCAGAGGAACAGTGTTCCACAGCCTCTCCCTCTCATTTCTTTGTGGAAATCACAGTGCTGGCTCAAAAACATGAAAGCCACGACCATTTCCAGCAGCGTTAGAAACACAACCAACACATCAACCATTTGTCAGAATGACAAAACTAGCAGGAAAAAAAGAAGGGGAAATATGTTCTTTTCAAGCACCTCCATGGGGGATTTGCAGAAATTGGGTGATAAAAATTAGGCAAATGGCCAGAATCCCTCAACACAACTCACTTCATTTGTGATTTTACACTTCTGGGTTGCTGGGTCTTTTCTGAGCCAACAAATCTGCTGAGAGAGAAGTGCCCACTACACAGAACTCAAGGAGGTCTTGTAATGGGTTTGCCTTCAGCTAGAAACAGGCAGATCCAGCACAAACACCTCCCAGCTAATAGAAGATTATTAATACCAAGAGAGCAACTGCAAAGCATCCAGCACTGTTGAAACATTAACTTTTAATTGCAGCGTGGCAATTCCCTACAACCTGAGCCCTTCCCCTGCCAGGGGCTCACAGGGGACAGGCTTGGCCAGGCTTCCCCCAGCCCCTCCAGTGCCACCAAGGAAGGGGCTGAGATGGATGGCCAGCCCCAGGGCAGCGTGATTGATTTCCCTCGTTAGCCAGAGCGGTTAAGTGGGACAGAAGGGTGGTTTGTCTCACTCAAGGCTGACGTGAGCAATGCGTGGTGGCAGCAGGAGGTGGTGTCACATTTATGGTGAGGGTTACGTGTTGCACCACAGATGTAGGATGAGTCCTTCCCTATGTTGTTGTTCCTCCTACAGTGATCTTTCTCCTTTCCATATACAAAGCACAGGTGGAATTAAAGCTGAAACAGCTCAGGCTGGCCAGGTGTGGTAGAGGAAAAGCCTCTGAGTTGACCCCAACCGTCCTGAGTTAATGCTTGCACAGCCTGGCCCAAAGGAGAAAGCATCCAGAAAAGTTTCTTTCTAACTCACACAGCTCAGTTTAGCTCTTGAGATCAATCCTTATTTTTCATTTCCATATTGCTATCACTCCAAAACAGAGCACTCCCCGAGAACTCAATGCCCACAGTGTTGAAATCAAATGTTACAGTGAGGCTGCAAAGGGGAAGAGAAAGAAATCACTAAAAAATTCCTTGCTTCCCATGGAAAATTCTCCTGCAATCTCAGTTTTAAAGGCAGGTTAAAACTGGTTTGGGGTTTGGTGGTTTAAGGGGAGGGTTTTTTGGAAATCAAACAAAGGCCCCAACCATCATGCTGTGACACCCACAGCATGATGAATGTGTGAAGCAATCACTGAACGTGGCTGCCACAGGCCATAAGAGAAATGAAATATGGGAAATGGGAAATCAGGGTGGACAGGAGGAGGAGAGAGCTCCAAGGGGGGACCAGCCCTGGTGCCTCCAAGGCAGGTTGGTGGATGTAGTGGGAGCCCCTGGCTCAGCAGGCACTAATGGATGCGGAGAGGGGACACGGGCTTGAATTTTCATTGCTTCCTCCAAGCCAGCTGCATCCCTCACTCCAAAGGCAAATAAACAAGATCTCAGCTAAACACATCACTCCAGACGAGCCCTCGCCCTCCACTGACATCCCTGGACATGGGGGGGGGCTTTTCTCAGGAAAAATTCCATGCTGGCTGTTTTTCATCCCGTCCCACAGCCACACCAGTCTCAGCCCCTTGCTCCGAGGTGGGAAGTGGGCATCTGCCTGGGTGCATAATTGGGCACTTATGTAGGTCAGCACTGGCTCGTGGGCCTGCTGCAGACACAGATGCATTTTTCTTGCATCCTTAGGCAAGCTGAGAAATGTCACTTCCACGGTCAGCAATCACTACACATGTTGCTGCCCTCAGTGCCCACATGTTCAATTCAGGGCAAAAAATGGCAATTTGGGAGATGAGCTTCTGCCAGCAAATGACAGGGCTTTTCCCCACGACAGAAAGCCCACAGCCTTTGGCTCTCAGGTGCCAATGATGCAGCTTCCCAGGCACTCCAAAAGCACCAAGATCTTCAGATCCTGGCACCTTTGGTCTGGGAAGGATCTTTGCCCATGTCCAATTCTGGGCTGAAATTGGCAATTTTGGGAGATGGGCTTCTGCCAACAAACGACACGGTTTTCCCCAGGAAAGAAAGCCCTCAGCCTTTGGCTTTCAGGTGGCACTACCTAATAGCCTAATATCCACTACCCCTAATTACCATTACCCATAATTACCACTACTCGAAGTAACCACTACCCCTAATAACCACTACTGCTAATACCACCACTCCTAATAACCACTACCATGAATTAACACAACCATATATTACCCCTACCCTTAACACTAACCATAAACCTAGCCCCAACCCTGTTACCCACTACCCCTAATTACCCCTATTCCTACTAACCAGTACCCCAAGTTACCACTACTGCTCATAACCCCTACCCCTAATTACCATTACCACAATTTAATCACCACCCCTAAAACCCACCACCCCGTAAAACCCACTCTCTGTGGCTCTGGGAGAGGGCTACGATACAGGGAAGGAAGGTTGAGAACAGCTTTCTCCTTTTCTATGCATTTCATTTGAATTTGGGGTTTTTTTAAAGGCACACAGAGCAATTTAGAGCCCAAGACTGGGGAAAACACCCTACCCACTACTCATCCCTGTTCTCATCTGTGCTTCTGCAGGGTCCTTCACCTCCCTTTTTGTTTTAACTGTGTAAGGGAAACACTTAAACCATCAAGTTTTATTTTGAAGCTGAAGCCCAGGCAAAGCCCACGGAGCAGAGAAATGCCAGCAGAGGGCTGAGAAGCTGTTACACATCCCAAAGACAAAGTCCTGCCCAGAGAGGCGGTGGGGGCTGCCCGTGTAGCCCATATCTGCATGCAGAGGGAGCTGCACGCCTGCCAGAGGGGCTGCTTTCCCTTAGTCCTGGCTCCCCCCTCCCTGGGGAGGAACATCTGGGACAGGAGTTGAGTTCGCAGACAGGTGTGTGCTGCTGGACCCCCTGCTAGTTAAAACAAGAGGATTTGGGGAGCAGGGTCACAGCAGGCTTTGATATAAGCACCTTACAGCAAGCACGGACGTGGCAAGTCCTTCCTGACCAGAGTGTAGAGGCAAGGGGAGAAAGATGAAAGGGATGAGTCCAGGAGGGGTAAAGCAGCAGGGAGACTGCGCAGAGCTGAAGCTCTCCAGGAAGGCAGAGGGCAGCTGAAGATGCTTCAAAAGGGACTCTGCTTTCTATCTCCTAGCAACAGATGTCAGCAAAAAAACCAAGGAAGATGGGGAGAAGACAGTCTTGGGTTGAGGAAATGAGGGCTCTGCCAAGCCTCCCCTGGAGGCACCCTCATCCTCTCCCCTCCTTGGACTCCTTATGAACACCAACACCACTGCCCTTGCCACAGCCAGGCTGCTTTTTACTCCCAGTGGCCTGGCTAAGAAGTTTGGGTGTTTTCAGCCCCGCTCTAGACCACCTCTCCTGCTCTCTCCCCAGCTTGATTTGGGGCAATAAGGCCACAGTTTGGGCTGCAGCATAGAAGGGCAACCAAACAGCTTGGTAGCCCAAAAGGGAGACCCCACTATTACTCATAGAATGGTGCTGAGCTGGGAGTGAGTGCTGCTCAGTATTTTAGGCTCCATCTGCTTCCCTGCAAGTGTGTCCATCTGCAAACAGGGCAATATTTACAGACCCCAAAGCATCTGGCACCAATGGGCTTTAACCCATTAGTAAATGGCCAGAAGACACCACACTTAGGGCTTTTAGAGACATTAGGAGGGGGGAAAAAACCCTGTGTCTACAGGAAAATCCACCCTGCCCATCCCTGTATCAATTACAGAAGAGGCATTAAAAGGTTTTAGTAATGATTTCTTGTCAATAACCTGGATCTTCAAGTCCCAGTGTTCTTATTCAAACTCTCCTGGGAGCAAGACATCCCAGCAAAAGGGACATACCACAGACACATCACGGCAAAGGCAGAGGAAAGATAATAGACAAAGAGATATTGGGCAGAGAAAAAAAGATCAGAGACAGCAATCTATGGAAACAGAGACAGATCACGAGTTTAAAGGAAGGTGATTCTTCACTCTATGCCTATACAAATGATTTCCTTCCCCCTGCAGCTCCCTCCTCCCCTCTCTCCCGATGATTTGAAGGCTTTGGGAGCTGCAATAAGTGTGACTGCTTTTCCCTGCGACTCAGCCAAAGATTTAAGTAGGCAGGAGGAAAGAACTCTCTTTTTCCATCAGCATTCAACAGAAAGACAGCAAAAAAAAAAAAGAAACAAATAAAATTTAAAAAAAAAAAAATCAGGAAAGAGTCCAAGTTGCAAATTGTTAAAAGAAAACACAACCAGGAACATAAAAAACAGACGGAGTGGAAAAATACACTTCCTGCTCTGAGGCACCTTCCAACACTTCTTAGCTCTGTGTAAGGTCTTAATGCAGAGATTAATCTGCTGAGCCAGAGCTGGCCAAACTGGCCTGGGAGGTGCCTTCTCCACACCAGGAGAGATCTTCTGATAATTCCCAAGAGGGAGCTCTGGAGGAACATTGGCCAGCAGGTGATAAAGGGGGGAGCTGCTGCCAGTTATGATAAGGCTGCTCCATGAATCCTGATTATCAGCCTGGTCCTGCCTTGCTAATCCAGAGTTCCAACTACACAACCCTTTTCCTAACCCTGTGAAACCCTCCTATGGGGCCAGGGCTGTTTGAGGTTCTTGTGACCCATCAGGTCACACTTGCTTGGTTTTCTGAGGAACCAGGGTACACACAGTCCCAACACCCACCTGTCCTTCCCTTGATTAATCATGTCCCAAGCCACAGGCCTATTTTAACTGCATCCAAAAATCTCACTCCACAGAGATCCCCTGCGACACCCGCTGGCTCCCACAAGTCTCATTCTCCCTTGGTGAAAGCAGAAAGGGGAGACATTTTTCTGATTCAGAGGCAGAGCCAGCAACTGGGAATTTCTCCCAGAAGAAATCACACAGGAACTCCACACAGAGCCCCACAGCATGAGAAAAGCAGGCTTTTTAGTCTTGCACATTATAGGATGGCTTATTTTCATTACAACAGGAAAATTCAACAAGAAAATTCAAAAGAAGACTGTATCTTACTGATGCAGTCAAAACTCACCCTTAGACATGTGACATTGCAGGAACACATTTTTCCTGTCCTTCCCCTGCTGCAGCAGCATTCCCAGCTCACAGAAACAGGAATATTGCAGGATGAGGGCTTAGCTGATTGTTTTTTCTTCTTTCCAAGACCTTCATCTTTCTTCGCTACCAAACATTGCCTGGAGCCCATCCAAAACTTTCCAGGAGCACAGCGTCTTGAGTGTGCATGCCTTGCAGCTTTTCCATTCTTCTTGATGTTATAAAACTGTCTTGTAAAAGCAAAATTAAAGGCTTGAGTGCTGGCCACAAAGCCCTTGCCATGGCCATGTTTTCTGTTGTATGCAACTCCAAGACAGAAGGAGGGGGTGGAAGGGGAGGTAGAAAGCTTTATGCATTAAACTTCTTTATAAATCTATTGAAGGTATTTCATCACTTCCCGACTTTCCTCTATAAAACCCACTCAGCTACGTTTACAAATTATAAAATTAGCTTTATGTGCAGGGTCCAGGCTAATGGCACAGCTAAATCTAGGGAGCAGGAAGATTAGATGCTTCTCCCTTCCTCGCGGTGGGATTTATTTTGCAGCGTCCCTGCACGGGGAGCAGCATCCATCCTGGGGTGGGAGAACTTCCCTCTCAAGCCAAAGCTTACAAAGATCAAAGGAGATTTGACCACAAAGTGGAAAGTTTGAGGGAAGCCACATCTGTGGGGAGCAAATAGAGCTAGATGGCTCAGGGCAACATTTGTGCTCCACAAAGATTGAGTATTTCTGGAAAATGAGGGAATGTAAAAATTTAATCCCATGCAAAATAATTCAACCATATGGGATGGAGGGAGAGGGGTGCAATACTGAGAATATTCGAGGAAGAGGGACAGTTTTCATTAAAGTTAATGTTTCAAAGTGCCTTTGAACACCACAGAGGTGTATTGCTATGGAAGATACCTGGCAGCTGGATTGCATGTACTTGGTACCCTGCCACGCTGTTCAGGGAAACCTCGGGCAGCACCAACCTAGTTCCCAGTGGTCTCACGTTCCTTGGCCACAGCCCAAGGCAGTACCCACCACAGCTCTCTGAAGAGTGCTAAAAGACCCATTACAGAGACAGGGCTGGCATCAGTATAAATTCAGCACAGCACAGCTGCCAGGAAGGGAGGGGGTGATATATTTCAGGCTCTCCTGTCCAGTTCTGGGCTTCATCCCCACTCACATTCCCCCTCCAGCCCCTCTCCAGGCATTACAAGGGGTGCAGAAAGAAGCAGGAGGTTGCTTACCTGGGCAGTCCAGGCCTGCAAGGAGGGAACTTATGGCACAACAAGGTCACCCCCTGATGCTTTTGGCCACTTGCTGATCCTCAGAGTGCCAGGGATCAACTTTGCAGGGCAGGAGGGAAAACCACTGCACCAGTCCCCTCAAGGAGGAAGAAACAAAAGCTAATCAGCCTCAAGGACAGGGGGCATGAAGGGAACTTCTTCAAGGCACATTCTCAGCTGTAGTTCTTCGCTCCTTTAAAAAAAAAAAAATAATAATTTCCCACTGTAGCATCTTAATCACCACAAGTCAGCCTTAGGAAGAGTTATCCACAGAGCTATGCAGGGACTGCCAGGACACTGTTATAGCAGGATTATTTACTTTTATAACCTTTACAGAAACAAGAGATAAGTACATTAGAAAAACTTGCTCACACACAACAGCAGCGACCGCCTGATTCATTTCTGCACCCTCCCCATTGTGCACATGTGCCCAAAGAGCTGCTGCTTTGATTGCCATTGTGAGAGCCACACAAAATAGGACCAAACCACACAGGGGTGGCTTTGGAAGTGGGTTTGCCATTCAGAGGACCAGGTCTCCCATCCCACTGGGCAGTGGCACCCAAGGGCTCAGGACTCCAGGCCACCCATGGCACTGGATGGTGACACAAGGCAAAGTCCCTTGTGCAGCAGCACCCTCAGAGCCTCCCCATTGCTTCCATCATATTTTCCTCTTCACCAGGCACCAGCAGAAAGCCTTCTAAGCACTCTCAGACAGAAGATTTCCAGTGGCTCAATCCCTGGGAGCCTGCGATAAACTGAGAGCCCTCCTCTAACAACCACCCCCGTCTGACCTGCAGCTCAAAGGGATGCTGATCCTTTGAGCCAACAAAGGAACAAGATGTCTCCTGCAGCGCCCTCTCCCTCTTGTCCCTGCCCTCTGAGGAAGAGCTGAAGTCAGCTCTGCGTGTGGTATTTATTTCCCTGGCCCCTGGCATTGTGGCTATGCCCAGAGGCCAAGCACTAAAGGGCAGCCATGGCACCTCTCTGCATTCTGGGGAGGCATTGCAATTTTCCAGCAAATTCACCCCTTTCCAGTCTGCCAGATGCAGTCTGGAATTGCTGCTAAAAAAAAAATCAAATGGTACATGAGGAAAACAAAACAGTTACCTCCAGTCTCTGCTGCAATGAGCCAAAGCTCAAAGTGAAACTGTTCTCCATCCCTAATTTCCATTTGCCCCTGAACCTGCATCTTGCACCCTCAGGAGCCATCTCCCATTTCTGCAGAGCTCTGTGGGTGACATCCTGATCTACAGACGGAGAAAGGAGTCTTTGTTTACAAGATAAGAGCCACAAAATGCAAATAAAGAGCCCCAAATAGCACAAGATCAAACAGGGTCCATATCTACCCTTTCAAAGGCATCCAGGCTGCAAAACACCACAAGCAATGGCTTTGTTTGGAACGTTAAATATGATACTAAAAACAACTTCTGCATGAGAACAACATGCATATGAGTTATGTTATAACTTTAATCTCTCCAAGAAAAGGTCTTTAGAGCATATTTTAGGCTGAAAAGTTAAAACTGAGTAATGAATCAAGGTGTATTGGGTTTGCACAGCCCAGTTCTGGTTGCAGGGGGCTACAGGGGTGGCTTCTGTGAAGCTTCCAGGAGCTTCTCCTGTGCCCAACAGAGCCAATGCAGCCTGTGGTGCAGTCCATGATGTGGCAGGGTGTCCCACAGAGGTCCATGGTGAAGCAGAGGTCCACCTGCAGTCTGTGGAGGACACCACTCCAGAGCAGGGGGATGCCTGAAGGAGGCTGTGATCCCATGGGAAGCCTGAGCTGAAGCAGCTCCTGACAGGACCTGTGGCCCCATGGAGAGAGGAACCCACACTGGAATAGGTTTTCTGGCAGGTCTTGTGACCCCATGGAAGGGATCCATGTGGAGCAGCCTGTTCCTGAAGAACTGACCCCATGGAAAGGGATCCATGCTGGAGCAGGCTGTTCCTGAAGGACTGACCCCATGGAAAGGGATCCATGCTGGAGCAGTTTGTGAAGAGCTGCAGCCTGTGGGAAGAATTCACAATGGAGTATTTCATGAAGGACCCTCCCCTATAGAAGGGACCCCGCACTAGTTCTGGGCAGGAGCAAGGGGGAAATTCAGGCGTGAAATTAAGCCTCAGTAGAAAGGAGGGGGTGGGGAGAAGGTGTTTTTAACATTTGGTATTATTTCTCATTACCCTACTCCAATTTGATTGGCAACAAATTAAATTAATTTCTCCAAGTCGAGACTGTTTTGCCCATGACAGTAATTCCTGAGTGATCCCTCCCTGTCTTGCTCTCAACCCACAAGCCTTTCCTTACATTTTCTCTCCCCTGCCCAGCTGAGGAGGAGAATGATGGAGCAGGCTTGGTGGGCACATGACATCCAGGCAGAGTTATCCCACCTCACAAGGCCTTAAGAGGCTGGGAATGATTCCCTTAAGCAGCAGGGAACCATTACAGGGAGTTCAGTCCTGATTTAATTAAAGTCTTAAACGTACTCCGAGCAACACAATCCATCCACCCATCAATATGATGAAAAGACTGCAAGTTCCCTTAAACTCACCCAGCCACCTCATGAATCTCCTGCTCGGGAAAGCGAGGAAAAATGCAGTCTGGTTTCACTTAATTCTCCACAGCAGCCACTTCCACGCAAGCAGGAGCTGCTTTGCTGCTCCCAGGATGTGCTGATGGGAGCAGGGAGGAGGCCCCAGAGCCTTCTCACAGCAGAAGTGCAGCAAAATCCAGGTGGTTGCAGGTACCCCACCCTGCAGCTCAGGCCATGTGTCAGTGCACCCCCTGGATGCTCTTCCTTCGTGGCATCCAGCTTTTTTGGTGTCCCTGGTCATGGTCAAAAGGATCCAAGACACCTCCAGGCTCTGCCACGCTGCAGGAGTTATTTTAGGCGCTTTTCTTGGGCACAAGGACAGCCTGGGGACCGCTCAGATGTCACTTTGCTTCCCGTTTCTCCTGGCTTGCTTTGGTAGTTTATTCTCCATTTTCAGAGCAGCAAAAACTCAAGTCACGCTTCAAGGAGTCATCCCACATCCCTAAGGATGGTCATGGCACTGAGGAACCATGCAGGCACCTGAAAGCAGAGGGCATGGAGCTCTGACACTGGAGAGCTTCCCCAGCTGGACCTCACCCATGGCTCTGCAGGTCCATCCCTGGTTCAGGAGAGGTGGTCTGACTCACCTGGAAGGGGAGAAGCCAAAGGGGTTTAAGTCCACATTCATCATTAGGCATGCAAGGAACGTTTTCCCAAATCAGAGCTCAGGTGAGCAAATGAAAAAAAGCAAATATTTGCTAGATTAGAAATGTCAAACGTTTGACAGCTTTCCTTCTGCCTTGGTTTTTGGGGTATTTTGTGGGTTTTTTTGTTCATGGGGGTTCCAACGAGTAAATAACTGTGTGATCCATGCATTTATTTCTTTTTGGTCAGGGAGATGGAGTCATCCTGAGCCAGCTCAAGACAAACATGCTTATTTCTTCCTAAACCAAATTTAAAGCAAGGAGAAAATGGGGGGGAAATGATTCACTAGGGAAGCTGCAAACACCAGTTTTTTTAAGTTACCATTAGATTCATTTTGGCTCCAAACATTGCTTCAAAAAGTAGAAGTCAAAGCATCTAATTTCAAAAACACACAAAAAAGTGGTTTGATTTTTTTTTTTTTCCAATTGCTACTTTCTGTTGTCATTTTTTTTTCAAGTTCACCACAAATAGTTTCAGCTGACCTGAAATACAATTTTTCAACAAATGTAGGCTTTTTTTTAAAAAAAAAAAGGCAAAAAAGAAAGATGGAAAGAAAAATTCTAGTTCTTTAGCCTGTATCCGTGCAAAACCACTTAGTTTTAGTTGTTGGCTTTCTGCTAGAGATAATCACACTCAACAAATGACTGAATAAATTATTCTTCTCACAGGTGTATCAAAAGGGCTGACGGAAAGAACAAGAAAATTAGATGGTGTATCAAAAATGAAAACTATAAAGTGTGTATAGATACAAACCAGCAGAAACATTTATAGAAACAGAGCACCAGCATCAACACTTGGGGGACTTGCATTACCAAAGCCCTCTTTGCACTTAGGTTTCCCATCTCATGGCATTGCATACGTGCTCCCAGTGATCCAAAAACCACAAATTAAGGAGCCCAGTTTTCTCTGGAAGAGCTTGGAGTGGGTGTTGGAGTTCCTTCCTCACCGAGAGGAGCACCAGCCCCTGGGGGAGCCCAGCTCCAAGGCCCGGGGGACGGCTGCTCCGTTCCCTCATTAAATAATTCTGACTCATGAACACATCAGAACACTTGCATTGTGCCCTTTGACAGTTTGCCTCCACAAAGGCAAAGTTTGTCCAAGAAATCCTTTTCTGCAAATCGCTCCCGGGGCGTTAGTCGTGTTTGTCCTTGCTCCGCCTCGCAGAGACAGCTCCAGGAATCTCTGCTATTTCCATTGCCTTCCCCTCACCCTCATCTGCCTTGACCGAGTGAACTTGCAACTTTATCTCATCTTCCTGCAGCAGCAGATCAAGATGGAGCTGCTTGGCCTGGCCGAGAAGAACAGGCTTAAATACAATTTTCATCTCTTTTTTTGAGGCAGATGACCTAAATGTCTCTAATACCCCAATCTGGGTTGGGTTTTGGCCTTCAAAGGCATCTGACCAAAAAGAAATAACAGGCGTAAGGACATGACTGGAAGGCCAAGCCTTACTGATTTTATATATATACACACATACACATATATCTCTGTGTGTGTTTGTATATATATTTGCATACATATAAATATACTTGTATATATATGTCCATTGCTTTTATTTATATAGCTCTCTTTCTCTTTCCCTTCCAATATTTTTTTAAAATCAGCCAAACTGCAGAACTACAAACATCTCTCATACCCACACATCTCTTTAAGCCACACGCCAAGCAGAGCAGAGAAAAAGGATGATAAAGATGCTCCTAAAGGTAATTTTAAGGTTGCTCAGCCTTGTACACTTCTGGGCCCACGAGCACACACCTTCTTGGGTCACATCCTGGGGTGAGAAACCAGTTTTTTAGGAACTTTGCCATGCAAGAGAGCAATGTCCTAAACACCTGATATTTCCTTGCCCCCCTTCAAACCCTGGCATATCTTCCTAGCAGATCTATACGTTTCTATCTGGCTGCTTAGCAGGGAAAAGCTCTCTTTCTGAAGAGCTCTTTCCACTGCATATTTTCCTCTGACATAAATATGAATTGAGGTTATGGCCCACTATGATCTCCCCAGGAAAAAGTGTAGATTACATCAGTGTGACCCATTAAAGCAACCTTAAATACCCACTGATGGTTCATTATCGCAAGTTACTTTCCTTCCTGATGTAGAATTTATTCAATATATTGGAGAAAAGAAAAGGTCTCCAGGAAGGCATTGCCTGTGCACCACATTAATAAAAAGAGACAACGCAGGGGATGAGCTTGACAAGATGGAAGAGGAGTTTCCATTTACACATTCCCCCTGGATGACTCAAAATACCCCTCCTGAAGGACATGAAGGCCCAAGGGAAAACTTGAATTAGGTTGTAGCCAGGTGAGCTCAGTCTCTTCTCCCAGGTAACATGCAAGAGGACAAGAGGAAATGACCTCAAGTTGCACCAGGGGAGGTTTAGGTTGGACATCAGGAAAAACATTTTGTTGTGAGCCAAGACTAGAGAGTGTTTTATTTTTTTGACATTTCACCTATATGATTCAACAAAAAAAACCACCAAAAACAAACAAAAAAAAAACCACCACACATTATGGAGAAGGAGAAGTCTCTGCTATGGAAAGAAAAACTTCTCAAAACCCAAGGCCAAGAGAATCACAGAATCAAAAAATCATTAAGTTGGAAAAGACCTGCAAGATCACCAACTCCAGCCTGTGCCCGATCACCACCTTACACTAAACCAGAGCACTGAGTGCCACATCCAGTCATTCCCTGGACACCTCCAGGGGTGGGGACTCCACCACCTCCGTGGGCAGCCCCTTCCAATGGCTGACCACTCTTTCCAGGAAGAAATTCTCCCTGATGTCCAACTGACCCTCCCCTGGCACAGCTTGAGGCTGTTCCCTCTCATCCTGTCAAGAAGGGAACACCATGTGCTTATGGGCTTCTCTCCTTTGCTGACACCCAAACCTGCCCCAAAGGGCCAAGAGCCTCCTGTGGGTGCCTCTCCCCCAAACCATGTAAAGGGGCCCAAGCAGCTTGTGGGCTCGCAGCTGCAAGGCAAGGTGTGGCACATCTTCCATTCTGCTAATTCCCAGTATTGACAAAGCATAAAATATTAACGCCAAAGAACACAGAGTTCTCTTTAAGGAGATCGATCCGGGTCCTTTGCTGTACAGAACAGGTCAGGGAGAAAGTTTCCAGCACCAGGCAGAGGATTCTGTGCCAGGCAGTGAGGATTTTCTCTTCTCCTCCTGCTTGCAGTGCCTGCCCCCAGCTCCACAGGCTCCCAGAATATCTGGAGTTGGAAGGGCCATGGGATGTCTTTCTTCTCCTCACACCAGCCCAAAGCAGGTGGTCCTCACCTCCCTTCAAATGCCATGCCATGCTGTCACACTGCTCCCCATCATCACCCACCACAGAACAGGGGACACCTGCCCAGGGGAAAGAGTGCAGAGAGCTAAGGCCAAATTGAAGGCTACCTTCTATTCCCCCAAAACTTCCAATTGCATCCACTTCTTTATTTTGCTCCAACTCTCCTCCAATTCTCTGTATTCTTCGGGCAGCTAATTAATGACTCAATTCATTATTATTTTTGCAGCGGAATTCTCTTCCCGTCTATAAAGCAGTCGTGCCAATTCTTAGCCTTAATTTTCAACAACAGCTTTTGTTTAAGCTTTCTGCAGAGAAAACAGCTCGAGACCAAAGACTCCTCTGTCTCTTCACAAGACAATTATTCAGAATGTTATCAGCACATCTTAACGCACCTTCATCTCCGAGGAGGATTTCTCCCAACACAGTCCACCCACCTAGAGATGCACTCAGGACTACAATCAATACATGTTAATTAAGCTGTAGCCCACTCCAATTAAAATTATAGGATCTGAAGGACAGACATTTGTTTTTGTCAGTAAATTAATTTAAGCATTCATTAACTTTAATTTTTAAATTATATATCACTTTAATGATAAATAATTCCTCTCATTACAGAGGAAACATATGGAAGAGAAAGATAAAATGGGAGAGACTTGGACCCAGGGAGGAATATGTTCTCCGGCGCTTCCTCCTCTTTCGGCACATCAGCAACCCCATTTATGTCAGCAAACTGGGCTCTTTTGAAAATTTGGCTGGCAAGTGCAGTGCTGAAATAAGAACAGGGATTCTTTGAGCATCTCACCTCCCTCTCTGCTGGGAACATGAAAGCTCGGCTGTGAAATCTCAGTGTTTTAGAATAGCTGAAATTTTGTACAGGCTACCAAAATAAACACTTTGCTACAGAAATCAAAATATTAACATGTTAGCAGCGTTTTTAATTTCTATAGAAAAGGGCAGGTTGTTTTACAGCTTAACCCTTTCTGCACATAACCCAAGCAAGTGAGATTTGCACAGTGTCCTGCACTCAGAGTTAAACCTTCCATGGTAGGACAGTTCATTAAATACAGATAGCAGCAATAATTTGGGCCTTCTTTTCCCAGCAGATTCTGGGTGGCAAATCATCTGGGCTGTTTCAAAGAAAGGTTTTAACCCTCAACATCTCCACCCCGAGGGACTGCCCTTGAGCTCACCTATCACTGTCCAGCGCATCCACACTGGGACTTTTCTCTGCTCCATCTCACTGCAAACCTAAGCAAACATCCCAAAGTTTTTCCCTTCTGCATGAAGCAGAACTCAAGAGCGTCTGACATCCTAAAGTTCTCCAAGATCAGAAGCTCTTCACCCCGCCAAGTACATCCTTGAATTCCCGTAGCCAGGGTGCTGTATAAATAGCAGCCCTGCACACCCAGACTCCTCCACAGAGACGTGTCGTACCCTGCCTGGGACCTGTCAGATGACAAGAATCAAAATAGATTAACTGAATAAATTATTCACTGGAGAGTGCTTCTACTCCTCAAGCCCTTGTGCTGGACTGGTAAGAATTGATCAGCTTCACAGCTGATGGTGGCAAACAAACAGCAAAACCAAATTATTCAGGGAATAGACTCCCTGACACAAAAAAAAAAAAAAGAGTGAGAAAAGCATCAGGTCTCAGCCTCTTGGGAGCTTTAGACCTGCAGTGCAATTACAGACTCTTCTTACCATATTTCTTCCTGTGAAGCAACTGCTTATTTCTCTTCCCAGCCCAATTTTGCAGCTATCATCACAAAACATTCCTGCTGCGTTTTTAGGACACCACATCTGCTCCAAACTCCTGGGAGACAGGGAGAGAGAGTCCCTCTCTGAGTGCTGTTGTAGAGGGCTCAAAGCAAACACAGTGCACAAACACCTCTCTGCTGCCCTTTATCCAAGAGCCAAAACAGGGAAAAGTCAGGGGCGCGGCCAGGACTTCCAGAGATAACACAGGACTCCTAAAAACCAGACAAGTGCCGACTGCTGAGACACACATTAAGCAGAGCCGAGCATCCCAGCCTTCTCAGAGCCAAAAATCACTTTTTCCAGCACCTCTGCCTCTTGCCATCTCCTGTCTCACACTGTGTCACCCTCCCCTCCTTCCCACAATGCCAAAATTAACTGTATTCCCTTCTCAAAACCCATACCCTGCCCGCCCCTGGAGAACCATCCCTAGCAGGGTGGCTTTGCTGAAGGGATTCCTCCTGCAAGGAGAAGCCCTGCTGCCTGAGTTTCCACGTGTAAGTGTAAAAGCAAGCAGGGGATAACCCAGTGCTTTGAGCAGGTGGAAAGTTGGAGCTGCAGCTTGGAAAACTTTCATAGGAGGAACACACAGGACCTATGGAACGCAAAAGGTTCCATCAAATGGGGCCGTGAAAGAGAAACTAAGCAAAATATTTATTTCATTAGCAGCCTGTTTACTTAACTACTGCAGATATGTGAGCATTAAAAAAATAGGCTTTCTCCCTATTTATCTATTAGCTCCTCTTCCATCCAGCTGTGTTGCTGAATTCCCATATTTGTGACATCAGTGCATGTTGCTATAGAGATAATTAATTAATGCAACATAATCAAGTCAGCAATTTTACTACTTTGCGGGTTAACACAGCACTGGAAATAGAGTGGGGAGAACAGCAAAGCTTCCTTCTGAAAAGCAGGGTTTTTTAAAAATCCTCTAAGCACTGAGAGTTGGGTCTGAAAATCATTTCCACAGTACATGACATGTGCCACATTTGGCATAATCACAGTCATTAGGAGCCCGGAGAAGAATTAGAAAAACAGCAATAAAGAAAGAGAAAGCTTCTGATGAGAAATTGCAGGGGGAGAAAAGAGTTCCCTGAGCATCCAAGCAAAATACTTCCTCTCAACCTGGCAAAAACTCACCAGCTCAAGAGTTCAAAGAAGCCGTGACATCCTAATGGCTAATTCCAGAAACACGGGGCTTTTTCCCAAGAGCCACCCCAAAACTCATCTTCCTTCTATGGAAGAGCAGCTCCTTGTGGGACCTGCCGAGCAAGCTCATGATGAGAAGGAAGCTGAGACAACCTCTTTGCATCCCAGAGGACTCGATGCCGTGCTCAGCCATGAGCCTGTGGCCTTCCCAGCTGCTCCTCAGAGCGAGGTTTTCCTGCCTGTCACAGGTTGGCCACCTGAGGAGGCAGAAGGTGAGAGCAGGCACTTTCACCTCTCTCATCCATAGCTGCCTCCTGACAGTCAGGTTGACATTTACAGCTGACAAGGACATGGGTGACTTGTCAATGTGTCCAAACAAGACAACACTTTGATGAGAGCTACAACTCCACCCAGGAGCTTGCCTTCCCACCAAGAACTAGGCCAAAAATAAAAAAGGATGCTGTGGGGCACTCAAGTAGGTGCCACACTTGCTGTTTGGTCTAACTCCAACCTTTAGTTGATTTAGAAAATTAAAATCAATCCCCTTATTATTTGTCCTCTGCTAATTAGAATCTTTTTATACACTTTTCAGTTCAGGGTCTCTGCCTTCTGAGGTTAGAAAGACAAAAGCAGCACAGATGAAATTAGGTCACTTAACCTTCAGGATGTTCCCATTCCTCAGCAAAGGTTGCTCTGCACACAATGAAGAAAAAAGGGGAAAATGCTTTAAGAGACAGACACGTGCAGAATAAATGAGCCAAAGGCTGTGTTTTGGGACAAGAGTGACATCATCAAGCAAGTTTTGTCATGCTGTGGTATTTCCATGGCAAGTTTCACTGCCATGCCATAACTGAAGACACCGACACTTCTCAGAGAACTTCCCAGTGAAGAAACAACCAACCAAACTATTGTTAAAAAGCTCAAAAAGATCATTTAGCAGGAAAATCAGAAGGCCAGAATGCTGCTGCTCAAATTATAAACCATCCCCACAATACACAGAAGTAGAGGGACTTTTCACAAGGGCATGGAGCAATAGGGCAAGGGGGAATGGCCTCAAGCTGAAGGGGGAAAGGTTTAGGTTGATATTAGGAAGGAATTCTTCCCTGGGAGGGTGGGCAGGCCCTGGCACAGGGTGCCCAGAGAAGCTGTGGCTGCCCCATCCCTGGAAGTGTCCAAGGCCAGGTTGGACAGGGCTTGGAGCAACCTGGGAGAGTGGAAGGTGTCCCTGCCCACAGCAAGGGGTCGGAATGAGACCATCCTTAAAGTCCCTTCCAACCCCAACCATTCCATATTTCCATGCACTATTTCAGCAAAAGCATGGAAAAGTGTGCAGTTTTTATGCTGCATTCATGTATAGCACACTTGAGGAAAATGAGGACAAAAAAACCCACCCAAGTATTAAACACATTCTGAGCTGTTTGGAGACTTCAGCATCAGCTACCAATTCTTTCCAGGCTCAGCTACTCTCAATAGGATAAATTGCACAGAGTCACTAAAATCCAGAGCTTAGAGCATACCATCTGCAGGCAGAGAGCTCTCTATTCCCTGTTTTCCTGGCAGGCTGCTGCTCTGACCTGTTGCAAGACATCTGCCTGTGTGCAACAGAGTCCCAAAGAAGATGGGTCCACCTTACAGGGTCAGGTTAACTGCAGAAAAAGAAGGGCAGAAATCCGTAAGACAATTTTCCTGTGACAATTTGAATGGCAATATCCAAGGCACTGAAACATTTTCTTGGTCTGCACAAAACCCAGGGCAAAATCCACTCTTGCAACGACCAGCTGCTGCTGCATAGGTTTATAACTGGGATAAAGAGAGAACACATTTTTCCCAAAGCCAGACAACCCAGCCCAGATAGCAGAGGCAAGAAATTATCTCTGGTGGAGCAACAATGACTAATTTAGCTTGATTATATCCTTGCAGATCTTCCTATTTAAAATGGTTTGCATTATTTTGAATGCAAACTGGTGGAGTTTTTGGTTTGTTTTTTTTTCCCTGTGCATCAGCTCTCACGACCAAAAGTTGTCATTAGCTCCTGATTAAAAGAGACTTTAAATAAAGAGTGGAAACAAGCCCAAACAAAGGAGTGCTGCTGCATCCCAGTCCTGTTGTATCAGACTGACTGCTGCAAATGTCAACCTTATTTACTGTTTGGAGTCCACTAAGCTTTTTTTCTTGTAGGAGAGGTAAAATTGGGAATACTGGGCCAGGTGGTAGAAAAGAACAATAGAGGAGAGGTAAATAAATAAGCAATTATGTATCCAGGAGGGTCCTGGTAGCTCACACTGGTAACATATATGCAAGTTTGCCCACAGATGCAGCAAACAAATTAAATAAGCTTCACTAGTGAGAGTCTGACCTTTTCCATCTTCCCCCCAGCAGAAATCAGGCTCCAGTGGGGACCAAGCAGAGGGTTAGAAATAGCAAAGATAATAAAGTCAGGCATCAGAAGCACAGGAGAGTGAAAGGGAAAGACAGGCAGGTGAAAGGACAAGCTCAGGAACACCTGAAATATTTCAAGTCATCCTCTCTTGCCAAAATACCACAAGACAATCTATCCCACTAAAATATTGGCAGCAGAAGACATGGCCAGGTGAGGTGGGAGCAACATTCTGATGCTGAGAGAAGGAGCTTGCTCTGCTTTAGACAGTGACCAGCTCATTTTGGCACACGTTTGCTGTGCAGTTTTAAGTGGAACAGAACTCCCCTCTAGCAAGGTGCAGGCAGACACCAAACAAGATTAGTTTGAATTTTCCAGTCTCAGTGGCATCCAGAGCACAGGAAACGTCACTGGTTGTTTCAAGTGCCACAGCCTTTGGGGGACATCTGTACTGCACAGACACCGGGTCCTCTGGCTGAGGGAGAGCCCAAACCACCAGCACAGGGTCATATTATGGTTATGTATGGGTTATATATTCATCTCGAGGGCTGTGCCCAGTTCTGGGAGGTGGCACAGCAGGACCTGAGCATGGGTTGTCACTCCACGATGCAGCAGCTTGGTTAGTTCAGTCTCCAGCAGGTACCAGTTTTAATGGACACATCCCTTAGTCAAGATGATGGGAAAGGGGATACAAAGGAGGGGACCCCCCACCTCTGCATCTTTCCTGACAGTATGTACAGCCCTCTGCACTCAGCAGGCAGGCTAAGGACTTGCTGGGGAGCAAAACCACTGCTCAGAGGAGCTCAAAACTGCTCCCTCAAACCCCAGAGCCAAATCCACACTAATGCACCATTCCTGATCCTCTGCCCCTCTCCAACCCTCCAGAGCAGGAAAACTAACTCCAATAAATGCAAAGCAATTCCATTCAATTCCACCTTTTAAATGCAATGCTTAATTAACTCTACTGGGGCTTCTTTCACTCTCACTGCTTGTGTTTCCGTGCCACCAAGGTTAGGAGAACACTTTCTCCCTTTGCACAGAGAGGCCCTGGCTTTCCCTCCCTGCTTCGTGCTGGCATCATACTAACCAGAGACCAGGCCCTCAGGCACACACAGCCTGGCCCCAAACTGGAAGGGTTTCTCCTTCAGAAACCTGCAACCAGATGGTAGATTTTTACTGCTCTGGCTCAGCTTCGCTTGGACTCCAACCCAGAACCCTCCTCGGGCTCTGGGGCTCAAGTGGAAGGGGAGAAACCAAGCTGTCACCCCACTAGATCCAACATTTAGAGTCAGTAATGCTAAACTCTCCAAAAAAAAGAGAAAAAAAGAAAAGCAAAGATGGGGGTGGAGGGCGAACAACCAACCCCAGATGTTTCTAAGCAGCTGGCATTGCTGTTTCTCCCAAGATGCTGATGAAGGCAAACTCTGTGGCTTTACAGACCCCCATCAGCCACCCCCTTCCTGCAAACAGAGAATTCAAATCAGCTCTGCTAGATTTAATCTTCTCCCCTTAAATAATAAACTAGGGGCAGGACAGGAAAAGGATTTATTCATGTCACTAAACGTCAAAAAACGTTTACTGTGCTAAAATAACCTGCAGTAAGAAAGAAGGAAAAAAGGGGGGGGGGGAGGAAGAAAGAAAGAGAAAACACCCAGAAGAGAGGGAAGTGTGAGAACATCAGCTCTGCACATGAGGGATGTGGACCTGCATGGGTTGATGTTGAGATGGCACATACATGAGCTCTTCCAGCAGATATTAAACAGGGAAATATAGTGAAAGCAGAGCAGTAAGGAAGGGGGAAGTGCCCTGGTTGGCTTAGCTCAGCTGTTTGAGCTGAGCTCTGTGTTTTGGAAAGAGCTGAGAACACACATTTTTTTAAACCAAGTTTGTGGGACTCACACCAAAGCCCAGCACAAACTCAACAGGTTGCCCTGGCCTGATGCCCTCCAGGACAGACCACCCACTCCAAACCTCTTAGGAGGGGAAAACATATCAGAAGTCGGGCTGCAAGGTGCTCTTCCTGCCAGAGAAAGGTCAGAGGATGCCAGAGGCTTGAGAAATAATAGCAAAAGCCTGACCTAGCAGGAAAAACAGAGACTTTGCTGCATTCCTGAAACACTCCTCCAGCTCTGTCACACAAGGCATGAACCCTTTGCAACAGGGAAACACAAACCACTTGAGCAACCTGGCACAAGTCCATCCAAGGACTATCACACACACAGTTACAGATTAACTTCCAGCTCAGGAAGCCCTAAAGCTGCAAAATGCCCCAGACTGGGAGGGAGCAAGACACGGGTTCTTTCTCAGGCACATCATCAGATCCTGCCTCTGGCTAGAGCCCCACCAGTGACCTCAGCACTGCAGATAAAAGGACTGATGGCCACATTTTCACTGGAGCAATGGCTGCTCCCCTGCATTTCATTTCAAGTCATCTCATGCAAACCCTGCCTCCTTCCTCTCCCACAAGCTTCCATCCTGTTTTTTCATAGCGGTTCTCACAGCTGGAATCCTGTACAGATGTATTTTTTGGTGTTTTGAGCACGTTCCCAAACCTTTTAAAGCTCTCCTGTGCTTTAGCAGCTATTTCTCAGCCTGGGAGACACTCTGCTGGTGGGATTTAAGAGCACAGTGAAGCTGCAGTGGGAGCCAAACCAGTGGCTCACATCCCCAGCTTGAGGTCTAGAGGCAAAAGCCACCTGCAGAAAACAGTCAACAGAATTAGGCACCAACAGCACAGCCAGCCCTGGAATTTCTTGTTCTCACGTACCCTCAGGCTGCCCAGCATCTGGGAAAGCCCAGAGGCCCTTCTAGATAAATCAGTGCAAAGCCACAGTGAGGACAACCTTGCCATGGATAACATCAAACAGCTGAATCCAGTGACAAATTGTTTTCCACTCTAGTCCGTGCCTTTCATCACAGTCCTTTGGGGGACAAGTGGTGGAATGAGATTCCCTCCTGTCAGAATTAAATCAGGACGACGGCTATAAGGAAATGAACTCAACTGCTGCACAATACCCTTTGATATTCCAGTTTTGTGATCTGGAGGTGGTCAAACCTCCATGATTTAACAAGAGATGAAGGGTGGACTGGCCACCCATGGACCACAAGGGCATCGGGCACACGGGAGGCACACACAGGCACAGGGAGAGCAAGCAGAGAACCAAGAACCACGGGGAAGCAATTACAACCATAACTTATTCCAGCAGCAGGATGTCATTCCAGCTCCACCTGCAGGAATTTCTGCTGGGGAGAAAGCCTTGAAGGTTAGATGAGAAAGGTGTCACTCAGTGGGGCGAGGGAAGCGAGGGCTGAGGTTGGTGGGGAGAAAAATACTGCAGGTTAGAAAAGCAGGCAAGGTGTTGAGCATTGAGGTTGCATAAAAATGTATTAAATAGCTTGGAAAGTCAAGGGAATTGGGTTTCTTGGCATCATCCCACAGCCACATGCTGAATGCAGCTTCCCAAGAGTGCCTTCTAGCAACCTCCATGAATTCCCTGCTCCAGCCCATACTCCCCCTGTGTTCAGTCTCTCCCCATGGCCCACCAGCTGAAGTTTCCAGGAAGAACATTTGCTGAAACTGAATTTCACAGAAATATTAAAAAACATTTCCAAAATGAAACACCTGAACTGATGGAAGGGGACATCCATGATGCAAATTATATTAAAAAAAAGTTACTTCTCTAAATCAGGGAATCACAATTGTCATGTCCTTGCAAAATTATTCACTCCTTTAATTACAGGTTTTGAGGGTGGGGGTCAGTTAAGTCTCTGTGATGCTTCAAGCAACCTGACATGAGGTGGGAATCAAGTTCAGGCTAAAAGAAGTAGCAATCCAGCTGGTTTCCTAAGTAACCCATCCTACAGAACCACTGAGGGTGGAAAAGACCTCTAAGACCATCAAGTCCAACCTTCCTATTAAACAGGGACCACCATTAAGAGGTACAAAAAACACCTTCAGTACTTTCACACCTACAGTAAAACCCTCAAATTTATTAGATTCAAGGGAGGGGGAAAAACACCCCAGACCTTCAAATCTGCACAATTTAAAAATACATATATATTTTAACATTATCTATACAGCACCAGCAGCAACAAGGAAATGCACGAGCACGTTATGGCTCATAGGAGAAATCCCTGCAGATAAAAGACAGCAGAGCAGGACCTGAAGTATGAGAGACAGGAGAGTTCAGAGCATGGATCACCAGTCCCAGAGCAAGAGTAAGGCATGGAGAGAGGCAGCAAATGAGCTGCACGCAAGAAACAAAGAAACCTGTGACCTTGAGATGAGAACACACGTGTAACAGATCTGTAAAGATGCCAATCTCCTATTTATATAGTGGAGAAATACCTGTGCAGATACCCAGGAAGCCATGCAGAAAAATTCTGCAAGCTTTTGAGAAAACCCCACCTCAGACTTCTCTGCTCTGCTCTTTGTATCCATCCACTGCAAAACTGTACTACAAGCCCCTTTCCCTCCCCACAGGCAACAATACAAACCCTAAATGCTGTGCATTTTAGCTGAATTATCAGCATTTGCCATGCTGGGCTTTACCTCTGCAGACAGTAATCAGAGAGGAGGGATAAAAAAAAACAAGAAGAAAAATCCTGTACAACTTCTTCAAAGACTGGAATTGCCTCCCAGCCCTGGTTGTTTCAGGGTGATTTTCTTGCATCTTTCTTCAAACAGAAAAGCAGCATGGGAAGAACTAAAGTGGCAGCCAGACTGACCAAGAAAAATGTTTGGTGGGGTAGAACACGCTCAGCAAAACCAACAGCATCCTAAATTGAATTGTTTTTACCAGCTTTGAAAACCAAATTGAGGCTTGTAGGAGACTCCAGGGAATACTGGTGATTCAGAGTTCAATACAAATCCTTCTTCCCCATAGTGGCTGTGCAGGGCTCTTGGAGAGAAAAAAGTTGGTAGCAATACCATGTAAAACATTAATGCACACACAGGGACAAACTGGAGGGGATTCCTAAAGATGCTGCCACCCCAGGCTGTCCACAGTGCTGGGCTTCCAGAGAGAAGAGAAATGCACTTTCCTCTTTGGAAACAACCCGCTGTCTGGATGTTCCCATGGAAAGAAGCCAGAGAAGCACAAAGAGGTAACATTTTCCCTCCAATGCCAGCACACAGATTGGTATTATCCTCCTTAAGTAATGAAGTGCTCTCTACAAAGCCAGGATTAATGCAGTCTCAGCCCAAAAGGCCAAGCAGGCTCTAGACCAAACAGTACTCATGGAAATTAAAGCCAGGGCTGAGATGGCTTAAATTTCCTCTGTGAACCTGCGCCAAAGCATTCCTGTTAGACAGACACCTCCAAAAGCCAACAGGGAGCACCAGGCACAGAGACAAACCCAGATTCAAGCAGTTTGCGTTTCCTACCTCTGCCTTCCCAGCCTGGAGCTCTGGACACCTTGGTCTAGTGGAAGGTATCCCTCCCCATGGCAGAGGGAGAGAACAAAATGAGCTTTGAGGTCCCTTCCAACCCAAACCATTCCATGATTCCCCAGTGCTTTCCCTCAGCAGGGCCCTCTCCCACTGCAGCACTGCCTGAGAAACAACATTAATGCTGTTTTGAGAAAGCATCAGCTCAGGTCTCTCCACGCCTTTTATAACAGATCCACCTTTCAATTACTGCACATCGACATCCTTGAGCATTTCAGAACCACCAACAGGTCATAGATAAAGCAAAAAAGAGAAAAAAAAAAAAAGCCAAAAGGCACTTTGCAAGGGCAAAAAAAAATTCTGGGAGAGCTGCCTTGGGAAAGAAATCCAACCAAACTACCTTTTCCCTGCTTTGCTCCAGCACAGGTTCACCCAGAGCTTGGTTCTCCTCTGGATGGTTCAGCAGAGGTGGAGGTGTCTGCCAGCACAGCTCACAAACTCTTGCCACTCTCCCGGGGCCACCCTTTCCAAATAAGCACACACCATTATGAAGGATCAATTAAAAACAGCAGGAGAAGGTGCAATTCCCTCCAGTGTTAAATTTCCCCATCTCAATTTCATCGGGTTTTTTTGGATCGGTACCTTTTGCCTGTGAGCCACGATAAAACTACTGATAAAACTTTAAAGGGGGACTGTCTTTGATCCAGAGAGGCACAGCAGGGAAGGGATGCATTATTTAAAGGAGGGTTTGTGTTTTCCACCCCAGCAGCCACCATGAGATTTGCCAGGCAAAGCACGGTACTGCTACAGAGTCAAAATCCGAGTGCCCCAAGATGAACATTCCATGGTAATGTGTGCTTGAATAATCCTTTTATCACATCTTCTGACTGTAACTTTAACAAGGCACAAGTTTTACAGCTAATATTTTGGAGAACTGCAACAGGGGGGTTTTATGGCTTGCCAAGAATTCACAGGAGAATGAGCCTCACCTAAGTTTACTTCTTCCATCAGGGGTCTAAATAGATTTTTCACATAAAATTACCTATCACATGCTGCCCATAAAAAGATGGGGCTGTAAAGGTCCCAGTTTTAATCAAATGAGCATCACAAGGAGCAAAAAAATCCCTGCAACACATTTTACACCTGTCTGGAAAGCTCTCCCTTCGATTCCATGGTATCAGACACCAAGAGCCCCCTTCCCAATGCTGGATCTGGGCTGTGCTGTGCATGTGCAGCACACTGTGTGCTTGCCTATCATTGAAAGTCAACGTTTCTCTTTTTTTTTTTTCCTTTTAAATCAAAGAAGAATTAACCTTTGGGGGGAAAAAGAAGAATAAAAAAATGCATGGCCCATCTCCTGCAGTGTTGACACAATAGTTTTCATTTGCAAGCAAATGGAAGTTGAACTTAAACGTCAAATATTCATTTATCAGCATTAATTCAGCTCTCCCTCCCCTCTTTGTCTGCACTCACAGGCATTTTTCTTGTTTGCCTTTCAGTGGGCTCATGAGTGCGTGTGTAGAGCCATTTTGGTGCCCCAGATTACCCCCTGAACTCCTCTGATCCTCCACTTGTCCCCTGTGACAGCATTGCCTGTTCTAGGCAGCATTCTAAAAAATAAAATAAAAAACGCCCTAGAATCAGACTTCCCAAAAGGCTGCCATCCAGGGAAATCCATTCTCATCAATGGCAAGCCTCCCAGAATCTGCTTCTCATTCCTTTTTCATTTGAAAATGTCAATGCGTGTTGTCAGAGTGCAATTGTTTTCCTTAATCATCTGCAGCAGTGAAGTAGAAAGTGCTCATCTTTGTGGTGTGGAAAAGTCACTTGTTTTATTCACACCCCGCTCCCTTTCAAGAGGATGCTTTCCAGGCTGGTTTGGCCCTTGGGAATTAAGGCTTATGCACTCACCTTTCATATGAGCCATAAAGACCCTTCCAGGGGGAAATTCAGGGGTCTTTGCTAGGGCTGCACTGAAGGAAAGGCACAGGCACAAGGACATGCCCTAGGAAGTGTCAGAGACCCCTTAAAGAAAAGCTGTCTAGAAAACTGGGCATTGTCCTCCTATAAATTTGGGAACTGGGGGGAAAAAAGGAAAAATTTGGGCTTTGCTGTGGTCTGGATTTTCCTCAAAGCCAGAAAGGAGACCTGTGGAACATCATTCTGTTCCTTGTCACTCTCCAGAGTTGCTCCTCAGTGCAATAAGCTATGAACAATCATTCCAGTTCAGTAATTGTCGGGCTTTTTCCCCCAGCAATCACAAAGAAAAGCTGCTGAAAGGTGCAGGCAATAGATTTCTTAAAGAGCTGTTGACAAGTCCCAGGAAACTTTTACATTTCCAATGCATTCTGCCCACATTTCCTGTATTTTCCTTGGTTCTTAAGTTCCTCAATTTAGCACACAAAGCTATTTGCATGAAAATAGCATCTTGAGAGTTTCTTACAGAAGACTCACAATGCCTTTCCATTAGGAAAAAAAAAAATCACAACATAATTGTAGAATTATGTGTTGAAAATCTCAGGTAGCCAGGGTAAGAGGAGAATGAAGCACAAAACTGATTGCAAACATTTTTCTTTCATTTTAGATCCCATCAAGTTCTCATTCTCCAGCTGCCACTCACAATGGTACTCCTGGACACGTTAATCTAGTGCCATTATCATTCTCTAAAGGCAAGGAGTGCTCTTAGTAAAGCAAAGACAAATTAATTTAATGGTTTCACTGTCTGTGTATCTAAAAATACACGTAGACTTCCTCTTGACCTGCAAGTAGAAAATTCTGCATTAATATATTCTCCCACTCCCAATGAAAGATAATAATCCCATCTGGCAAGCAACCTCTTCCCAAAGTCCCAGAGAAATGGCTGCAACCTGTCATGCCCCAGACAGGGCCAGCAGAGTGTTTGTTGAGAGATTGAATCTCTTTCTAAATGAGATGATCCTCAGCAAACCAACCAGACTAGGGACTCCACCAAGACTGTGATTGGCAGGGGAGAAGTGTCATGCAAGCAGAGATACAATATTTTGTGGTGCTTCTGAGTGAGTTGCAAGTCTTACAAAGAGATCAGTCCCAGTGCTGGATGGTGGGATAAGCAAGGATGGGTCACTGCTTGCAGCCAGCCCGGCTCCAGTGCCTGTTGCTTTGGATAACAGAAGCTCCCAGGACTCTTCTGGACTCAGCATTTGCTCAGGTTGTCCATAAATACAGAGGGCTAAAGCCAACAACTTAGCCCTGCCAGCCCTACCTGGCTACACCTAAACCTGAGGAATCTTGAACTCCAATGGAAAAACCACTATGGGATGGCAAATCTTAATAATTATTTACTCACCTAATCAGGTGTGTCCAAAAAAAAACACCTTGCTCTGGATATCCCATAGGAATGTGAACTGCCGGAGGCTTGATTTGGAGAGATCCTGGCAAGGGAGAACCATCAAGCAACCTTTCAAAACCCAATCATTGTCCTCATGATCATTAGAAAGTCACAAAAAGGATCACTGCCACCACCTTCCAGCGTGGACAACAGGAACTGTGTATGGTGTTAGGGATCAGTAAAGGAAAAGGAAGCAGAAGAGTACAAAATTTCAATAGTAAATAACATATTTATATGGTATTTACCCCAAAACTGGAATTGCAACAGGGCTGAAGTGCTCAAAATCCTTAAAGCATTTTTAGATCTGGCATTATTGACATTTGATCTACAATATTTTTGCTGCGGCCCCACAAATACCCCTGAACAAGACCCTGGATTGTATTCTAAAGAGATGCCAGAGGCTTTAGAGATCACTGTGAGCTCCCAGATCCTCTGTTTCATGCCTCACCCAAAATAATACAGGCCCCTTCAGCAGCATAGACCGAAATTATGAGAGAACACCACATTAGCAAGAACATGGGGGAGGAGAAGAAAGAAGAAGCAAAAAAAAGAATAGCAAATCACTGAAAATAAACCCAGGCAGCACCTGGACTTTTCTTTGTGGACATCTCAGCTTCCACACTTGCTTTTTTCACAAACCATGTCAAGACCACCTTCTAAAATGGCACACAGGAAGAATTTCTTTTTGTGTGAACAAATACTAAATTATCTTGATGACTGGCACTATCAGCAAATCACCACACAAATTCATTTGGGGAAAAAAAAAATGACAAGGTCACCTCCAAGCAACTCTTAAGTAGCTATTCTCATGCAAATGCTTGTGTGCACGAATGCAAGAAAAACACAAATAACAAGAAATATACTGGGGAAAAAAAATAAAATTTAAAAATCACTGCAAGTATAGGAGCTCTCCAACAAAGCAGCATGAGATTTTATTTTTTTTCCCCAACACTTCTGACTGTTACTGCAAAGGCAGGAAGAACAGACAAATTAGAAAGATGAGAAGGTAGCAAAACACAAGGTCAGCAATAATACGACTCTGAAGTATTATTGAATTCAGTCAAGGTTAATCACAGAAGCCAAGTTTTTACCTTGGTGCCTTCACCAGGTGGCTAAAAATGATGGAAGGATCCAGCCCAAGAAACATTAGATTCTCTCATTTCTGCCTCACAAAGAAGTATTTGCAAGACCCTGGTTAATTAAACTAATAAACCACAAGTGAAAGCCTGGCCTTGTGCCACTTTTTGACTAACACATTGTGCAGGGTGTCACATTAACAGCTTTTATCCCATCGAGGGGGACTGGGAGAGGGGACAGGGAAGGGCCAGCAGAGAGAACAAGACAAACCAGCTGATTTTCAATTAACAGTTGAAATAAAAATGAAGAGCTTTTAGCGCTCAGCCTTGGAAGTGCCAATACTCTGAAATAACACAGAGACCTGGCTGTCCTATAGCCCTGTTAAATCAGCTTCTTCTGCTTAAAGCAAAGCTGAGCAGCACTTGTTTAACAAGCACTGCTTCACCCACCCCAGCAGCTCCTGGCCAGGCTGGGAGCACCTGAAGATCATCTGGCTCTGCTCAGGCTGAGGGAGGTCTTACTTTGTCCCAGGAAGGTGTGCTAATGTCCCCAGCTGTCAAGCAGCTGGTGAAGGGTTGAGGTCAGGATCACAGGCTCCTGGAGGCACAAGCAGACACCTCAGAAGGTGGCCTCAGTCAGGACACCCTAAACATCCTCCTCAGTTACCACCTTCTGCTTGTTGGCCTTGCTCATGGATGTCTAAAGCCTTTAAAGCTTCACCTCTGGTTTTGGTCTCAATGTTGGAGGGTGGATAGGAGCCCTGCTTTTGTAGGGCACCAGGGTCTAAGGTGTCAGTGGGATCCATGGGAGGTGGATGGTTGCAAAGCCACGTTATCTAAC
Source organism: Anabacerthia variegaticeps (assembly GCA_035583185.1). Lineage (NCBI taxonomy): Eukaryota > Metazoa > Chordata > Aves > Passeriformes > Furnariidae > Anabacerthia > Anabacerthia variegaticeps. The sequence continues at coordinate 2,373,346 of JAWWEW010000166.1, forward strand.
TCTGATTCAGCCCCTCTAACACTGCACAGCCTATTACCTGCCTCTTTTAATTCAGCCACCTGCTGCAACAGCCACCTGTGCACAAGTTGTACAGGTACCAGCCTTTCGTACACAAGTATCTGGGCATCCCTGGCAAGTTCCCACCTGTACTGACATCTCCTCCCTTACCAGTTCCATCTGGGAGGACACACCTCAACTGCCTGGTTATTTACGGCTCAGGGAAGCTCCTGGACTTCTTCACACTATTTGAAGTGCTCGGAGCTCCACATTTCATTAGTGGTTACTCTTACCTGTCATTATCTTTTGCTCTAGTTTCTGTATCCTGCTCTCTTTGATCCATTTACAATGAGATCCACTTACTCCAATCCCTGACCCCTCGTCTTTGATACAACACACAACCAATTCTTCCTGGGAGCCTCTTTCCTCCTGCCAAAGAGCTCTGCAGCAACATCTTTGTGTTACAGGCAACCCCATTCAAAGGCCCCTTCACACACTCATCCTGAAAGTCTTTTTCAATCAGTCAGTGGTTCTCCACGTGCAAGTGCCCTCATCGGCACGTGACCAAGGCTCTTGTGTGCTCCACACAAAGCCTCTCAGTGCCTCCAGAGTGGTGGTTATGAGCCCACGTGCATTAACCTTTTCTCTCAGAAACCTGAATACGGAGAACTGTACTTACCCAAAAGGCCTAATAACCACTGGAGAGCACAAGGAACAGCTACAGCCTTGCAAAGCATTGAATTGCTTTCTTGGGATGGTTTGATGAGGGACATAAGCACAGAAGTACTTTGGAAGAGCGAGTCTCATCTCTCTCAAAGGTACCAATAAGCAGTAGCTAATTTTCTCTGTCCTGTCAGAGCTTGTTTGACTTCTTGAGAAATTAATACCTGTCCTTAAGTTTAAGCTGATATAGACACCACTGATTTTTCAATAGCTCAACCTCAGCACTACTGGAACAGCAAAATTATCATCATCCAAAGGTATCATTAGTTAAAGCAAGATTTTCAGTATCTAAAGTAAAAAGAACATGCCCCAATGCTGCTTGTGATACACACAGAAACACATCTCATAGAATCACAGAATATCCAGAGCTGGAAGGGACCCACAAGGATCATCAGTCCAGCTCCTGGCACTGCACAGACACCCCAACAATCCCACCCTGTTCCCCATAGGATCATCCAAACACTCCTGGAGCTCTGGCAGCCCTGGGGAGCCTGGTCAGTGCCCACCAACCCCACCTCCCACTTCTGTATCCCAGCCTTTTGGAAAACAGCCCAAACTCTTCAGTACTACCAACACAATCCAAATCACAGATCAAACTGAAGAGGTGGGGAAGGAGCAGCATCACACTGGAGACACAAATAGTTTACTTCTCACCTGCCCCCATGCATCTAATTTTAAATCCTTCCTCCTTGGCTTGTCTGAAGGGCACTTGGGAACAAGGCAGTGTCCAGATCCTGGGTTTAAACCATTCCTTGTCCAATGCTATGTGTTCCTTTCCTTAGGGATTCACCCATGCTCGGGGGGGAGAAAAAGGATGGGCAAGGGCATCGAGCACATGAGACCACTGTACTTACCACAGAATCTGCTGAAATGCTGAAAGGGACCCACAGGGATCAGAGTCCAACCCTCAGCCCTGCCTGGGCGGTCAGCAAGGGGGTCAAGCACAGGGGCACCTCAGCCCCTTCGTTTCAGAAGCAATAAGCAGGAAAAGGGACAAGACTGAGATTATTATTCGAGGTTTCGGAACCGGGAGGGATGGGGGAGGCTGGAAAATGTCACCGGCTTCTTGCGGACGTGACACGGGCTGGCCCGTGGGTAAATTAACACGACCGGGAGAACTCGCTCAGGCTCATCAGGGTAATGAAATGTGATACCCACTGGAGAAAGTAGGGGCAGGGACAGCTCCGCTTTGCTGTAGCAGCGATGCCCTTTAGACAAAAGACTCCCTGGTGAAATGCAAAACAACTCTGGGATGGTGTATTCAAACAGGATCCAAGGACAGCAAACCCATAGCCAGGAAAGCTGATCCCTCCTGCTTATTTCTGTGCTGCACCGGGATGTGCCAGTGTCTCTTTGGGAAGTGGATGCTGGGAAAACACCACCACTTTCCTTTTTTTCCTCTCCAATAGTCCTATTGTTCAGGGTACAGATTAAAAGGTCTCACCCCAAAGAGCCTTGCTGACTACACGTGTACAATCACACATGTTCATCAGCCACAGATTCCTTAAGACTGACTTACAGCACCACATGCAAAGGGCAATAACCTGGCAAACAACTCTGCTCATCCAGACTCCTCTTTTATCCTCCAGATCAACCCAAACCTCCCAGCATTCCTTTCCTGTGAGGAGAGGTAAATTCCAGCCCTTTTTAAACTCTCCTGTTCAAGACCACTGGTTGTTAGGATGCTCTGTGTTATCTCAACACAGGGCAAGGAAATGTTCCTTGCTAACCCATCCAGCACCTGGCATGTCCCGACTGGGACTGCCATTCCCACCTCTTCAGAGATGGTTTTTGGTGCTGTACCTAGCTTTGATCCCAAGGCACACCCTCCTAAGAGCTCCCAGCTCACATGACTCTCTCCAGGCTTGCACATGAAGACTTGTCTTCTGCCCTATTACAGTTTTTCTGCACATCAACCTTATTCCAGGGCCCTCAGCCTTGCACTTCCCCATCTTCTGTCACTAGAAACAGATTCATTTTTGTATAAGTGGGATTTCTGGAGAGCTCTTTTAGAGGAACTTCAAGGAGGTCCTAGAAAATATAGCAACTATTCTTGCCCTAACACAGCTTGAGCATTGTACATCCATAGAGAGTAGGAAAATGCCCATTCCCCCATGGCTAACACCACCTGAGAGCTCCTCTCTGCAAGTCTGCCATGACTCTGACTAAAAGGGAGACACCACTCCTAAGGAGAGGAAAAAAAAACAGATCACAGCTTTAACTTTACTTTTCACACCTTCCCTCACAGAGGAAATGCTGCATTAAGATGTTGGGTGAAGCAAAACACATCCCACACTCCTCATCTCAGCTTAAAAGGTGTAGCCCTCTGTTACAGAATCCCAAATTGCTGTGATAGGGCCAGTGATTCATTTGCTAAATCATTTCTTTGGTGCTGGCTGGACTTGAATTAATTTTAATGAGTCCATGGCCAAGGATGCCAACCCCTGTCCCTGTAAGACTGGGCTGCTGTGACATCCTGACACGCTTTTCTCTGACACAGCTGCCTCAAAGCCATCTCCTGAGCCTCAATACCAGCTACACAGACGTATTTGTTCCTCCACACCGTTTGTTTGGGGGGGGTTTAAGGGCTTTTAAATAAGCTGTTGGAAAAACGTTGACTTTGCAAACAAAGTTTACACACTGAGCAATTTATCTGCTCTGTGACATCTTAATTTGGATATGTGTTTTAAGACCCCTGTGAGCAGCCAGGCTTTGGGAAGTTACATAAATCAGTGCATTCACTTTTGCATGTGCTAACAAGAAATGAATGCCTCTTTCCCTTCCAGTTAGCATGTGTGTGTGTCACAGGCACTGCTCCCTCTCCCCACCTTTCCCACTGTCTTCAGGATGAGACCACAGAAATTGTCATATTGAATTACACTGATAAACCATCCAATTTAGTGCCCTCTCTCCAATCATACCCCACACCAGCTGCTACGGATTTAACACTCCTGCTAATTGACAATGATGGAACAGCACCACCACGAGGGACATATTTCCTTTGCATTAGGGGACCCCTGTCTTTCCTGCAGCATTTTGTCATGTGCATTTTTATCCCAGCTCACATACCTGTGAATGCTGTACATTGACAACATCTCTGGGGGGTTTTGGGGGCAGACTCAGCAGGATCAGCCATGAAATGCTCCAAAGGCTGAAGCCCTTCTGCTCTGGAGACAGGGTGGGAGAGCTGGGGGTGTTCACCTGGAGAAGAGAAGGCTCCAGGGAGACCTGAGCGCCCCTTCCAGTGCCTAAAGGGGCTCCAGGAGTGCTGGAGAGGGATTTGGGACAAGGGATGGAGGGACAGGACAAGAGGGAATGGCTTCCCACTGCCAGAGGACAGGGCTAGATGGGATATTGGGAAGCAATTGCTGGCTGTGAGGGTGGGCAGGCCCTGGCACAGGGTGCCCAGAGAAGCTGTGGCTGCCCCTGGATCCCTGGAAGTGTCCAAGGCCAGGTTGGACCAGGCTTGGAGCAACCTGGGATAGTGGAAGGTGCCCCTGCCCACGGCAGCGTGTAGAACAAGATGAGATTTAAGGTCCTTTCCAACCCTGTGATCCTGGCAAGGAGTTTTGCAGTTTGACACATTAATTGGGTAAACAATATATTGAGTCCTGCATTTCCACTCAGTTGCGGTGGCCATCTCCTAAACCTCCCAAAAAGGGCTACACAAGAGCACAGGGTGACTTCCTGGGGTTATTCAGTGACCTGCACATCTCAGTCACATTCTGTGTCTTCTGCAGATAGAAGCAGTCCTTGCAACTAATGCAACCTCCAAAAGGAGAGCTTTAAAAAATGTGACACTTGCTGCAGCAGGGAAGCTTTCCCTTGCCTCTAATCACTGTCAGAGCCTATCTTCCCAAACCTTCTGTTTGTGCTGGATCGCCCTTCCTGCCCGCTGGAGGCTCCAGGCAACTTGCCAGCTCCCAGATATATCCAAGAACTCTTTTCACCCCACAGCAAGAAAGCCCAACTCAGCCCAGCTGGAAGTGTTCCTCCTGTGGGAGATACACATATTGGGTCAGATGAACAAAACCCATGGATTACTGGATGTTGCTGAGATCCCATGGCAAGGAGGGGATGGGGTTGGGCTGCCTTGCAGAGTTCAGCTTTCTTCCACAACAGGGAAATTTGCAGCGTAATTAAAATGAAATGCTGGTGTCTGTGCTGCACGTTGAAATATTGATGGAGGGAGGCATAAAGCACTTTATGAATGCAGGCTTCCATTTGGTGATTTACTGCCCCCAAACACCACTTTCACAGAACCTACTTGGGAAGAAATGGGGAGAGATGAAAGAGCAATAGTGGTTTTATCGCTGCAGGAAAAGGGAATGGAATTGGGCAAAGTTAAATACAATGTATTGAGTAGTAGTCTTTCACTGTGAACTTTAGATACAGCAGGAACTCACTCACACCTGGAAAAGGTTCATTGAAGTCCATGGAGGTTTTTTCCCTTTCCTTGTGCCATACCAGTGATGGGAAGGGGCTACACTGCTTTTAACTGCAATCAAAAAGAGGTCAAGCCCCTATTTATAATGAGGCTTGAAGTAAAGTACTCAGAGCTGCATGGGAGAACACAGAGGTAAAACTCTGCATCACCTTTACCTGCCACTGTGGCTTTATTACTCACCCCCACCAAGTACAGTTCAGCCAAATGGAAGTCTGACTCCATCCTTATTTCAAAAAGGGGGAAAAGGAAATATTCAGGGAGTATTTCATTAATGACCTAATTACAGCACAGGCTAAGACAGAGGTGTAGTGACAGCAGCAGCTAACTCTGCCTGAAGCTTATTGCCACAGGAATGAGTGGCAGATTTGCTTCCAGGATGAGAAAAATCCCAAATGTGAGTCAAAGGCAAGACCTCAGCATCCACCAAACCTCAGGCAAAGGGAATGCAGAGCAGCAGGGTGCTGACACAGCAACCAGATCCAAAGAGGGTGAAGAAAATCCTGCTGGGACACAGGAGGATGATCTAAAATATGTATTTTCCCTTCACTCAGTCACCACTGTTCTCAGGTTTGCTCTTCCAAAGTGAATATACTGCAGTGAGCAGCCAGGACTCAGAGAAAGCATTGTTAGCCCTGGGGAGGGTCAGGTGGGCAGTCAATCCATGACCCAGCAACACACTCTGCCCATCAAGAGCTTTCTCCTGCCATTCCCCAACGTTACCTTTTCCTTTTATTCCCTTCTCTAGTCCTTGTAACCAGCTTAAAGCAAAAGAGAGGAGTGCTGACCCCATATTTGGGCTGGGAAAAGGCTGTTCCAAGATGGGGCTGTGTCTGCACCTCAGAGCAGGTGAGTCCCCATGAGCACAGATTCACAAGCAACACTCTCCTTCCTTTCCATTTAATCCCTCAAGCAGATGGGGCTTCAAATTTGCCAGCTGTTTCCCAGAGGGTGGCAGAAACGCCATCCTGGCACTCCCCAACCACTGTCAGCACTCAGCCTGCCAAATTCCAAGCTCCTTTCTCCCAGCTCCAGCCACTGTCAGGTCCAGCTGAGGTCATGGACAGACCCTCATGGACTGGTTCAACACACACAGGACCGAAATCTCCCCTTGAGTCTCATTCAAACCATCTCTATTGACCACAGGGGGTGAGAGAAGGTACCCGAATGCTTCACTTCAAGGATCTATGCCGGTTTGGGCACAGCCCAGCTCCCACAGCTGGAGTATTCTCTTGCTGCTTCACTTGCAAATGCAGACAGAATCCTGTTTTGCTCCTTTAAATTCCCACTTCTTCCAAAACCCAAGTTCATTAGATTTCAGCTCTACACTTTGTAACAACATCTCCTCCAAGTTTCATTTCCTTTGCTAAGCTTAAGAACGTGACTTTCTGAGCCAAATTAAAAACATTAAATTTTTCCTGTATCTTTGAATTCAAGCATTGACAGGCACTGTTTTGAACCCCCAGTACAAGGCACTTGTTTTTTCACAAGTTGAGGCAGAAGAGATAAAAACCAGAAGCAAACCCAACCAGGCTGAGCATCCAAAGCTGGTTGGTTGGGAGAGCCCTTACTACCTAATTATATTGTGAAAATACATTTAATTTTAAGGTTTGAGTCTGTTTTAACATGTAGATAGGATTCATACAACAGAGCAACTTCCTTGCAAGATGAATTTTTATATTCCATGTTCCCTTTACAAGTAATTCACTGACAGCCATGTAACAAAACACCTTCTGAAAACCCCTCAACTTACTGTTTCCTCAGCAAAAAAAAAAAAAAAAAAAGAGTGTGAGAAAATTAAATATATGCACATATTGAGAAAAACAGTAAGTGATAGATATCACTCAGTGGAGTTTTATGTGACCAGTAGCTGATGGTGGACATGTGATTTAAAGGCTGCATTAAATAGCTGAAGCTTTAACTAATCACTGTATAAATAACTTACAGTGGTGGCTTCAGGCAAACAACTGATTTTTGGCTTCTCAGCAAACACACACACATATCAAGGGAGGTGGATCCAAGTTAAGATCTACAGGAGGAGTAGGAAAAAGAATAATTCCAGGAACACTATTGGAAAACCAGAGAGCAAATCACAAAAGCCTCCAAAAAAGCTGCAAAAATACCATCTGTTGTTCATCTCCAGCAACCACAGCAGTGCAGGGGGCAAGGCCCAAGCAGGTCTGAGAGACTCACTGAGATTATCCACTGCATAATCCCTCCCCCAGGTCATCCTTGGGGTGTGGTAACCATGCCTCAAAAGGTCAGAGGAGCCCACAGAGATTCCCTGTCCCAAAGACTGCCACGGTCTGTGATGGCCAGAGGGTCTTTGTGCCCCACAGAGACACCTGGACATGATGCACAACATCTGGAGGGAGCAGCAAAGCTGCTCAGCCAGCACAGTCCTTCCAATTTGGGCCTTTATTCTCTTTTTTTTCTCCCACACCACCAGGAAAGGACATACTACACAGAATCACAGAATTATTTAGGTTGCAAAAGACCTCCAGGACCACAGAGCCCACCCTGTGACCGATCCTTACCTTGTCCCCCAGCCCAGAGCACTGAGTGCCACAGCCAATTGCTCCCTGGACACCTCCAAGGATGGGGACTCCACCACCTCCCCGGGCAGCCCCTTCCAACACCTGACCACCCTTCCCATGAAGAAAGGAAACAGATGAATTGTTTATAGGAGCCAAATCCACCACTCCCACAATGCTGACGGATTGGAGGACCACATCGTATAATCCAAGAGCAGGGGGGAAATTTCAGCATCTCAGGAGGCTTCTCAGAGTCCTTTTCATCCTTTAAATCAGAATAAACTGAAAAAAAAGTTGGAATTGCTTCAGGCAGATTCACCTGGCAGGAAGGAAATTACGTGACTTCCCAACATGACCAAACATTTGCCGTGTTACAGGAATATTCAGGAAATAACCTCACGGATGAGCAAGGACAGCGATACCATCCCATTTTGGGGAGCAAGGGTGAGCACGTAGCTGTGACTTCCCAGGAAAACATCAGATGTTTGCTTGGGTCAGGAAACACTTCCAAGAAGTCTAAGTCCTTCCTGCTTCCGAGGTTGTGTACACACAGGTTTGGCCAGTTTTGGGTTACCTGTGGGCAGAGGCAGCTCCACCACTGGCAAAGTTAATTTTTAGTATGAAGGAAGATAATTCAGGCATCAATAAGTATTGATCTTCACTTTCTCTCCTTGGTGACCCAAGAGACATTCTCAGATTACTTACAAAATGAGGATAATCATATGTTATTTATTACCTTTAAAGAGCATCCTGTCTCCTTTTTCCCCTAAGGGTAGTAACTTGGGATAAGGAGAGGAGCTGAAGCTACTGCCCATTTTCTCTTTTAACCAACAGACAAGGGGCAGGGAAGGAAAGAAAGAAAAATATCAAGGTCAGTTTTCACTGGCATGAGGAAGGAAATTGCCCTTTTACTGTCCCTTTTGGCTCCTGCTCCTGATGTTGAAATCCAAGAGCTAATGAAGATAGATGGGTTCATCCATACTGTTGGGGTCTGGATACTAATGAATATTATTTAATGGTCAAGAGCTGTCATGGGGGGCATTGATTAATTAGCAGAGTTAGGAGGAGAGTGACTCTACCAGCACATCAGCTACTAATAATAGAACCCAAATCAGTTGGGAAGCGGATCCAAAAAGATGAGGCAACTGTAGGCTCACAGCTCACCTTCACTGCAAGAAACAAAGGCAAAAACTCCTTCAGTGGGATTTTTTGAGGATAGAAACTTTTTGCTGAGAATTGGGTCTTAAACACCTCTTGTTTTCTCCCTGATTCAGTTTCCCTACCTCTACAAATAAAAGCTTCCCCCCACCATGTCAAGCATAATCTGCTCAGAACATGAAATGTTTCTCCCTCTCAGTGTGTCTACAGGATCTGGGGGGAAAAAAAAACACAACCTACCAAAACAAACCCAAAATAACAAGCAGCTTATTATAGAGGTTTTCTACAGTACTGGAAAACAAACCCAAAAAATGAATTAACAAAAGTGACCCCTGGGAGAGGAGAGGTGCACTTAAGATAAGCTTCCCAGGTGTCTGGAGGAGTGCAGGGAATGATGATGAAATAGCTGTATCATATATACACACATTTGTTAGAGCACACACTGACACAGCTGGGACACACTGACAGCTCTGCAGAGGAAGACTGATTTCCAAGCACTGAAAATCATCTTGGTGGAAGGCTTAGGAGTAAAAATTATCCAGCCAATCTGACAGAGTGGTCATAATTTCCACATCTAACATCTCAGTAATGCCTGAGCCACAAATTCTCGTTCTGCCTCAGCAGAAAGCAGAGATCTTCATGCTTTTTGTTGACATGGCAGACTTGATCAGTGGTTACAGTGATTTGGAAAATAAGACAGGGGGGTCGTGCACAGTGAACACAGGCACAGGACAAAGAGGGGAAAGATCCTGGCCTGTTCTCCACTTTTTTGAAGTTCCCTGCAAGCTCTAAAATACCTTTTCTGGAGCTTTGTAAGGTAAAGCCACAATTCCACACACTAAAGCGAGCTAAATCTCCCAGCAGTGTAAAATAAAGGCAAGTGGAATAAAAGCCAACCTCGTATGTCTTTCTCTTAAACTAAACCTGGAGTAGATCTCAGGTTATCACTCAAACTTCATTAGAAGATGGTACCACAAAGACAATAAAAAAACCTTCTCTCCATTGACTTCTGTCAATGAATCCCACACAAAATGGGATTCAAACCCACAGCATCTACACTCAGATTTTTCTGGCTGGTAGCCCATCACGCAAGTGTTTTACAGCATTAATTGATGAAAGCTAAGCACCACTAAGCCAAATGGGAGCACAGTGCTGCAAGTCCACACCTAGGCACCAGAAGGAACAATTCAGATCCCAAATTCACCCAGCAGATGGAGTGGGTAACACATACCTGACTGCTCAGTGGATGGGCTCTCAGTCCTTTGCCCCACAACAGTCTGTGCACTGGAGAACTGCAGTGGCACCTGGAGGGCACCCAAAACTGCAAGTGCTTTTAAGTATCACAGCTCTTCTTCGCTGATTAAGAATGCAGAGCACCTGTGGCCACCAGGCTTGAGTTAACCAGCTTCACCTGCCCCCTTGAGCATCAGGAGACAGCTGAGTCACCACCGAGCTCGTGGCCTCCAGGGGCAGGCTCAGGTCTGCAGCACCATCACAGCACCTGTGCTTATTTCCATGCTGGGCATTCATTGGAAACCGCTGATCAATAGCTGGAGGAAAAACCCAGCTGAGTGATGCTGCTTTTACTGCCCAGAGGTTGCTTTTGATCCTACTGACTTTAGTTCTTGCTGCCACAGTGGGCAATGTCATATGTCCCATGTGCCCTGGAGCTGTTCATCCTTTTTTACTATCACAACAGGAATAGGAGTTTGGGGAGAAAAGTTCCTGTTTTGTTCTCCCTCTTGCTCCACCCTTGGCCACTGGGTCTGTTCCTGTACCAGCTCCACTTGAATGAGCTGTTCCCTTCTTCCTTTACTTCGCAGGCAGTTTGTCCAAAGCAGTTGGCTGAGGAGGGGAAAGCACCATAGGTGAGCTCTCCTGAGCCCGATGATACCTCAGAGGTGGATTCCCCAATATATCCTCATATGGGAGACCCTCCCATCCCACAAACAAGCATTGTCTCCCCATGTGGAGCACACTCCTACTCCTCACTTTGGCTTTGTGTGACCAACGTGAACCCCAGGCTCTCTAAGGACAAGAACCTCCTGAGGGGCTCATGGCCAAAAGAAGTCCTACAAGATGCAGAGTCCCAGAATGGTTTGGGTTGGAAGGGACTTTAAACATCATGTAGTTCCAACCCCCTGCCATGGGCAGGGACACCTTCCACTAGCCCAGGTTGCTCCCAGCCCCAGCTGAACTGGCCTTGGACAATTCCAGGGATCCAGGGGCAGCCACAACTTCTCTGGGCAACCTGTGCCAGGGCCTGCCCACCCTCACACGGAGGACTTTCTTCCCAATATCCCATCTAAATCTTCTTCCTCACATCTAACCTAAATCTACTCTCTCCCAGAAAAGTCTCATTCCTTTCCCAGAGAAATCCTTCTTCCCAGCACTACAACGCTGGCACCAACATCTTCACTCTTCATGGTGCCTCAAGCAGATGACAGCAGCACCCAGTGAAAGTTCTTCTGCCACGGGACATTGGCTCTGAGACAATAACTCGGGACAGCTGATGCCACCAAAGCACTGTCCCCCAGGAGCTCACACCACCAGTGACTTTCCACTACAGGTCATAAACAACCACCTGCCTTTCTCCTTCACCAGCCTACACCAAGGACCAATTTCCAAGGCCAGTTCAAGGGACTGCTCAGACAACCTTCAACAGCCTCCCAGAGCTATGTCAGCAGAGGTCCAAGACACAAATCACTTTGGAGCCCAAAGCCCTTCCAAGCAAGACGCAGCTGTCGCAGAAGGAAGCAGAGGTGGCTGGAATTACACATAGCCCCATTTTGCTGTAGCACATCCACAAACTTCCCAGCCCAGGCTGTGAATCGATGACAGTTTGCAGCATTTCATCTCCCCCCTCCTTGCTGTGCCTGCCACAGGAATTCTTTATCCCCAGATTTGGAGGAGGGCTGCTACGTTATCTAATTTGCTGCTCCCGACGGGTGAGGCACAGTTGCATTTTGGGTTCTTAAGATTGCCACGTACACAATCTTCCCATTAATTTTGATCCTGCTTTGAACAAACAGCGCAGGCAGCACGGGGCGGTGGTCCTTCCCACTAATAGCAAGAACAAGCAAAGCAGATGAATTCAGTTTGTAAGAAGCAGCACAAACTCATTAGGCTGGGGAGAAGGAGAGGTGGTAGTGTAAATAAGAGAGTAACCTCATCAAAAGAGCATGTTTAATGCTAACAAGGAAAAAAAGTCAGTGCTGCACCTGACAGGAATATCCTGAGTTTCTGATATCAGGTTCTGCACTATGGAAGATGCAAAGCTTGCCAATGTACCTCCAGCAGCTCCCAATACACCACACTCCATGCCTGGATATGACCCCGTGCTTCCAGCAATGTGCTTCCACACTTCCCCTGGCTCACCTATCGCCCTCCTGGAAAGGCTGGAGATGGAGCTGAGCACCCAAACACACCCTCACAATCTGAGAAACAAGCCCACCCAGCAGTCAGTGGGGGACCATTTATCACCCCCAAAAAAAACCCCAAAAAATCACTCCCTCTGCCCTCTCAGCTGTGCTCAGACAAAAAGAAAAATACTACTATGAAACACTGCCCAAAGGCAGATCCAGGAAACAAAATTCACAACTCTGCCACAGAGCAAAGCTCCTGGAGTTGGTCACTGTGCCCTCTAGCACCTCATCATGTTCCATGGCCCATAAGCTGCCTCTGTGTCTCCAAGGAAATTGCTGCCTTAGCACATTTTTTTCCCCACTCACCTCTCACCATCTCCTATATTTTATGGTCACTCCATCCTTCTAAAACATCCACGTGTGTTAAATACCTCCCTAATCTCTGAGCAACTGTTCTCAACTCATTTGGCTTGGAAGCCTGATGTTTCTAGTTATGATCAAAGGGGCTTGTATGCCCAAAAGCTTCCCAACCTTCTCTAATCCTGCCCAGTCAAAGGTCTGTACAGACAGACTCACCTTTACATCCACACCCAAGGCCCCTCTCCTGTCCCCACCTCAGGGTATCCTACTGCTTTCCTGCAATTGGAAAGCTGGGAATAAAACCCAAGGACTTCCAGGACTTGAAAACAGTCGCGACAGCCAAATGATCTGGGGAACAAGACTTTCAACTGAGTCTCTTGTGAGAGAACATGGGGGAATGCTTTAAACTAAGAGGAGAGGTTCAGATGGGATATTGGGAAGAAATTCTTCCCGCTGAGGGTGGCAAGGCCCTGGCACAGGTTGGGCAGAGAAGCTGTGGCTGCCCCATCCCTGGAAGTGTCCAAGGCCAGGTTGGATGGGGCTTGGAGCAACCTGGGCTAGTGAAAGGTGTCCCTGCCCATGGCAGGCGGTGGAATGAGATTATCTTTAATGTCCCTTCCACCCCACGATTCCATGATCTCCACCAATCTGGCTGGAGGGACAACCTCAGTGCAAGCTGTGGGATGCTTTGGAGCACACCAAAGGATCTGGAGGCGCTTCTCATGGAAAACAGCCTGACCAGGAAGGTCCAGCTGAGAAGCTGCTTCACTGAGTACAGCCACGCTTCCACAGAACTGACAGCGCCAGCATCCGCTCCTGGTTTTCGGGATCAGGTGGGGTCCTGCGAGCCCCCACCCTGTGCCCTCCTGCCAAGGGATGCGGTTTCGGGGACAGCTCCCGTTTTCCAGCGTTTCCCTGACCCCTAGTGACAAGACGCGGCTGTACAGCAGCCGCTTAACATGCAGAGCCCAGCTCTCCCTGCATAAACAAGGAACAAAACTCACTCTTTTTAACATGGGAAAAAGGCTTCCAGATCTGTCAAGATACTCACCCTCCACAACCCCTGCAAATCTGCCAGAAAATCCAACCTGTTTAGCAAAGAAACTCAAATTTGGACTGAAAGTCAGGAAACAAGCTGAATACAAGAAGCTTCCCCTGCGCTGGGCTCCAGCTGTGCTCAGGGAAGCCGAGCTACAGGACTAATCCATCAGCAGAGGAGACAAAACAAGGGGTGGGGAGGAGGCAGTTTTGATGGATTACCTTCCCCCGGGGCAAATGCATCCTGCTGCAGGGAACTGAGTGACCTTGGCAGGACCACAAACTCCATGAGCTCACCCCTGTCCGCTACGGACCATGGAGCAGCTCCTGGGAGCTGGAGGACAACACCTGGGACACTGCCTGCAGGGACCCAGGGCCCTTGTTTTTGTCATACCACTTGGTTTCAAGGGCAAACACCGAGTCAAAACAGGATTATTCTGGCCCCAGTCTGAGTTTTCACATGTAAATCATGCCAGGTTTCTCCATGCACCAGGTGGGAGTGGGCTGTCTCTTCCAGCACCAGTCTGACACAGGAGAAGGGATCCATGGCAGAGCACTTGCAGGTACTTTGGCCTCGGGTTTGCATCATCCTCTTCTGGGAAAGCTCCCTTCAATGCAACATTTCTCACTCCAACAGGCAGTGATACTCCTTGCAAACAGTCGCCTCCCACTTTGGGATTCAGGTTCTCTACACATTAGGAGTGGTTATGCCTTTTTATTGCCACTTTTTTCCATCTTGGCCTTCTCCAGGGGACCTGCCCTCTGCCTGACACAAAGGACTTTCACCTAAAGCATCGTGTGAGCAGACCAAAGCCTCAGTTCCTACCAGCCTCCAATTTATTTTGTTCATTGCTCTGAGGCCCTCGCTGACTTTGATAAAACGCTGCTACAAGAGGAAATCTCGCACCAGAATAATTAACGATACATCTCTGTTTATTGGGCCCTTTTGTCAACTTAGACTTGTCACAACTGCCATAAATCCCCTCCAGTGCTAAACAAACTCTCTAATTAAATCTTTTGTGCCACGAGAGCAATGCTTCAGATACCAGATGATGAGAGAGTTTGGTCCACCCTTGCATAAAACACCCTTTGGGGGCCGAGGGTCTCCAGAGGGTGGGGATCCTGTCCCAAGCTGCTTCCTCTAATGCCACTAGCATGGATGCAACTCTGGAAATGTACTCCCAGTGAATTCCTGAGGCACTGCAGCTGGTTAATTGTTTCCCTGCTGAATAAGCAGTTGTTGCCTCCTTGCCCACACACATGAATTTCAGTTTCTTCTCAGAAGCAACCTCAAAGCCATAAATACACGGACAGCTCAGGACCCACCAGGTAAAAATCTGTTTCTCTGACTTGTGAGTGACTAGGAGTCCTCCTGGCCTGGGTCTCCTCAATTAGCAAAAGAAGTCAAGCATATCAAGCCTTCCTCCCTCCCAAATAGTGGGAAGAGGGAATGGCAGATGGTGCCAGACCTGAGACGAGAGCATCAGTCAAAGGTGAAGCAAACTAACAGCACACCCAGGGTTTCCTAAAGGCCTTCTCTGTGGAACAGCAATGTCCTGTCACAGGCTCTACTTCCCACCCTGTCTCCAGCTGCAGCCAGAACTGAACCTGGGAAGTCTCAGGATCCTAGAATGGTTTGGGT
Organism: Anabacerthia variegaticeps; assembly: GCA_035583185.1. NCBI lineage: Eukaryota > Metazoa > Chordata > Aves > Passeriformes > Furnariidae > Anabacerthia > Anabacerthia variegaticeps. The sequence goes on from JAWWEW010000166.1 coordinate 2,388,607, forward strand.
TGGAAGGGACATTAGCAATCATCTTGTTCGAACCCCTGCCATACCAGGGGTACCTGGAAAAGCAGACCTGCAGAAAGATGACTGAGCACATTATTCACACTGTTAAGTGAGGGGCCAGCACAGACTGTGGGGAAGGAAATAATAAAAGAGAGGAAAAGAAAAAAGTCAAACCACAAAAATAAATCGACAGCAACAACAAAAACCAACCCACCCAAGCACCACTCATTGCTCTGTTGGACTATTGGAATGTTTCAGGGAGCATGAAATGAGAAGGGAGGGGTATTCAAAAAGCAAATTTTGAGAAGGGAGGCAGAACAGGGCTCTCAACCAAAGCAGCTTTCAGGCTCAGATATATTTTGTTAAAAACTTGTTTACAAAATAAAATAATAGTAGGCGAGTTATATTAAAGTGCAGTTCAAACACACAGAATCCTCTGTGGGTATGTGACAGCAATGTGAGTTTAGCTGCCGCTGACCTCATCAAAGGCAGCACAGCTCTAAACCAGACAAAAAGAGAAGGAGAAAGAGCAAAAATCTGTTCCCAGTAGACAGGCACAGCCCTTGCAGAGGATAAAAACTGCTCTGAGCAAACACTTTGCCCAACATCGCTCAATTAATCATTAAAAGCAAATCTAAAGGGTCCCATCTCAAAAAAGAGAAATTAAAGCTGTGCAGAGGGGGAGTTTCATGCACACAGAGGTTCAGGAGTTGGAGTCAGTCAAAGGATTCCCCTGGACACAATTCCACACCGCAGAGAGAGGAAAATCACAACTGCCCTGTTGACACTTTTTGGGCAAGCTCATTCCTCTGTGAGAGATCCCTGCCATGAAAGGTTGACAATTAAAGCTGGATTTATCACCCAGGAGAGAAAATGCCATTATAAAGGAGCTGAGCAATCAGCAGACACAGTATAAGTAACCCCTTTTCTCCTAATGCTCCCCCCCACCCTCCAAGGAGCTGAGGTGGTGTCAGGTGCTCTGGACTGGCAGTACATGCATTGCCAAGGGAAATAGGATCAGCTCCAGCCAGGCTGGAGCAAAATCCAACAGAGGGAAAGAGGGATAACACAAGATATAGGGGATTTGCTTCGTCCCCATCTCCAAATCAACAGGGTGACCACCAGGGGCTCTGACACCCAGCCCTGGTGCACTCAGGGCTCTGGCAGGAGGTCACCTGCTCATATTATTTACAGGGGCACTTCTGCTGGGCTGTGCTGATGAAACTGCCTGTCCTGCAGTTTCAGCTTATGCCAAGGAAATATTTTGTTGGCCTTGCTCAACCTGACAAACAATCCCACCTCCTGATTTCATTGCTGGAAAGCGTACAGCACACCTCCTTCCTTTCATCCCTATCAGAACTTCCAGCTTCACATCCACACACAATTATTTTCTTTGCAGGTGCTGCATTGCTCTCCCAGTCTTTTCTCCCTGGACAAACACTCAAGGTCTCCCAGGACACAAAAGATGCTCATTTTTCCTTTTCATTACCCTGGCAAGCAAACATATAGAGGGGAATAAAAATATTTTTTTAAAAAAAGGGGAAGGAAGAATTTGTTTTCCTCTAGCTTGCCTGCTGGAGAAACAAATCATCTCTGTGGTACCCACAAACCCTTACAGCAGAAAACAAAATGTGCACAAGAGTATATATAAGGGATGTACACCACACTGTATTAAAAAAAAAAAAATCTGGAATTAGTTGCTTCAAGGGTAAAGAAAGCCATGAGGGGATAGCAGGGGGCTGAATTCCTGTCTGCCACCTACATCAGCACAGTACAAAATTGTTGTCAGCACTGGAAAATTGCCCATCACGTGAGTGGGTTTAGCAGACGATAAGCTGCAGGACATGGAGAACAAAAATACCAGGGACCAGCACAGAGCATCCTGCAGATCCCGTTCCCTCGGCAACGGGAGAAAACACCTTGGAAATGCTCACAAGGGCTGCGCTGCGCACACTCCCCCCATTCCCACGGCTCTTGGTCCACGTGCTGCCATACAGTCCAGGCTGCCCGCGACACTGCAGCTTGGGACGGGCACTGCCCAGAGCTCGGAGGGCCGGGAAGCACATGGATCCTCTCAACTCATCACACGTGTTGCCAGCAGCACCCGGCGGGACCGCCTTGCACTGCCCCTCTCCATCCCGCTCCACCTTTCCCTTGTGCCACAGGTTAAAAAAGTGACCCCGCAGGACAGAGGGGGGTGGTTCGGGGTGGGCACACAGCGTCGCTCCGGCGGGCAGGGGTTCCGAGAGCCCCTCTTCGGGCATCCCCCGCCTGAGCATCCCCCGAGCCCCGCATCCCCCGCCTGAGCATCCCCCGAGCCCCGCAGCCCCCTGGGGCCCGGCAGGCGAATGCCCAGCGTTGGGAAGGCTCTGCTGGCCGGGGGTGGACCCGGTTCCCTCGCCACGCCTCCCGCCACCCCGGACAAGCCGCGGCTCCCGCGGGCTCCGCACGCCGAGCATCCCCCGAGCCGCGCCGGGCACGGAGCGCACGGACACCCGCGGGCCATGGTAAGTCCCTGCCGGGGAAAGCCGGCTGTTCCTTGTGCCTTTTCCGAGGCAGGAAGGTTTCAGCGGCATGTCCGGACCCTGAGGAGAGGCAGGAGGGAAGGGAGAAAGGAGCAGAGCGCCGTGGTTAATGAGTAACGCGGGAGCTCCGCCGGCTGCGGCTGAATTACCAAAGGCAGCCCCCTCCGGGCTCTCTGCGAGGGGGAGGGAAAGGGCCGGCAGCGATGACACCCCCCACCCTCAAATTCTGTAGGGTAAGGACGACCCCCATGTGTGCTCCATCTGCAACACACCCGGGCCGGCTGGAAATTGGCTTTTCCGTGGCAGCAAAACACCGAGGGCCTCGTGACATACATCATTCCAGGGCTGTGCCCTTGACCTCCTCCCATGTGACAAGTCACCCCTTATATTGGGAAGGAATTCTTCCCTGTGAGGGTGGGCAGGCCCTGGCACAGGTTGCCCCATCCCTGGAAGTGTCCAAGGCCAGGCTGGACAGGGCTTGGAGCAACCTGGGCCAGTGGAAGGTGTCCCTGCCCATGTCAGAGGGTGGAATGGGATGAGCTTTACGGTCTCTTCCAACCCAAACCATTGTGTGACTCCCTAACTAAATCTTACAGTTCAAGGGAAGAGGGTTGTTTCATCTTCAGACAGCCCAAAGCTCTCCCAATTTCCCATGCTGGTTCCTTTCCCTCAGTTGCACAATGCATCTATTTGATTTCCTGCTGGCAAAAAAATAAAAATCTGAACTCCTTGGCTGAGTTGAGAGCCAGCAGAAGAAAACAAAATAATTGAGCTTCCCTAACAAGAAGAGCATGTTTTAAAGGAGTAAGTGCACATGAAAGCATCACCATGCCATACTGACAAAACCAGCGGGCTGGGCAGTGTGCTGGGGTGGAGAAGGAGGGATTGGAGGGGGATGAAGGGCACAGAGATGCTCTAGGCAGAGGGTTTGCCATCACAAGACACAGTGGTCTGTGGACCAAACCTCAGCCTGGCCATGCCTCCCACTGGTGCTGGCCTTTCACAGAGGGGCTGGCCCTGGAAAAAGCCCCGGGGCCCGTTCTCCCACATAGTCACAACAAAGAAAAGGGGTCAGAGAACAATTAAACCACATCCTTCCCAAGCAGCCTGGTTTCTTGCTCTGCCCAGGGGAGGCTGGTTTGGAATCCAGCCCTCTGCATCCACATCCCGGTGCTCCAAGCAGCGACTCCAGCTTTACAGAGCCTTTAGGACTAGGTTGCAGCCCAGACCCCAAATCCTGTCCCATCTGAGTCCCCAGGGCAGCCCCCACGGGTGCCCCCCTGCCAGCACCCCGTGCAGAGCCATCCTCTGTCCCCACCTTATCCAGTTGCTAAGCTACCTGCGCCCGGCTTATCACGCCATCGACAGGGAAGGGCAACGGCTCCGGGTTTATTGTGCTAAATCATGTTTACTCACTGCCTTCCCTCCAAGCCCAGAGCTCCATAAAGGACAGGGTTGACATTTGGGGGTTGGGGAGGGAGGTGACAGAGCAGGGGCTGGCAGGGGGCCATCCAAAACGCTGTGAGGCCAGAACATGGACAGGCAAGGAAAGCTTTTCCCAAAAATCGTGCAGCTGCGATGCCAGGGGGACTGGAACCATCCCACCCCCAGGCACCCCGTGCTAAGGTTCAGGGCACACCTTGGCACTCTCCATTCCATGAATTGGCAGCTTTGTCCACGTGTAAGGGTCACAGCCACGCAGACAGGTAGGCACCCACACAGCCACGGGAATAGGGCATCATCTTTCCAATCCTCCCCGAAACATGCAAGAACCACCCACAAAAACATCAGCTTCACAGCTGCCTCTTTGGTTTTGTACAGCAAGAGGAGAGGATGATTTGCCTTAGTTGTTTAAGGTGGTAATTCTCAGTAAAACATCTTCAGGTTGCTGCTGACCAAACACCCCCAAAAAAATGGGCTGGATTTGTTGGGACTCACATCTAACTTGCCACACTTTGATCTACAGAATTTTAATTGCCAGTATATAACCTTTCAAAGCAAGCAATACCCCTCTGCACTCACTCCTGCCTTCCCCAGAGCCAGAACAGAGGCTGGCTCAGGTAGTCCCCATGCCCAAAAGCTTCATTTTAGTTTTATCTTTGCCTGTAATCACTTCCCCACCACCACCCCTTACAAACCAAGGAACAGCAGTTGTGCCCAAGACAAGGCTCACTCACAATCCCTCCCTCTGCCCTTTGTTCATCACAGACAGAAACAGCCTCTTAAACTCTGTGGTAATAGAAGGGAGATGGAAAAGAAACTGAACTGCAGTTTAGTGTGACTCATCTCTGATTCACACCACTTCTCTCACCTCTAAAGCAGGCTCCCAGTAAATAAATATATAAGCCCTCCTGCGTTAGGAACCCTAAAGGAATCCTCAGATCTAGAAACCATCAGAGAGTTTCAGGTTTTGCTTCCCCCCCCGCCCCACCCCGATTATCCATAATGCATTTTGGAGCTTAACCTCCCACAGGTATCATTTCTTAGTCCCTCGGGTTATAATGAGGACACCCAGACACTGTGAAAGGTGTTGCAGGTGAGAGGACAGAAGGGACCAGCTGGACCTTGGATACACACAGGATGTATCCTGGGCAGGGAGCAGAGGGCAGCATTGATATTCCTGCCCTCCCACCCACCCTGCAGCTGCCTCCTGTTCCCATAACTCCATGACCCATGGGATGCCTCACTGCTTTGAACATCTGCTTCATCATACCTGTGCCATGCTGATCCACTCCTCTTCCCTTTCCTTCCCGCGGCGTCAGGCAGGAAAAGCCCACAGGCTGAGCACGGAGGAGAGGGAGCAGCTGCTGCCAAACCTGAGAGCTGTGGGGTGGAATGAGGTGGAAGGCAGAGACGCCATCTTCAAGGAGTTCCACTTCAAGGACTTCAACCGGGTACGAGCACCAGTGGTATGAGTTTTACAGACTGGGAGACCAGGTTTGCAGAGCAGGGAGTCCCCTCTGCGAGGCTCAGCCACAGAAACCCCTCTGTGTGTCACCTGAAATGTAATGGCTGAGCAAGGTAACCTGCCCAAGACACCAGAGCGGTCAACTCAGTACACAATCTGCCTGGGAAAAACCCTTAAAAAAGAGGAAAACCCATAGAAAACCCCAGCAAAGAACATCCCAGGCCTTTCATTTGGTTGGTTTATCTAGGCAAAGGGGGTGTAAAAATAATAGTAATGGGGTGAAAACCAATATATTGCAGAGTTACTGGTTCAGAGTTAACTTCCCTTCTCACACTCCAGGCCTTTGGCTTCATGACCAGAGTGGCTCTACAGGCAGAAAAACTGGATCACCACCCTGAATGGTTCAATGTGTACAATAAGGTAAGAAACAGGGACGGAGGGGGCAAAACAGAGCTCTTCAGGGAGCAGATCCCTTTCTGGGGGATAAAACAGGAGCAGCAAGTCCTGTTCATAAAAGCAGGACCTCTTCCCTCACTTGCTATTCCCCTATCCCACATAGCCTCCGGCTCTCATGGATCATTGCCCCCTCGTTTTTCCCTGTCCACCCCCCTGAGGTTGATTTTTTAAATCAGTATCAAAAGCAGCAACAAGGAGAAAAGCTTTTGAGAAGAGAGGGAGTTGAAAAGTGGGCACAGGCAGCTGCTGTGACCAAGGCAGGAGTGGCAGTGACAGCTTGTGGCCAGGATGAGCTATGGGAAGAGAGAAAACCAGGCAAAGTGCCAGACCACCTCTCCCACCCCAGGAAATGTTGGAATCAAATCTGGAGCCACCTGTGCCTCACCTACAGCACTGGGAGGAGAACTCATCCTGCCAGCTCGTCCTGCCAGCAACACTCTGTCTGTCTGTCTTCTCTAGGTTCACATCACCTTGAGCACCCATGACTGCGGAGGCTTGTCGGAGCGGGACATCAACCTGGCCAGCTTCATCGAGCAGGTTGCAGCTTCCCTGTCCTGACCAGAGATACAAGAAGCCAAAAATCCACTGTGCCGCTGCCACAACCTCACTCTTGCACCCAGAGTCTTCTCCCATTTCCAAGCTAGATCCTGCATCCACACTGCCCGACACCTCGTCGCCCTCCCCACCGCAGATCCCATGGATAGAGGCACTGCTCAGGGTGCACATATCCATCTCCAACCTGTCAAATTCCACCTGTAAACCCTTCCTTAGCCATGAGCTCCTAGCCTACCAAGTGCTGAGCCTTTTACCAGGAGTCAGTGATATCATAAAATCACAGAACGGTTTGGGTGAGAAGGGACGTTAGAAATCATCTCATTCCACCGCCTGCCATGGGCAGGGACACCTTCCACTAGCCCAGGTTGCTCCAAGCCTGGTCCAACCTGGCCTTGGACACTTCCAGGGATGGGTCAGCCACAGCTTCTCTGCCCAACCTGTGCCAGGGCCTGCCCACCCTCAC
>JAWWEW010000166.1:2406896-2436755 GCA_035583185.1 Anabacerthia variegaticeps
AGCAGCACCATCAGGGTCAGCAGATGCACCCACACTATGCACGTGCCCCCAGGACATGCCACTCTGCAGTGCCAAACTGGTCTATCTGCCAAGGCTTGCCTTCCTCAGACTCCACCTCTCTGGCCCCAAAACCTCCTCCCTACCGGCATCGCTCATCCCCATGGATACCCGCCTTCCCCCGCCACTGCACCTAGAGGTACCAGATGCCCTCAGCTGGGAGGCTGCACAACCATAAGCACCAAAACCCTGGCAGCCCCCTCAGGAACACCATTCTGGGGAGGTTTTAAGGACTGTAACTCCTCCAGGCAGACCCTGTGCCCAGAGCTGGCCTGACACCTGGCAAGGTGGGCCCAGCCCAAGGCTCCTAAAGTGCTGTGCATACATTTAGTAATTGGCACAATAATTTTTAATGGTATCAATCACCTCCCCTTACACTCCTTCCCATGCACCAAGAGATGCAGATGAATCTTCCTCTCTTTGTAACTGCTCCTAAAATCCACTCCCTGCTTCCCAGTTACGTCTATTTCCCTCCAGGTGTTGATGCCCCACAGGCCAAGGGTGCAGGGATGAGGCTGGTGGTCCTGGGGAGGCTGGGCATCAGCACCAGCCCGAGGCTGGCCAAGGGCAGTATCGGCTACAAAAGTCACTCCCAGGTGACAGGCATTTTTTGCACCCATTTTTGGTCTTCGACCTGGTTCTTATTGCTCACATTGCAATTTCCTGGACCATCTCCTGCCTCCAGGACAGAAGCTGCTCTATGCTTTTCACACTCCACCTTCTCCGAGACACATTTCCCAAACTCTCTACCCCAGCAGTGACAGCCCAGAGCAGCGTTTCGGGATTTTCTCACATTTCCCCTCCTCACCTCCCTCCACTTTCTTGCCCTCTCAGATTCCCAGTATCCTCCCATTGCTACCCCCAAGCCCTAGAGCTGAACTGCCAAGACCCTCCTCTCCAGCACATCCCGTGTCGCTGCTCAGAGCAGGGGGAAGGAAAAAGCATTATTAAAGCCACCCTCCTCCCAAATCTTTTTAGCACCTTGGGAGGAAGCAGCCTTTCTACCCACAGCTTTTTTTTTTTTTTTTTGCTCCTTTTAACCTTTTTTCCCCATGGCACTGTCAAAAAACGCCATGCCACAGCTGGGAGGGTAAGGGGGATCATGAGAAATCAGTGGTTTTCCTGGGAATTTCTGGGTGTGGAGATTTCCAAATCTGACAGTGCCACCTGTGAAAACCATCGCTGGAAGTGGAGGTGGGGGGGAGAGGAAAAAGAGGGGGAAGAAAGGAAGGGAAGGAGGGAGAAAGGCTTCCCCTGCTACATGGTGAGGTGGTCCCCAAAGGGTTACCTGGCTGACTGGCCCCTACTCGGCTCGCTCGGGGCTGGCAGCCCCCCAGAAAAAGCACCACTGCTGGATATCCCAGGTGCTGGAGTGGGGTCCCCAGGTGGGGTGGGGGACAGGGAGAGTGCCGGAGCAGGGCTGGGAGTGGTGGTTCCTGGGGGAGCACTGGGACCAGTGATGGTGGGTGAGCCGGTGGTGGAGGAGGCTTTCTTGCCACAGGATTCACAGCAGAGCTTGTTGTATCCAGGGATGGAGCAGTAGCGAGCCAGGACCTCCATCTGGCAGAAGATGGACTTGTCCCCGAGGCAAGGCTCCCCTGGAGAGGGACAGAGCAGCATCAGCACAAGACAAGGTGACATTAGGTTCCCTCTCCTGCACCTCTGTGCAGGAGGTCCCAAAGGTAACAAGATGCCCTTTCAGGGTGCTGCCTTATCCACAAAGGAAGCGGGGAAGAGGGACTTGGAAAATTGAGCCAAAACAGAACAAGGAATGCTCCGAACCAGCATCTTAGATCAGATCAGGATCTGCCTCACCTCAGCTAGGAAGGACTCTAGGCAACCCTTTGCTCAGAGCAAGGGGCAAAAGCTAGAAAAGCCAAAAAAAATCCAAGATAAAAAGGTCATAAAATCGAGGAGGCAAAGGGGACGCAACACAGAAACTGCAAGAGCCCAGAACTCCACAAGGTGGCAACCAAGCTGCAGGCTTTGGAGCAGAGGCTTCAGGGGTGCAGGAGCCGAGGGTAAAACTCCCCAAAAGCACTGCTGGATATGTCTCCCTCCAACTCGCCTGCACTTCCCACAGGGAGATGCAGAAGCCCCCAGAAGGGATTATCCCAGAAAGCACTGCCCTTCCACGAGCAGGGACACTTACTGGAGGAGATCTTGCTAACAGGGTTTTTGGCTCCATCCTGGTGCACTCGCTGCCCTTTGGTCGTGCCGTGGTCACCAGCGTCGGCGCTGGCAGTGATGCCAGAGAGCTTCCCTGTGGAGAGAGCACCACGATGTCCAGCAGCCACGAGAGGTTGCAGGCACTCAAAATACCTCGGGAGGGTGTTTTGGTGGGGGATTTGTTTTGTTTTAAGGGATCTCCTTAGAGATGAAGTCCCCTTAGGGAGCATCCAGCTGGTCCAGAACTTCAGCTACCCAAACTGCCCCCCAGGATGAACTCCAGGGTGCCCATCTCCATTGCACCCTCAGTTCATCGCATCCTCAAACTGCCAGAAAACCCAAAACCAAGATCAGGGTGAAGAACAAGAAAGGGAAATATTTTGGCTGGCGTTTAACCGCTTCTCTGCCAGCAGCATTGGCGATGTTCAACCTGACCTTCTCTGCTGGCACCTCCTGAAGCCACAAGGGGCTGGAGACACACGTGAAGGTTGATCCCCATCCCAGTGGCACCTCAGGCTCCCTCCTCCTCCTCTCACCTGGGCAGAGGGCCACGTGGCAGCCCTGGATGGCCTCTGGCTTGTCTCCCTCGCAGCGCCCGCCGCTCTCGCTGCCCTTGCACACCACCTGCCGCTGCTGGACACCTTCCCCGCAGGTGGCCGAGCACTGCACCCAGACAGACCGACAGACAGTGACAGCCCACACCCTCCAACAGCACCCTGGGGGCATCAGAGGTATGTGCAGACGTGACTGCTCGGGTGGGTTTTGCTTTCTCATATGGGGTTTCCTTCCCTGTCGTCTTCTGCAAACCCTCACGCTCTCTGTGGGCACACAGGGATGTTCCCCCCTCTCTCATTTTGAGTGAGCCAGTGAAAACATCACCGGCTCCTGTACCCTTATCTCAAGGCCAAGGCTGGATGGGGCTTGGAGCAACTTGGTCTAATGGAAGGCGTCCCTGCCCACAGCAGGGTGGTTGGACTAGATGACCTTCAAAGGCCCTTTTCAACCCAAACCATTCCAGCATCCTTATTCCGTGACCCCTACAACCACCTGCCCTTCACACCCAGCTCCCACACCCCTTTCTCCCAGGGGTGCCTCCCACCACCTCCACCCCGTGCCAGCTCACCTCGGACCAGGCACCCGTCCTCCACTGTGCGGGGCAGGGCAGGCGGCCGCAGGGCCGGCGCGTCTCGGGGCGCTGCCCGGGGCAGTTCTTGGTGTGCAGGGTGCGGTTGGTGCCGTCCTGCAGGCGCTGCACACACTGCACCGCCCGCGCCTGCACCCCCAGCTTCCCGCAGGACCGGCTGCAGGCGCCCCACTCCTCGGCCACCCAGCTGCCAGGGGGGGAACACGGACACACAGAGGGCGTCAGAGGCGAGGCTCGCCTCGCAGACACCCCTCTGGAGGGATGGGAGCCCCTGGGGCCGGGTGGGGAACACTCACATGGGCTGGGAGCACTCCTGGAGGTTGCAGCGCCGCCGGATCGGCTTCGGCTTCTTGCCATTGTCACAGAAGTTCCTGTGCACCATCCGGTTGTCGCTTTTCCGACGGCAGCCGTACTTGGTGTACTGGATGCCTGGGTGGGGGCAGAGCGTGGGCAGTGAGGTGATGGGTGTGGCGGTCACACAGGGTCCCCATCAGGTCCCTCTCCTACATCTCTGCTGGGACAGGTGTCCTCAGATGTCACTGCTCAGGTGGGACCCAAGAGGTGCATCACCCAGGCTTGCAAAGGATGCCCACATGGATGCTGGAACCCCCCCTAACTCCTGGGGTCACCCTGGACCCCAGGCTGTCACAGGGTGCAGGACTAGATGACCTTTAAAGGCTCCTTCCAACCCAAAAGGTACTGTAATTCTATAAAATCCTCCCTGTTATTTGAGGATCAGATCTCACTGGCCATATGGAAGCAAGGCTTTCATCAGCAACCCCCAAAACAAGTGTATGGGCACACATCCTTCTTTCCCAGAAGGAAAAACTCCAAAATCTGTCAGAAGCTCCCGTGTGCTACCTGCCCTCCCTCTCAACACCTCCTGCTGTGTCCACACCTATGTCTGTGCAAACTTCAGGAGTGGTCATCTGCAAGACTATTCCTTGGCTGAAATCTGGTTAAAAACAGCCAAGGATTTCAAAAATCACAGCAGGTCCATGGATACACAGGCACACACACTCACGTAAGCCTGTTTCTGTAACAAATCTGGCTAAAATCCTCACTAAACTGCTCTGCAATAATTTTTCCAAGCTGGAAATGCCCCAAAGAGCTCCCCCACCATCTATCATAGCCAAGCATCCCCCCCAGCCACGCACTGTAGGCTGCTACGAAGGGAAAGCTACCTCCTCCACACGCCTTGGAGCACTGGGACCAGCTCTTGAGGGCCCACTCATAGGAATCCATCTCCTCAAGCAGGACATTGTTGTTTCCAATCATGGGCAGCAGGTCTTCGTGGATGATGTACCTGTACATCAGGCTGCTCCTCACCTCCTCTTCCTGAGGGATGACCTGCAGGCACAGAGGGGGAGAGGGGGAAGGAGTGATGCCATGGGAGACGGAAGGGAAGAGGAGGCCACCAAAGGATAAAATAAGTCATTGGTGATTACATGATACGGTGGCCTCCACCCAAAACCAGAGGGGGACACAGGGATGGACAGGAGCACAGACCTGCCCTCCCCTGGGTGCCCAGAGAACCCAATCCCTCACTCCCCCAAGTTCCAGCATAACTAAAATGGGATGTGGAGTCATAAGCAATTGCTGCACAGATCCAAACGCAGCTGGACTCAAAGGCAAGTGCCCGAGCAACACCTCCTTATGCCGTTCTTGCACACAGCTCATCACCCCTTTTTTTTGGCTGGCTCATTCCCAAGACTTAATGACATGCTCTACACCCTTTCTCTACTGAAGTCCTTCCATCACCTCCCACATGTCACCTGAGACCACCTCCCCTCTCTGTGATGGTCATCCCCAATCCCCCCAGAGCACATCCAGTCAGGCTTACCAAGACACTGATGGCTTCATGCAGGGGACCACTGGTTTTCAGGCTCTCCTTCCCATGTTCAACGGTGTATTCCCACTCCAAGCCCATCTCAACGAACACTTGGCTTTTGGCTTCTTTGCCCTTGGCGTTCAGGATGAAGTTACCCGTGGCTTGATTTTTAACAGCTGGAGGAGAAAGGAGGTATTTCAACATCATTCCCTCTGGTCACTGCCTTTGGAGGACTGGAATGACCCAAATAAGACCTTCTTGGTGGGGATTATCAGAATAGGGCTGAGAAAGAATGAAGGGAGAGGTGGACTCCAGCATGCTCACCGATGCTGTGGGATGCTGGCTCCACCTCCTCTATCTGAAGGTACCTCGCTCCAGCTGGAATCTCAAACATCTTCAAAGCACCTGCTGAAAGGGAGGGAGCAAGGATGGAGGAAGAGAAAAGAGCAGGTCTGTTCCAACTGGACATGCCCATGAATCCAGCTGGCCCTGACTGAATTGGCTCCCAAACCAGCCCAGCCCTCTCACCTGGCTGCTTGGGGGTCTTGGCCAGCGTGCCCTTCACCGTCCGGCAGTGGGAATTGTCCCCCCCACAGACCCCACACTTGTCATCCTGCTTCAGGGAGCCGACCTCCTTGTCACAGCCCACGTGCTGTCACCCGTGGGGGAAGAGAAGACAACCCCAGGTTACAACCCTGTAGCCCAGCCCATCGCTCCACCATCCCTTTGCTGCACACAGGGCTGGTCCCCAGGCTAAAACACACATCCCCAAGGGCTCGTGGGGCAAGGAGATGCACAAGCCCTCTCCTGGACAGGAGAAGGACAGAGTTGGTCCTCACCACGCACTCTCCCCGGACACAGACGCTGTAGGGGTCTCGGTAGCTGCACCTTGTCCCGTCGTGAACAACCTGGTTCATGAACACCACATCCCCCGTGCCCTCAGACTGGCAGATCAGCTCACACTTCTGAGCATCTGCAGAAAAAGAAAAAGGAAAGGGGAAAAAAAGGAGGGGGGAGAGGTAAAGGGGTTTGTGGAAATACCTTAGGGTGAGTGAAGAATGTAGCCCACCTCAGTTCATACCTCTGAGCACAGCCAGATTTGCAAAGTCCAGGTTACCAGGTTATTCTCCCCACATCCATTTGCTGCTCAAGAATCTGCATTTTTGCCCAGCACCCTCAGGAAATTAAGGTAAGGATGGGACACACTACATGACACTAAAATACAGGATGGCCCTGGCTCATGGCCCAGCCTGGAGCAGAACACTCCCCCCTGCAGCTCCAGAAGTGAGCAGGCAGCTCTGCCATGGAGACAGGCTGGGAGAGACTGGGGGCATTCACCTGGAGAAGAGAAGAATCCAGAGAGACCTGAGAGCCCCTTCCAGTGCCTAAAGGGGCTCCAGGAGAGCTGGAGAGGGATTTGGGACAAAGGAGAAGGGCAGAGTAATAGGACAGGAGGGAATGGCTTCAAACTGGCAAAGCAGGGTTAGATAGGATACTGGGAAGAAATCCTTCCCTGGGAGGGAGGGCAGGCCCTTGCACAGGTTGCCCAGAGAAGCTGTGGCTGCCCCTGGATCTCTGGGAGTGTCCAAGGCCAGGCTGGACGGGGCTTCGAGCAACCTGGGATAGTGGAAGGCATCCCTGCCTATGGCAGAGGATTGGAACGGGATGGGCTTTAAGGTGCCTTCCAACCCAAACTATTCTAGGAGTCTCTGATTTTAAAGACGTGGCTTGATGCTGGCTTACTGCACAATAGTTTCCAGCTCAGGATCTTCCCATCACCCAGCATCCGTGCAGCTGGCACAGCCTGCATCCCATGGTGACGGCCACGACCCTCTGGGGAAGGGGAGGCAAGTTTGGCTACTGCTCCTTTGCCAGGATCCACCCCCACTCACCGTCGTGATGCTCGTAGGGAAGCCAGGAGTGTTTGCTGTTCTGGTGGGTGTAGTAGGAGTTGCGCTTGGAGCACTGCTGGGCACGGAAATCCTGGTATGGCCCCGGGCACTCCTCGGCATTGCACACCTGGTACTCGTAGGTGGCTCCTGGGCAGTGGCGCCCACCATATGCTGGGCTGGAAGATAAATCCAGCCGGTTAGAAGAGTGCTGGAGAGGGGAGGACATTCAAACCCAACGCAGCTCACACAGGAGCAGATGTCCCCATCCCTGCCAAGAGAGGGAAGAGCCAGGAACGCCTGGCTCTCGGCCACTCTCAGTTTGACCCCTTGCTAAAAGGGAGGGAGGAGAAATCCACACGTACGGCGGGTTGTCGCAGCTCCGGCTGCGGGACCGCACGCCCCCCCCGCACGTCCTGGAGCACGAGCCAAACTTGGACCAGGAGCTCCAGCTGCCATCCTGGCTGTAAGGCTGCTCCGACGTCTTCCAGATGCAGTGGCCCTTGAAGCACCACTGGAAGGGAGGAGAAGGAGGGGTGAGCTCCACCAAAGTGCTCAGCAAAAAGCCCTCCTGCACGTACAGTACTACAGAAATAGTACAGCACAGGAGGAAGATGCTGTTCGTCATGCCCTTGGGCACACGCCTCCCATAGGAAGCAGGACCGGTCCCCTACCTTGCCCGGAGAGCACTCGGTCCCATCCAGGGGTGGCCCCTTCTTGGTCTTGCAGAAGTAGGGGTTGTCCGGGTGGCTGCACCACAGCTGCTTGCAGGGGTCGAAGGTGCGGAACTGGGGAGCACAGAGGGGCTGGGCTGGGACGGCAGCGGCGAGTCCCGGTGGGCTCGTGGCACCCAGCCTGGCCGGGGGTCCCGGGGAGGGGGCACGGCGTGGCCGCACAACCCGTACTCACCGCCGTGCACGTTTTGTAGCCCACACCGAAGTCGAAGCGGCACTGCTCGTCCATGGAGTAGTTAATGCCCGGTAGCTCAGGTAATGTGGGCCACTGGTGCTCGAAGGGGTCATCCAGGAGGCAGTCGTAGGAGCTGGAGAGATACAAGACAGTCAGACATGGAGCATTTCCCTCTGTCATCCCATCCCTCAGCTCCAGGCCCCTCCCCAAATTCACGTTTTAGACATCTGAATTACCATGAAATCCCAGAATGGTTTGGGTTGGAAAGAACCTTAAAGCTCATCTTGTTTCAATCCCCTGCCATGGGCAGGGACACCTTCCACTATCCCAGGTTGCTCCAAGCCCCATCCAACCTGGCCTTGCACAATTCCATGGATCCAGGGGCAGCCAAAGCTTCTCTGGGCAACCTGTGCCAGGGCCTGCCCACCCTCAAAGGGAAAAATTTCTTTCCAATGTCTCATCTAACCCTTCTCCCTGGCAGTGGGAAGCCATTCCCTCTTGTCCTGTCCCTCCATCCCTTGTCCCAAGTCCCTCTCCAGCTCTTCTGGAGCCCCTTTAGGCACTGCAAGGGGCTCTCAGGTCTCCCTAGATCCTTCTCTTCTCCAGGCTGAACACCCCCAGCTCTCCCTGCCTGCCTCCAGAGCAGAGGGTCTCCAGCCCCCGGAGCATCTTTGGGGACAAAACACCACCAAGCTGCACCATCTGAAAGGAGAACCTCCCCTCCCAGTTCGGACTGACTTACTGGATGTAGCGGTTGAGCTCCTGTTTGCTGCAGCGGGACCAGTGGTAGCGGTGGAAGGCAGCCTGGACCAGCGGTGCCATGATGCTCCCCATGCTGGTCTCGTCGGCGCAGCGGTTGCCCTGGCCATCGTGCTCCATGCCTAACCTGGCGGGGAAAGCCGGCAGAGAGTCAAATTCCCAAGGGATTTCTGCGCCACCTTGTCCCCCCACCAAAGGGGACGATCCGCTCTGCCCCCGTGACTTACACGTGGCCAGTCTCGTGGGCCACCACGAACGCCGAGGAGAATCCGTCCTCGTGGTTGAGGGTGCAGCTGCGGAGAGGGTGGCACATCCCCGTCACCGGAGCGTAGCCTGGGGCAAAGAGAGAAGGGAAGGAGAGAGGAGGAGAGGAGAGAGAGAAAACCTTTGAGAGAGGGGGGGGGAAAATGACAAATTAAGGAGAAAAAAAAAAAACAAAAAAAAACCAAAAAGAAAAACCCCAACAAAAACACAACCTGGCTTCATTGCAACAGGAGGAGAAAATGAAGAGGAAGGCACTGAAGAGGAGGAGCTGCCCAGGTCGCTTGGAGGGCAGGCTCAGCAGTAGCCAAAAGCCCTCTGAGGTTACACAGAGGCTCAGCAGCACCTCTCTGCTCTTGTGCCAACACACCTGGGCAGGCAGGAGGGCACCCCGTGGGTGCTTTCTGGGTGTGGGTGACCACCACCTCCCAACCCAGGAACAGCATCCCCTGCGTTCTTCTTTATTTAGAACAAATAAAGAAGAAAGGAAGAGAGAGAACGAAAGGCACAAGCTCTGCCAGGACCACAGCCCTGCTCCCCCGGGATGTCCCCAAACATGCACCGCCCCCAGCCCTCGATCAAGTGCAGTGCAGTGGGGCAGCTGTGGGCAGGGAACCTTCCCCCGCCCAGTCAGCATCACATCACCTCCATTTTTGTCACTTTTCCTTTTTTTTTTTTCATTTCCCTCACATTATTTCTGCCCAATTCAATCAACTCGTTGGCACACACCAGAATTTACGTCCCAAATAATTTTATATAAATACATGTTGGGTTTTTTTAAGACTGACCCTTTTTGGCATCGAGGGGGTTAGTGAAGGAAGAGGCAAAAGCAGGGCAGGACCATGCCGGATAACCGTGCCCTGGGGGTAAGGATACTGGAAGAGGAGAGCTCAGTGAGCCAATAGGGAGGAGCTGAGCTGCAGCAGGACAGGGGTGGTGATGAGCTGAGGGTGGATGCACATCCCTTCACCTGCCCTCCTGCACCCACCCAGGCCAAACCACAGGATCCACAGAGCCCACCATCCTCCTCCTTGCTCCACACCAAGTCACACCCATAACTGGGTTTAAGCACAGAGGAATAAATCAATTCCTGGATAAGTCACTTTAAAAGATTTTTTTTTTCCCCTCCCCCTGCCCCGCCATGAAACTTTCCACAAGAAAGAGTAAAGATGTGGGGAGTTTTCTGTATAAGGGAGGAGCAAATATACTTTGTCTAGGATGAAAATGGGATAAATTCCTAACCAAAGAGGCTCTGCATGGGAGATGGGATAAAGGAGTATGAAAGGGTGGATGCTCAGGAATGCAGAAACCGGTCTTTCATAATGAAGACCCCAGTAAGAACTGGAAGAAGTATCTTCCCTATGGGAGAATGATGGTGAGAAGTAACTCCCTGGAAAATATTTCATTGGTAAAGACTAGATTAGCCTGCAGATGCTTCCCAGACTCACACCCAGAAGAAGCAGCACGTCATAGAGTCATGGAATGGTTTGGCTTGGAAGGGACCTTAAAGATCATCTGCTTTCAACAACCATCTGTCCTCACCAGCACAGCAAGACACCAGCCAATCTCCTTCTTTCTCCACATGCATTAAGTTCTTTTTTATGGACATTTCCTACCCGATTTCAGCCTCTCTGACCTTCTACACAGACCACCAGCCTGCTCTAAGGTGATGAGCCAACTGCAGGTGATGACAGTGCAACAAATGATACCTAAACACAAGAATCCTTCAGCCTGGGCCAGAAATCCCTCTGTGCCACACACTGTAGAGGGACACAGAAACTCTCCAGGTATTAACAAGACTTCTGCAGCAGTAATTAATAATTCACAACCCATCTGTCCACTGCCTTTCTCTCTGAAGTGAAAAGGTTCATCTGCAACCCACAGGTGAAGGCAACAAGGCTCAACTGGCCCTTCCCCTTCCAGCCTTTCAAGCAAGTACTGGAGGTGCCACGGTCTCGTCCCCCATTCCACACAGCCCTGAGCTCAGCAGGGGTGGCAAGGATTGAAGAGGACTTGGTTTTGAGGAAAAGAGGCAAAAGTAAGCAAGGTGTTACGACTCCAGGAGCCCAACCAGAGGGTAGTTCCCCGTGGACGAGGAGCACCCCCACCTTGTGCCATGCAACACAGCCAGGCAAGGACATGGCAGCCACAGGGACTCCTGCAGAAAGCAAATGTCCATCCCAGAGATGTGTGACAAGCAGGGAGCCAGATCCACAGGGAAAAGGGGAAGGAGCTGGAATGAGCACCCCTAGAGCAGGGCTACTCCACTGATCCCACAACTCCTTCCCACCAAGGGGGAGCCCAGGGAGTCTCCCCCTTCTGCCAACATGCCAAAAAAGGTCCTCTCACCAATGCCTTTTGGACACAGTCACTTTGCCAGAAAGGGTCCAGAAAAATGAAACAAAATCTGGTATTTTTGACCCCAGAAAAGGAGCCCAGGGCAGGTGGATGGCTCGGCGAGGAAGCTGTAGGCACAGCCCAAGCTCTGCTCTTTGCTGGCCAACAGCACATTCAAGAGGGCTTCCAGCTGGGCATCTCCTGCTGTGGGGAGATCCTTTTCAGGCAGGTAATCCAAGTGAGGACAGGTCTTCTCCACCTCTCCTTCCTCCCATGCACACCAGGAGGACTTGTGCTACAAATCAATGCAACGTTACCACCATCATATGGAGCCTCCTGATGGAAATCCAGACCTGCCACCAGTGTGGGAAGGAGGAGATGGCAATCTGGACACAGCAGGCTTAGGGCTGGGAGAAGTCACCTCTCACAATGACACTGAAGGACCTGCTTTCCTGAGAGAGCTGTGAAACACCAAAAGCTTTTCCTGCAAGGTTTTTAACTTCCCAGACCACCAGCACAGCCTCTGCACCAAGAAGGTGACAGGTCCCTGCAGTAAAATCTTCTCTGTGGCCCAGGATTCATTCAGTGTTCCCCTGTCCAAGAAACCAATCCATATAAACCCAGGTTTTAAAGGTCCTCCAGAGGACAGAAAGGATTGAACTGTCCCAACGAAGCTTCCTGTTATATTTCATCTTTTTTATCTTATTTTTATATTTTTAAGGCATTTTGGGACAAGTGGAGGACCGGTACCTGAAATCAAAGACCAGAATGAACAGATATATTATTTGGTCCATTCAGGTTGGTGCTCTGGATTAATTCTGTCTTTCTTCGACTTCATGTGGGAGTAGGGTGAGGAATTGAAAAAAAATACCAATTTTTATAACCTTTTTCTGGACCTTGCTGGCCAAGACTGTGTTTGCGAGAAATCCTCTCTCCCCTGGCTGGCTTTCCCCCAGCAAACTGCACATACCTGATCGAGACAAATACAGTACCTTGCATACCTGCGGGACCAAAATCTTGCCTGGTGAGGAAGACGGCGTGGTCGTGGTGCTCGGCGTGCTGGGGGTCGGAGCGCTGCTGCGCGTGGGCCCAGCGACACACCTGCTCCAGGCTCCGCGACGGGTTCCCTCGCTCTATCAGGCTCACCGACTGCCAAGGAGAGTTACAAACTCACTGGTGGGAAGCAGAGAAAGAGATGCCGCCCTTCCCCTGGCCCCCAGTCGGAAGGCACGGTGGTTTCATCCTACAGAGCTGCAGGTGGGAGATGAGAAGCTGCAGGACCCGCTGGGGAGGCATCAGGTCTAAGCAGCGGTGAGCTGAGATCTCGCCTGGATTCAAACATCTGCTCATCATTTCTTACATCATCCCCTGAACCACGACATAACTGGACAAAGCAGCTGCCTCCAGCGCTGGCTTTTGGGAGGATAAATCATCCTAAACAGAGCCCGGCGAGTCTCATCCCTCCTGTTATTGGCTGTAACACCTCAGCTCCAAATCCCTTCCCCTCAATATATCATCCTCCAGCCCAGAGCACAGACACGGCTGGGAGGAAGACAGACAGATTATTGGCTTTCTCAGGTGGAGACAATGTTCCTGGTCCCCTAGAAACCTCCAAAAGCCATCAACCCTCCATCCTTGTCCCTGCTGCTTGGAGCCAGCCCTGGACCTGTTGGGTTTCTGCCAGTTGAGTATATTTCTGTAACAAGGAGGATTTTTTTCCAAGACCTAAAGGGTCTTGTTTGTGGGTCACACACACAGAGATATCACCGGGTTGAGTCATTAACACCCTTGCAGAACACTTCATGTGGGATAGGGGCTTGTCCCAAAAATAGGAAAATCCCACTGTTGTAAAGAAAAATCTTCTGACTGCCGTGCTTGGACACGCCTTAAAAAATAAATCCAACCTGAGAAACCATCGAAGGAAACCTTCCCATGCTTTTCCTGTCCATGCCCAAGCTACTCGAGAGCTGGGCAGCCAGCAGAGCCTTCCAGGGAGCTGGGTCAAGGCTGGGAAACAAAGAGATCCCACCCTCAGCTTCTCACTAATATCCAGCTCCTACCAACTTGGGAAGCCACCTTCATCTCATCATCTACAGCCACCCTTGACCTTATGAGGAAGCCTCTCGTGGTTTTTCCCACATCCCAGAGCAAGCAGATAATGGCAGACTGCAGCCACCCACTGTCTCCTTAAGGACCTCTCCTTGGCTGTGGGGCTCTCCAGACCTTCAGACTCCAAAATCCAGGCCAAGGAGGGTCCAGATTCACCCCTGCTCAGCTTACCTAAGTGCTAAACATTACAGCACCTCCTGCTCACCACGCCCAAGCACTGCATTTACCTGCCGGTATCCCACCATGATCATCCTGACCAGCACGATGTTGATGTGAACGCCCAGGGACTCATCGTGATAAATTTCATCCACCTGAAGAAAGGAGGGAAATACAACAGGGAAGAAGTTAAGATCAGCCCAGCTCTCAAGCCTTTCCTCCCCTCCACGCTCCCACATTCAGCACCAGATCCCATTTTCCAAGACCAGGTGCAAAGATCTCTCCTTCCACCCTCCATGTGTTTTTTATTTTTTCTCCCCTGTGTAAAAACCACAAAGCCAAGCTGGAATAAGCCAATTTTTCCCAGGATGGGTGGCTCAGACAGACAATGACATCACCCATTCCATCAAGAGAGTGGAGGAGGGCTGCGCGTCCTCCACCGCATCTCGCCATGAGCCATTGCCCCTTTGGAATATGAATTCCTCAGAGGGATGGAAATACTTCAGCCTCCAGCATCCTTGCTTGGTGGAAAGGAAAAACAGCTTTTGGAGGAGAGGCAGAGGATTGTATCAAAGCAAGGGCATTAGTCAGTCACACCAGTGAGTCAAACCTGACCTGCGGCTTCAGAAATCCCAGGAGAAGCCAACACAATGAAAAGAACAGGGAGGGCTCGTGAGTCAATGAGATTTCTATCATCCCAGGCTATTAAAAAATGACTTTGCAAAGGAAATAATGAATTATAACCTTTTCCTTCTGCATTTCCAGGGAGAATAAATAAATTCTGCTCCTAAGTGCTACCAAGAGAAAGCATCCAGGTGGGAAAGGTCTCCGGGAGCCAAGCGTGGTGACAGCCACAGATAGGGCAGCCACATACCCACGTGAGATCCTGCACCACCTTCATCCAACTGCACAGCACGTGTGAAAATATAGCCAGGGGAGAAAAACACTGATTTTTGAGAATGGTACTCCCTTTTTCCCCAAAAAGTCTCCAAAATGAACAGTTCCACCAACAGGGGTTCACCGCAGAAGCCAAGGAAGCCAAATTAAAACCATTTTTAATACTGACTAGGATTCATTATGACTAACATTAATCAATTGATGTTAATAAACACAAATCTATGTTTAAATTAAAAATACACTTTTTCAACTTTGCCCAAGAGAGAAATAATTTGCCTCAGCTCTATCACAGCTTTCAGGACTCAATGAAGATTATAAAACCAGATTTATGGGGCTTTTCTATTTCTCCCTCCATTTCTTTGGGGTTGTTTAAGCTTACATCAAGGGGTGGGGGAAACTACCCTTTTACTGCTGCCCAAATCCAAGTCAGCCATGTGCCTGGGTGTTTTACAAGCCCCCCAATTTACAGCTTCTGTATCTGTTTGAAATACCCACTCAGGCCATTTCTAAACCCAAAAACCCAGCATTAATTTCTCTCCCATGACAGCTAATACTCCTGTGGGGTGGCTCTGAGCCATGCAGAGAGGTAATGCAGATCCTGAGCCTTCAATGCAGCAAAATTGATTTAAAAAACAAATAAAATGGATCAATAAACTGCCAGTCCATCCCCATTAACTCATCCCTTTGGATGCACAGGCTGTGAGAGCCGCAGGGTTATTTGTTCATTGGTGTGGAACAAGAACCCTGGTCAACCCCTCCTCAGCTCACCCCCTGCTTCCTGTGGTTGGGATGCTCCTTCACCTTTCAAAGGCATTCTGTACAAACGAGGAGGAGAATAAGATGGATTTCTTCTGATCCTAACTCTATTCTTTCAGGGATGGACACAGATGGGAGGAAGGCTGTGCAGTGTTGCAGCTGCAAACATTACTCAGACCTACAGTCCCACCAAAGCATGAGGGATGCATCCCAGCAAGGAGCTGCAACACCCCAGGGATGTGAGGCTCCGGCGTGGGGTTTGGGATGTAGGAGGCTGTGGCATCCCACTGAAAACATCAGTGGATCTGAAGAGTCCCCCACATCACAAGTTTGACCCCTTAGAAAAATATTCCTTAATGTCTGTCCTATGAGAGCCAATATAAAAGGCCGGGAAAGCAGGGAGAGAGGGAGAAATCAAAACTGTGCCTGAAGAGACAAAGAGCTTGTCCTGGGGGATGGTTCAGGGGAAAAAGGGAGAATCGCAACCATTTCCTTCCCTTTCCCAAACCTTTACGCATTTTCCTTCACCACCAGCACTTGTCAGGAGAGCTGGAGCTTCAAACTGACAGAAAGCAAGTTTAGACAGGGTATTGGGCAGGAATCCTTCCCTGGGAGGGTGGGCAGGCCCTGGCCCAGGTTGGGCAGAGAAGCTGTGGCTGCCCCTGGATCCCTGGCAGTGTCCAAGGCCAGGCTGGACACGGCTTGGAGCAAATTGGGATAATGGAAGGTGTCCCAGCCCATGGCAATGGATTTGAACTGGATGAGCTTTAAGATCCCTTTCAGCCCAAACCACTGAATGATTTTAGGATTCTATGGTCATCCACCAGCTCTCTGCTGCTTGCTCCTCACTCCCAAGGACCTCCAATCCATCAGGATGAACCATGTTCCTGCCTTAGGGACTTCTCTGCCAGCCAGAGCTCCCAGCCAAGCCACTTGCTGTGACTGGGAGCATCCAGGGGAGCAGCACAGAGCTCTCCCTTCCCACATTCACAGGATATCTTGTCAGGATGCTCAGCAGATCCCGCAGGCAGGAGAAGAGGATTCTCCATGACAACGTGGTGCATCCAGGGAAGGAAGGAGCACAAGCAGAGGAGCTGTGAGAGCAGGAGCTTTGCTCCATGGCACGCAGCCCCTTCCTCTCAGAGATGGCTCTTCCCACCTGCAGCACCTCCAAACAGTCCCCAGGTCTGAGAAGAGCTCCCTGCCCCAAACCATGCACCCTCAAGCAACTTTAGCTGCCCTGGGAGACAAAAAATTGGGAAACAGCAATCTATTTTACAAGCATTGACAAATAGACTCATCACCACCCTGCCAGCACTGCACATCCTTCCTCAGCCTCACTGGAGAAGCAGCAGGACCACAAGCAGCTTAGAAACAGTTCATTAAAGGACTAAGAGCAAGAAGCTGTGTTATTCCAAGATGGGATTTAACCCCCTAAATCTTCCTTATAAAGCAGTGCTAAATCCCACTCTCCTCCAACTCACAGGGACTAGGAACCCCCCCCTCAGGCTCTGAACTGAAGGGTTAACCCTAAACCCCAGCCCCTGTTTAGTCCAGGGTTTAGGAAGGGATCTGTACCTGAGTGATACCAGCTCAGCAGTGACCTTTAGGGTTAATTCAGAAAGCAGATGTGGAACCAGACTGCCCAAAGCTATGGACTTCCCTTAACAGTCAGATAAAAATAATTAATCAAAGAGGGGGGGGAATCACATCCAAAGGGCTTGGTGCTTGCTGCTGTGGGGGTTGTGACCCCACAGTCCCCAAGTTTTAGGGTTGGGGAGGGAATAAGCAGGGTCTGCATCCCCTCAAGGTCTCCATGCCTCTGGAAGAACTGGGCATCACCTCCTTGCTCCCCATCAGCCCACCCTGGAGCTGGTTCAGGCCAGCAGAGGGGATGGAAATTGGCCCAGAGAGCAGTCTGCAGGCTTGGCACAACTCCCCCTGCCCTCTGCAGATGCCATTATGTGAGTCAGTGCCTTCAGAGGTACCCCTTCCCCCTAAAAAAAACCTGCTCAGCAAAGGGCTCTGGTAAAGGGGCCCACAGCCCTGCAGACATGGGATAAAGATCTTCTTGTCCCTCTTGCCCATGTGCTTACATGCCCAGCCTGTTTCACACTGTCCCCTGGCAAGAAAGGCTCTCCTATTTCATTTTAACAGGGAATTTTTCCACCTACAAACAGCTCAGCCCTTAAGGTTGACTGTGAATTAAGGGGAAACCAGCCCACAGGGCCATCCCCTCCCAATCCCTGCCACACCGAGGGGACAATACTAATATTTTTACAATGAAAGGAACATTAAAGCCCTGTGCACCCTCTCCAAAACGCTCAATGAACTCATCCAGTGCACGGGAGCCACCCCAGCCCCTGGCTGGTGCCGGGAGCAGGGAATGCTGCCTACCTAAATCCCTGCAAGCCTCTGGCCAGCCCCAAGTCTGCAGCCCCAGACGCGAGATCCCGACAGCAAACCGCACTGGCAACGAGGTCTAGACCTCGCCGTTCTTCAGGGAAGGAAAACAAAGGGAGAGACACGAGAAGAATTTGCCAAACCAGCAGAATAGCTGACATTTCAAAACCCCGGATCGCTTGCTCGGAACAGCCAAGTCATCTTTAAACTCCTTTCTTTTATTCCCTCGCTCAGTTTTCACGCCGGTGGATTCACCCTGAGCCTCTTTACCGGGGCTGAGGGGTTAGGAAGGGAGGGAAAAGTCCCCCTGACCACATTTTTGGGCTTGCAGCCCCCTTAGGGGTGCACAAAGCTGCTGTCAACACCTCTGAGAGGGCTGAGCCATGTTATCTGTGCAGAGCAATAGAGGGAAGGGGGGGTTTGCTCTGCAGGGCACAACCCTAGATGTTATCAGAGCTCTCTAACCAACAAGGTATGTTGTCCCAAAAACACAGCAACAAGCACGTAAATGTATAGAGAGGGTGGGAAAAAGTGCATGGACACACAAGACATCAGAGGTATTTTTGTTACTATCAGTCCGCAAAGAGGTAACTCACGAATCCTCCCTCCCCCTCCCCAAAATAAAAAACCTCATACACCAGAAGGGTTAGAATTTTCCCATTATTTTAGACTGGCCTCTAGAAACAGCATCAAGCTCACATTTTGAGCAATCCACGCTCCAGCTTGGCTTTTCAGATAAGCCCAGGTCAAAATTAAAGCAGAAGGTTTAATTTCTTTCCCCAAACCCTCTCCTCCGTGGGGTCTCAGCAGCACTCTTTGTTGCTCAGCCCTTAGGAACAATAATTTCAGCTGGAGCCAGGCAAGTCCCAGCCTGGAGAGGGCTCTGACTCATGGGGTTTCCCTAGTAACCCGAAACAATGGGAAAACACCAACTACCTTTGCATCCTCCACCGAATCATGGGCAATATCTGACAAAAAGCCAGCAGAGCAGTTGAGACACCAGGGCCAGGCTTAACACAGCCTTTCCCACCAGAGTGGGGCCACCCCCAGACTTCAGAGGATCAGGAACGAGCGGTGGGAAGTCCAGAGGAGAAAACCAAGGAGTCCAACTGAATGACAAGAGACTGAAAAGCAGAGCAGGACAGGGAATATTTCCTCTGCTGTTCCCCTTGCAGGGCGCTGGATCCCCTCCTGGTTTCCAGCCCTCGCTCTCAGGGGTCACCGTGGCTGGGGGATGCTGATTTTCCTTCCATAGCCTCACCATCCCTGCCACAGGCAGCAAGCAGGAGATGGGAACAGCTTCCCCCAGGCACCACATCACCAAATCCTCATCCCAAGAGCCCAGTGACAGGGAGAGGGACAGGTTCTGGTTTGGTGGACACAGCGATGCTCAGCTCAGAGCCCCGAGATACGCTCGGCGAGTGATGGCAAAGGATGCACTTCCCACTCGCTCCAACCTGACCCCAAATTCCTGTGTGGCATCCGAGCCAAGAAGGGAAGGGCAGGCTGGGAACACAGGCTGGGAGATAGCAGGGAAGGCAGCCTGCCTGCAGGGAAGCTCTTAGGTGCACAAAGGGAGCAGTCATCCTCCTGTCAGCTTCCCGGGATGCACGCAGCGCCCTTGAAAGAAAAGCATCCACATTTCTGGCAATGAAATAAGGGTTGTGGGAGTTTTTTGTTAAAAACAAACCCCCCCCCCAAAAAAAAAAAAAAGAGCTCTCCATGACGAATCATTTATCGCTGAGCTTCAGCCAACACCGAGTTCCTAATAAAGGAGTTTGTGTCTTGGGAAGAGCCCCAGGACCTCACCTACAGCAGCGCTGGGAAGGGGGACGTGTCCCACCCGCATCTCAGCGCCCAACAGAGACCCCACAAAAAGCCAGGGAAGTTTATCATCATCTCCCAAGCCTGCTGCCCCCTTTCCTTGGGCTATAACTTGATAGGAAAACTAGACAGGAAAACTTCTCCAGCATCTCTCAGCGCACTCCAGCCCAGCTTGGTAAGTCCTTTCCTCCTTAGAGGGCTGGCCAAGCTCCTTCTCCTTCCCCTTACCTCCGGCTAATGGGATTAGTGTGCAGCTGTGTGGTCCCAGCGCGCTCCTCCCCACCACCCTCCTCTCTCCCTCCCTCTGCCATCCAGGCCAGAAAGCAGGACGCTCTTTTTTTCCTGCTGAATCGAGTATTTTAAGGCAATCTGAGCCGGTAAGGAAACGAGGCGGCGCCAAGGGAGGAGGAGGCGGATGGAGGTCACGGCAAAGCTGGGAAGAAAAAGCACTAAAAACCAGAAAGAAAGAAGGGGAAGGGGGCGGGGGAGGAATACACAGAAGGAAATAATACTTGAGGGAAGCATTTGTTGCATGTATTATCCTGGGGTTTCCCCCTCCCCTTTTATTGATGCTGCTTTTTTGCCCCCCTTTATTTAATTCATTAAAGTCCCCAGCGCCGCCTTTAATTGAATAGGCAGCATCCTCCCTTCTCCCAGCACAGCATCCCGTGCATTCACTCCCTGAAAAGTCCTGCCCGCGGGGTAGGAACCATGAAATGCGCCTGAAAACCAACCTTTTGATTAGAGCTGACAGACCCCAGGCACTCCGACCGTCCATCCCACCTCCCCCCAAGTTGGGAGAGGAAAAATGACATCATCTCCGACCCCCCTAACGTGGGAAGAGCCCGAGTTCAGAGCAGGGAACCCTGTGGCTTCCCCCTCGCAGGAGGATTTAATAAGCAAAGGGGAGAAATGTTCAGAGAGTGAATTTGAGTGATGCTGAGAGCGTCCCACCACAGGCATTGGGACAACGTGCCTAAGAAGAAAACATCACAATGAAGTAATTTGCTTCTTAAAGCCAACATTTTCTCTACTTGGGAGCAGCCAAATTACTCATCCTTCAGCCCATCACCCTCTGATCCCCCAAGTCCTTACCCCTATGTGGATAATTTCCCCTTCATTACCAGCCATATGGCAGAAATAATGCCCAAGCCAACAAACAACCACCCCAAAAACCAAAAGCATCTTTATAACTTGGTTATTCCTGAGCTGGTTGAGTCTTTCCAACATTTTCCATCACCACCTAAAAGGGTACTTAAAGAAAAATAAATAAACAGAGGCGAGGATAAAGCATGGAAAACAAAACAAAACTGGGCGAGAGAAAGAGATCCTGCAACACGGACCCTCTTTGTTGACATTCATGTGCCAGCAGAGCAGAGCAAACCTCCTGTGAGGTGACTACCTGAATAAATATTGATCCCTCCACATCTCTCAGGACTCGGGGAACATGGATGTTTTTATCTTAAAAAGGAAATAAAAGGCATGCAGAGAACCAGCACAGGCTGCCCCATCCCTCCAAGTGAGGAGGGGTACAGGGGCTGTAAAATAAGGCTGCTCTAAGCTCCTTTTCAACACGTCTGACTAACCCTCAAGGTGTACAGGTTTTCCAAGGAGCGTGAAAAAGCTTCTGAAAAGCTATAAAAGTATTTCCTCCACCAACAAATATTATTCAAAATAAATTATCAACGTCATCATTACAAAATAAATAATAAATACCATAATTTCTAACTAAATAAGTAATAACCATTCTCCTTCCTAGCATTGCTGAGGTCTCAGTGATGAGCAGGAGATGTTCTGAGGCAGGAGAAAGAGAAGATGCTCTCAGATTCAGGTGGCAGACAGTGACAGCAGCGACACGCTGGCCAGGGGACCGTGATGGAGAAGAACACCAAAGCTTTCCATCCCTCCCATTCCCACAGCTATTGAATGCCAGAGCCAGCTGTGTGAAGGCACAGCCCTTCCTGCAGCACTTCTCTCCCCTCCCAAACCCATTTTTTTCCCAGGGTGACAGATTTGCAGCATCAGAAGAGCACTAAGCCAAGGGAAGGGTGGGAGCCACATCCCCCAAAGCCAAGCCTTACTATGTTCATGAGGGTGAGGACGTAGTTCTGGACGTGCTCCTTGCCATGGAAGCGCACCACGGAGTCGTCCACGGCCAGCAGGACCTCGATGTTGTAGTCATCCTTCCTGGCGTGGCGCCTCTTGCGCTCCGTGTCCGCCAACCGCTCCGCCAGCAGCTCCAGGGAGTTGGGGAGATCTCCCACCTGCACCCCGGGCACTGGGCAAGGCACGGAGGGCAGAAAGACAAACAGCCACTGAGGTCACCTGACAGCACGGTGACACTCCACAAGAACAGAAAGGAGGCAGGGAAATGGACAGGATGTTTAATTCCACTAGGATATTTAACTCTGACTGGTTGCTCTGTGGTGGCTCTGAATTAGCTGGTTCAAGTGCATGTTAATGGCTGGATTCTGTGATCTTAAAGGTCTTTTCCAACCTAAATGATTCGATAATCTGTTAAAAAGTCAAATTGATGCTGCATTTTATAGAATCATGGAATGGTTTGAGTTGGAAGGGACCTTATAGCTCGAGTTCCATGGGCAGGGACACCTTCTACTAGACCAAGTTGCTTCAAGCCCTGCCCAACCTGGCCTTGAACACTTTCAGGGATGCAGCAGCCACAACCTCTCTGGACAACAACTTCCAGTGCCCCACCACCCTCATTTCACAGCACAGAGACGATTAAACCAAGACTGCAGCCCCTCCAAAGCCCAGCACCCTCATTCCTTTCTTCTCACCCACGACCCTGCTGCCAGTCAGAACCAGCGAGATGTACAAGCCGGAGGGCACATGGAAGGAGAAGTCCTGCCCACCACAAGGAACACTTGCTATCAGTTGCTGGGGAGGACTAGACTCCAGCAGCCCTACCTTCGGGGTGGAGGTCGTGGCGCGGCGCGGCGCCGTCCCGCCGGATGGCCGAGCGGCGATAGACCACGTGGGCCCTCCCGTGCTCCTCCGTCTCCTGCTGCCCCCTCTCCAGGGGCTCGATGAAGAACTCGTTGCTGTCTGTCCGGATCAGGCCAGCCTGGACCCCACAAAGGGCAAAAAAGAAGGTGTGGTTTTATAGCTGGACACACATGCTGCAGATGCTTTATTAAAGATTATGCAGAGCACGCACAAGGGGGAAGAGCTTCCCAAATAAACCCATCCTGTTGTTACTCCGTGATACTGGGATGGCTCCATTACCATGGTCATCTATGACAACCCTTAATTTCTCCTGTAGATTGAAAAAAAAAATAAAAAAGGAAGGAAAAACTAACCAAGCAAAAAGTAAAAAAACCTGGCTGCAATTCAAGTTGTGTCTTTATATGGCTACAAAACTCTGTTCCTTCTCATCAGCGACAAGTTCTGACGAACCCTGGACTCGAGGGATACAGGATACAAGCCACTTCACCTCCCTGCACCCTCCCCAACACAGTGCCAGTGAGGAAATCTGCCATTTCACCGACGCCAAGAGCTGCAGCAAGGAGAAGGAAAAAGAAACCATCCTCTCTGCCCCAGAAAGTGCTTGGGAATTAGCACAGGGGAATCCCGTTGGAGGAGAAGCTGGAAAGCATTACAGCTCCACCTCCCAAACACAGGGAAGATCAATGAGAGAGCAAACATAGCTGGAAAAGTTGTCCTGGCTACCGACCTGCTCCTAATTAACACCAAACTCCCATCAAATCCCCCTTACATCAGCCTGAGCGCTCATACCCCGCAGCGCCGGCCGGCTCAGACCTCGGGCAAGGAAAAGGATCACCGGGATTTGGCTTCCATCCCGTGGGCAGCCCCTCCAAGCCCGGCATTCTTCCCAGCTCCCTCCACCACGCACGCGTGCGTTCCTTCCTCCAGCTCTGCCCCTTGTCAAATTGCTGCCTGGAAAGCACCAGCAGAACATATGGATCTGTTCTTATAGCAAAGCCTTCGGCAGCGCGTACCTGCTGGAGTCCTCATCAGGGCTGGGGTGCTGGAACGGTTTTCGTCAAATTAAATAAAATAAAAATAAAATGTATACATGGATATATTTTGGAGCGAGGCTGGGGCTCTTCCAAGCCCGCCTGGATCTTTGGATCCCCTTCCCGTTCACGTACTGTTGGATTCATCGCAGCGTCGGCCAACCTGGCTCTGTTAGACTTCATCAAATTTCCTGCTCCACTTTAGGTTTAGTAGCTGCTTAACTCCTCTGCAAAGCAGGTTTTTGGCTGGTTTTGGTTTACACCTCCTTCCCGAGGAATCCGAGTACTTGCCTGACACACGTATGTCAGGTCCTTCCCACAGGAGACGTTCAGGTCAAACCAGGGAAGGACCTCTCCAGCCAGGGACTGTCCCACCACCCTCAGCCAAGGAGATGAAGACCACAGCCAGGTTCAGCAAGAGTCTGGATCCCCAGGCAAGCTGGTGGTGATAAGGCAGAGAGCAAGCCCAGGAGTCAACACACAAGTGAGGTTCAGTGATAGTTGAAAAGTCCCTGATGATGGGGCAGGTCACAGAATCATGGAATCACTAAGGCTGGAAAAGCCCTCTAAGATGATGGAGTCCAACCAACCCCCCAGTGCTGCCAAGGCCACCACTAACCCATATCTCCAAGAGCCACATCCACACACCTTTTAAATCCCTCCAGGGATGGTGACTTCACCGCTGCCCTGGACATGGCTTGACAAGCCTTTCCATGGAGAAATTTTTCCTAATTTCCCATTCTAAGCCATTGCTCTTCACTGTGTCACAAGAGAAGGAGAAGCAGCAACGCCTGCCCCGGGAGGAGCTCTGCTGGGACACCACTACCCCCTCCCAGCCCTGTCACGGGGCGTTTCACCCAGGACCAGGCACCTCAAAGCTGGTTTATGGGTTTAGGGCGAAAGCCGGGACTTGCTGAGTCAGGCAGCCAGAGCAAAGCTGTGCCGCCACGCTGGGGCAAGGCTGGATTAAAGCGTGAAAGAGCCTGGTCCCGAGCCACAGCCCACTTGGGTTTGAGCTGCTCTACAGCTCGTGACTAATTATATATGGCTCAAGAAATAAAGCAGCCCAGACTTTCTCCCAAAGGCTGCCGACTCCCGGGGTGGCCGGCGGCGAAGGGGGCAACGCAAGGATTTGTGTGCCCATCTGGTCAGAGCAGCCTGAGAAATGAAACAGAAACCACAGCAGTCACCTTGGCGTTTGCAAAAGTTAATTAAAAACCAAAACAACCCAAAAAAGCACCATTGCAAGAGTCATGCATCAACCTGCTTGGTCTTAAAGGGGAGTAGCTTGGGTTGTATTTCAGCATTTTGGGAAGGCTGTTACTGTAGGGAGTCATCAAGAGAGACCAGACACCACCCAAAAAGCCCCACTTGGCTTTGCCTGGGCTCTTTGCAAGAGATCAATCTCATCCTCAGTGATCAATTTGCCACGTGCTTCCCATCCTTGATTTTAATTTGGCTTAATAATACCAAATCAAATTAAATTGATCAGTGGGACTATCATCACTGTCTGCAGCTCTTGGTGAAGGTAATTCCCAAACCAGAAAATGGCCCCTTAAAGGCAATTCCACTGGAAAGAGGGAAAATACACTTTTTTTTCTTTTAAGGAAAACAGCAAACTCACCCCTGTCAGCTCACAAAAGGTGAAGTCTCTTTTCCAGCCCTCCTGAAGCTCCCCAGGCTATGGGAGAGATGAACTCCAGCCTCACTAAGAGGGACCCCCCAGAACCCTGGGTAAGCAACTCCTCCACCACCGCTGGGTAAAAAGTCTCAACTCCCACAGGAATTCAGGAAATTCTGACACTTCAACAGAGCTGAGATGTGGAAAAATTAATAAAGCTGCTGCACTGAGCCAGTAAAGCAAACAGCACTGAGGAGAGGGAAAGCCAACTGCGTGCATAGTGTGTATTTTTCCTATGAGATTCACACTTAATTTGGACAGAAAGTCCCAGAGAACCAGGCAGTGTGAACACAGACACCACCGTCAGCCACTGCTCCTCTTCCATCAGTGGGATTGGCAGAAGGGTGCACGGTCCACAGGTGCTCCATTGCTATTTTGGTACCCCTCTGTCTGCAGCACAGGCTTTGCAGCCCATCAAACACAACACCATGCCCTCCTTGACTCTTTTTGCCTGGTCTTCCTGCCAAGGCAAGAGATTTCAGGGATGGCCACAGACCTGGCTTTGCCAGGTGACCCAAGTCAGGACTCCAATGTAGCTCCTGGTGGGGTAAGGACACAGAGACACTCTCAGTGCTAATTAATTAGGTTTTCCACCCAAACAGGTCATGGTTTGCATCTCACTGCCAAAAATTAGGATTATCCCCTGTGAGAAAAACCCTCATACCCATGTAAAACCCAACCAGCTAAGGCCAGTGGGATCTATGTGACCAAAGAGACATCTCACACCTTTTTTTCTTCCCAAAATTAATCCTGCAGTTCAGGAGCTGCAAGGAAAATCCTGGAAGACCAAAGCCACACTTTAACTGGGGCATCATTCTAGGGACTGTTTCTCCCTTCACTCCCTATGAATTACTGTTCCTGAGGGATTTTGTGCTCTGCTTATCTCCTGCCACCCCTCTGAAGCAGGCCAGGGCGACAGGGCTGGAAAACGCTGGCTCTACAGTTTACAGAACCACAGCGAAAAACACCAGGGGAAAAGTCAGCCTCAAAAACTAAATACAGTGCCTATGGGTGATAAACCTTCACCCATCCCTGCAACCAGCAGAGCAGGAAGGAAGCAAGGTCAACCACACGCTGCTGAAGCCAGCACGGAAAGATATGGGATGCCTCTGCTGCAGCGAGACGTGTCTGCTGGGGGAGAGATTTCTGCCTAATGCTGCTTTACCAGTTAGGAATTTGGTGGCTTAGATCAGCTTTGAAATTATGTTATGGGTGACAGCACCTTCCCACCCTGGTACGAGACACCCTTGCAAAAAAACATCAAAGGGAGGATTTTCACACGTGGATGCCCGTGGCAAACAACAGCCGTGGAAGGTGCCACGGGCTTGGCATCTGGGAAAAGAATCAGCTTCACTTACGTGGCTAAATATGGATTTAGGAAAGACTTTGTGAGCACTGTCTTTTTCAAGAACTGGGCTGGTTTTGGTGGGTATTTTTTTTCCCCCTTGTTATTTATAATCTCAGTCTCCGTTTATACACAGCCTAATCTCTTTGTGTACACAGCCTTCATCCGCAGCATCCCAGAACGCTTCCTCTGATCAGAAACTGGCGGCCCAGCGCGGTCCTGTGCCTCCCACGCACGCTATACTGGGATGCAAAAGCCACAGTACCCTTTCAAACCTTGTGGAGAGCTTCCAGCAAAAGTCCATGGCAATTCCAGGGTCCCTTGCTTATGGGAGAGCTTCCTCCAGGCAGTGCTCCAGTGGGGAGCACATTAACAACAGTCCTGACCATGTACAGCCCTTCCAGATGTTCTGCTGCCTCTCTGGTCATGCTGAAGGTCATAAACATCCTCCTCCCACCCCATCCACACCTAGCACTGTGTTTCGGTTCTATTTCTTGCTTCATGTCCTAAGTCAAGCTCTTCTCACTGCTTTTTGGGGGTCCTCTTGGGTTCCCACCTCCTCCAAAGCAGATGGATCCTGAGCAGACTGAAGCCGCCAGACTGACTTATCCCGGCAATCATACAGCCAGAAAACCCATGGAAGAGGGAAACCAACTGTAAGATTGGATGTATCACAAAATCCTCTTTACTGGGGTGGGGAGGAGATGCCCTGCTTGGGCTCTGTCCTCTCAACCTCTTCCCCCCAGCCTCACACCTGGAAAATTCCTGGTTGAGGTCAGGATATTTAGGTTTTGGCCACAGAGCAAAAAACACATTGCAGGAAGAAAAAAAAAATTTAAAAAATTCTTATTCTGGGGGAAAAGCCACTTCTTCCTTTATGTGGGCTTAGGTTAGCATGGGTGGCATAAATCCACATGGAAAAGCATCCTGTGCTGCCAGCTCCATCCTAACCCAGCACTGCTACTACTACCTTCAACCAAGGAATGGCCAGACCACAGGCAAAAATAACAACAAACCCCACTGAGAAGGTGTTCAAGGGACTGGGAGGGGAAAACTTGGGGCTAAAGCCTAGAAAAGTTAAATCAAAGCCTGCTTGGGAGGGACGCAGGACATGGATCAGCTGCCAATTGCTTCCAGCATCCCTTTGCTTGTGATGCCAAAGGGAATGAGATCTTCAACAGAACCCGCACACTCAAAATCCAGGTCTCCATTCCAGACACTGCACTGTTTGCTGGAGCTATAGGGAATGCCTTTAAATATTCTGAGCCTGCCCAAATTCACCAGCCCCAGCGTGACCCATGTCACAGAGAAATGTCTGCAAGTTCACAGCCTGAGCAAAATTCCCAAGAGGATGCTTCAGAAGGTGTGGATTACATGCTAAAAAAATTTAAGTGCTATATGTAGGCAAAATATGTATTTCTAGCTGTGCTGCTCTATCATTTCTGCTTGTACAGTAACACTGGGCGCTGTATAAAAAGAAAGGAATGCCAAATTGTTCGTGCTAGCAGCCAAAATTGGCTTAAGGAACTCCCAGAATAAAGCAACCAAAAAAAGAAATATATAAAAAGAACCAAAAGAAAAAAAAAAAGGCACAAAATAACACATTTATTCCAACCCAGGAGTGACATTGAGTGGTACCAGGAGGAAACAGCAACCACTGGCACCTAAAACAAGATTGAAATTGGCTCAAAGAAAATCTGAAGGGTAACGGGTCAAAGGTATTAAAAAGTGAGCGATTCCCCAGGTGTATCAAAGTTAGGAAACCCACAGGCAGAGCAGACACCGGGCATAAGGAGAGCCATTTAAAGGAATTAAAAGCACTGTGGCAGCAAGTTACCGATGCTGAACGGTGCTCAGAAAGCCAAGAGGCTCTGAGAGTGACTGGGGGAAAAAGAGAGGTCCTCCCTCAAACAGACCCTGAGTGGAAGCCACACTGCAGCTAACAGTGACCTCAGGAGATGCTCGAGCTCACTCAGGCTCCTTCAGGAAGTGGGGAACGCAGAGAAAAAGCTCCTGGAGCAATCCCACGGTAAAACATGCGAGCAAGGATGGAGCGGCAGCACTGGCAGCGCGGGTACCCACCCCAGAGGCAGGGCACAGCCCGCGGGTGTGACAGCATGTGGCACCTCCGGGCAGGAGGCAGCTCGGGCACGCGACTGGCAATCATTTTCTCAAGCCCTTTAAATAAGTGTCAGTGCCCAGCCAGCAGAAGGATGGAGCAGGTAGGGAGAACAGAACGCTGTGCCACGTCGGGGGGAAAGGGGACGCGCCGCAGCCTACGGATAAAGGGAAACGCGTGGGGCGCACACCTAAAGCATCACCAAAAAACCATTATTTCGGGAGCAAACCACACCAGCCCACAGGCAGCACACCCCCACAGCCCGCGGCTCACCAGTCCGTCGCAGTTGCTGATGGCCACGGCGGCTCCGGGCATGCCGGAGATGTCTCCGGTGAAAAGGCACCGCTGCTGGAGGGGCTCCCGAAAAAGCACCTCAAAATCCTCCTGCCATTCAGCCACGGCGCCCGGGGGCAGCAGCCTCCGGTTGGGCCTCAGCCGGAGGTGCAGCTGCTTCCCAAAAACCGTGACGTTGAAGTAGAGCAAGCGGCGCTGCGGGGGCTCCTCCGGGGGGCTGCGGGGGACGCGCCGGTGCGGCGGGGACGGGGCGGGGGAACAGCCGGGCTGGCCGGACCCCGCCACCGCCTCTCCGGACACCACGTGCGAGAGGAAGCGACCCCGGCAGTCGGCGCTGAACGGGACGATCACACCATACTCGCTGAGTTTGCCGGACAGGAGCAGCTCTGCGGAGACAAGACGTGGGCACGGAGCATCCCCGCTCAGGCGCCGGGATCTCGGTGGCCAAACCCGACCTGGGGGGGGGAACCCTCGGCGAGCCCTAAACCCAACAACTGCTTTTCCGTCCCGACACGGCTCCGGCTTTGTAGTTTTAAGCGGGTTGCGCCCAGCGTAGCAGAAGGAACTCGGGCTGACGTCCCCTCGCACGCCAAGCACGCCAACTATTTCTCGCCCAGCCTCCATCTCCCCCAGTTCCCATTGAAACCAAGCCCCCCCCGGCGGCGGATTCCCCCTCTTTTCCCCCCGTTCTCCGGGGTGCAGCCACCTGCCAGCCCCCCCGCCCCGAACCACCGCGATGCT
Organism: Anabacerthia variegaticeps; assembly: GCA_035583185.1. Taxonomy (NCBI): domain Eukaryota; kingdom Metazoa; phylum Chordata; class Aves; order Passeriformes; family Furnariidae; genus Anabacerthia; species Anabacerthia variegaticeps. Next base: position 2,436,576 of record JAWWEW010000166.1, read on the forward strand.
GTCCCCCCCCGCTGTCCCCGGGGGCACCGGCGGTACCTGGGGCGCTGCCCGCGGCCAGGCAGCCGTGCAGGGGGACGAGGCAGGAGAGCACCAGCCGCAGATAATCCATTTGGGGCCGGCGGGGCGGGATGCGGCGGGGATGCGGGATGCGGGGCGGGCGGCGCCCGGCGACCGCCTCCC
>JAWWEW010000166.1:2436762-2469855 GCA_035583185.1 Anabacerthia variegaticeps
CCGGGGGCCGGCTCTGGGCTGGAGAAGGGAGGGAGGGGGGGGGGGTGGTGGGAAGTTTCGGGGAGCTTGTTTCAATTAAAATTTCCTTCTTTTTCTTTTTTAAATGCCTCGTTTCTTTCTTTCTCTTTCTTTTTAAAAAATTATTTTTTTTCTTATTAAACAAGCAAAAAAAAAATTAAAATAAAATAAAATTAAAAAAATTTTAAAAAAAAGTTCTCGCGTTGCCTCCGGATCGCTCTTTTCTCGGAGATTTAAAGCCAAAAAAAGAGTAATAAAATAAATAAATAAATAAACAAACAGGCTTTTCGGGCAGCCCGCCCTCCTTCCCACCATCCCTCCCCATCCCTCCCCGCCCCGCGGCCGCCCGGATCCAGCGCTGCCCCGAACAAAGGCGAGACGCGCCGGGAGCCGGAGAGCCTCCCCACACCTCTCTCTTCCCCTACCCCTCACCCCAAAATCCCACCTCCCGGCCCCGTCCCGCAGCGGGACCCCGCGCAGAGATGCTCCACGGGGAGAGCCAGATGGTCTCCCAGCGCTTAGAGCGCTGCCGCCGCACGACATGGAGGTAAACATCCTGTTTGGAAACATCTGGGATGTTTTCCAGATGTGGAAACATCCGTAACAGTGAAGTTGAGGATGCCCAATCCCTGGAAGTGTTCAAAGCCAGGTTGGAGGGGGCTTGGAGCAACCTGGGATGGTGGAAGGTGTCCCTGCCCGTGGCAGGGGATTGGAAGAAGATGAGATGACTTTTTAAGGTCCCTTCCCAACCATTCTGTGATTCCATTATTTATTTCTTTTCTCTCTACCCTCTTTGTTTCAAGGAAGAAACAGCTGGGAGAAGGCACTGGCATGAAAGAGATGCCCCTCACACCCAATTTGGGCTTTCAAAAGGGCATCACCAAAGCTCTGGAGCTGGGACCACACAGCTGAGTAGGTGCTGTGCTCCCTCACGCTCATCAACGCTGTTCTCAAAAGGGGCAAACAAATTAAGCACTCCCCTTAAAAAAAGAACACCGAACAACCAACCAACCAACCCAACAGAATTTCAACAAACCCAGTGTCATGATAAAGGTGCTTCCCATATCATAGAGTCACAGAAAGGTTTGGGCTGGAAGGGACCTTCAAGATCATCTCATTCCAACCCCTTGCCATGGGCAGAGACACCTCCCACGGGACCAGGTTGCTCCAAGCCCCATCCAACCTGACCTCGAACATTCCCAGGGATGGGGCATCCATCAACACAGAGGAATACACCTTCTAGTGCCTTTTCCATTTGCTGTGTCCAGCTTTTCTTTTCTTCTGGATAGGACTCCGAGGCCAGCTCCAGGGAAGGGACCGTGCTGCAACACTGGTAACACCAGCTGTGCTGGTTGTGCATGGATCACACTCACCCAGAGCCCCAGGGGCTGAGCAACCCTAAACCTGCCCCAAGAGGTAACCCCTGCCTTGAAGACCTTGTAGTCCAAACTGCCACAGAAGACAGAACACGATGGGAAAGGCAGACAGGGAGAACAACATACCAGGCTACGAGGTTCCCATGAGCTCTACCCTAACGTTTATAGCTTTGGATTTCCTTGGTAGGACCTCAGTTGGAGTTTTGGTCCCAACCCAGCAGCACAGTGATGCCAGGAATAGTAGGAGAGGGCCACCACTTGGGAAAAGCCACCCTTGGAATGCCCTGCTTACCTCTGCTGCAGGTGAGGGTGGATGGTGGGGCTGCTGGGCCCTGGAAGAAGGATCCAGATGTGGGGATGGGGAACCCCTTGGAGATGGTCCTTCTGAGACCTTTTCTGGTGAAGCGGTGCTTCATCACTCTCCAGTTGTATTATCCAGAAGAAATTCTGCCAGAGCATCACTCCAGAGCTGCAGATGAGGATGGAGAGCCTTGCCTTCCAGATGGGTGACTGAATTGGGTTTGGGGAGGCTGAGGCCTCGGTGATCAAAATCCAACCCAAAAACCCCTGTAGGAAAAGACACAAGATGCCTTCAGAAGGAAAGATGAACATGCTTACTTGAATGAGAGAATTTCAAGTTGGAAAAACAACAATGGTAATGAACTGACACACAAGTTACCCCATTTATTACCTTCTAAAGGTAATAAATAAGTAGTTTGGGGTACGTATAACTTGCTGGAAAGGGTGAGAAAAAAAGCCCCAAAGGGATTTCTTGGGCTCCCAGCTACCAAGATGTTCATTTGTCACCCTGGCAGTGACACCAGCCTTACCTGCCTAAAATATTAAATGATTAACCACCGCATGGGAAATTTTGTCTTATCTCTATCAATACACCATCATTTGAATAAGAAAAATTTATTCATGCCCAGCCTTCCTTTTCCTAGTTCCTATCATAAAGAGAGGATGGAGAGCAAAGCAACAAGGCAACTTCCCCTTGTCCTTCCCCTTTGCTTTGGCCCCTCTTTTCTCCTTTTTGTCTCCTGGATTTGCCTTTCCCAGCCTTTAACTCTGTTCTACCCTTCTCCTTGACTTTAGGGTTAACCTTTTCCTTTCCCTTTTGGAGTCCAAATGAAGCCTTTTCCTGTTTTCCCCTCCTTGGGTGCTATTTTATCTCGAACCCCCATTTCCTCCACAGATAACACACTTTGTAATTCTTTCTGATTCAACAGGCACTCCTCTCTGCAGCCTTGAGATTCACCAGGGACATGTTTTTGGGGACTTTCCCATTTGCTTGGTGACCCCTAGGCCTGGGGAGGAGCAGTTTTTCTTTCCAGCTTCCAGAGAAGAAAGCTGACAACAGCTGCTGCTTTTAAAACCTCAAATCGGACTCCTTTCTCTCCCAGGAGGCTCCAGTCTGTATTCCCAAAGCCTGATTTGGAACTGGCAGTACCAATTTGTGCCCATCCTGCAATGATGCCATGTCCAAGCTCTGCCCATCCCACCAGGTACCACTCAGAGCTGGAGCCCAGGCAACGTGCCCCAAATGCCCACACAGAATGATTCCCTACCACCAGCAGAAGATGCACCTATCGGTCCCTAAATTCAACTAGTCCTGAATTTGAGGGCTGGAAAAACCTTCACAAAAGGCTGGAAGAATTTCTTAGAAGAAAAAAACCAGCGCTTAATTGGGTCTATTTTTGTGTCTTTATAGGCACCAGTTATTTAGCTCAGCCATGCAAACCTCCTGGAGGGGAGGGCATTAGGGCTAATAAAATCATGGCAATCTCCACCAATTACCTAAACTGGCTTTTGTACCCGTAATATCATGACTTTAGGAGCCAGGATCTCGGGATCTACAGGAGGGAGAAGCCAGGGCTGTATTTCCAGGCATAAGTCACCACATTTCTTCCTCCCAGAGATTTAAACCTCCTGTTTGTTAATCCCAAAGGCTCTGAAACAGCTGTCCCTGCACTCAGGTTGCGTCACCACCAGCCTCCTCCTCACCACGGGCTGGCGAGAAGTGGTCAAAAGAGAAAAGGAATTAGAAGAAAGGAGTCTGTGGGTTTAAAAGCAGCTGGAAGAAGGAGAAGCACTGGGAGAGAGGAACCGGCATCCCAGGCCCAGGTAAGGTGGGCAGGGAGAAACAGCTTATGCTCATCCCCATCGCGGGTGCAACACATCCATGCCCGGAGCGAGGAGGAGGTGTGCGGTGACACTGGGGTGGGGACACATCCCAAACCCCGCCGTGCACGGCCCCGGAGCCCCTGCAGGGAGGGCAGCCCCCCCTGCTCCCCCAAGCGGAGGGGTGGGAGCAGGAGCAGGAGCAGGAGCGGGGCAGGCTGTGGGTGAGCGAGCATGACCTCATCCCTCAGACACGCCGCGCTGCCAGCGGATCACACCAGCAAAGAGCCGCTCCGCAGCGCCGGGGACCGGCGGGGAGAGAAAACCCCCGGAGCGCCTTCCCCTCCCTCTCTTCAGCAACCCCTAGCCAAAACCCACCCCTTTGCCAGGAGCGCGGCTCTTTCCGGGGGTATTTTTAGGAGCCCTGCTAGAAGACCACCAAGGAGAGTCACGAACGTGCCGAGCTCGCCCGGGAGAAGCACAAACCCGGCTTTTGGAGGCAGCGAGGTGACAGGCACATCATCTGGTCTCTGGCTGCCCCCAGGCAGGATCATTCCTGGCAGATCTCTCTCTAATCCCTGCTTTTAAGACCTCCAAAGATGGAGGGAGCCTCCACAAGCCCCCAGGAGATTTTTTAGGTTGGTTTTTTTTTTTTTTTTCGCGTCTTGCTTTTCTTGTCTTGGAAAGTTTTTCCTCCTGGTTAATCTGAATATTTCTTGCGGCTCCTTACACCAAGGAGGCTTTGTGCTGTCTGCTTGGATTTTCCTGGCTTTCCTACAGCCCTTTCCCTGGGCACAGATTGCTGCTGTGCCCCCTGAGCTTTCTCCAATCTTGCCTGACCTCTTCCTATTCAGTCTGGTGCTTTCCCCAGCTGTGATCCTGAGCTCACGGTGCACCCGGAATAAAATCCCATTAGCTGTCCTAATCCTCCAGAAAAGTCCAGGGATACAACATAAAAGCTTTTGGGCTTTCCCTCCAGAAGAGCACAAGGAGAACTGTGTCCTTCTGCCTTGCATACCCCTCAGGTCCCTTCAACACTCCTTGGGTCCCTTGGACACACTCAAAGCCACAACCTTCACCCGGGGAAAACACTAATCCTGATATATTCTGCCTCCTGCCAACAATCCCAAGGATTCTGGGTGCTATCACAAACCCAAGTGACAATGGCAGTGACTGGCAAAGTTCTTCCCCGAGGCCCCAAACATCAGCACAATGTTTTAAGGTGAGACTTCACTGGAGCTGGAAAAATGAAGGGTTTTATATAGATTTAGCATCTAGGGAGCAAGAAGCACACAATGCTGTGGATTTCTGGGAAGACTCAAGCTCCCAGTCCTCTTTTCGAGGTCCAAAATGGGAGAGCTGAGTGTTCAAAGCAGCTGGTCCAGCCAGGATGGAAAACCACAGCAAACTCTTGCTCCTGTCCTCTCCCCATCGCCAGCTGCCCTGCAGCCCACATCTCCAAAGGCTGCCTTTGCTTCCTCAGTGAGCCCAGCACGAGGCCATTCCCCTGCAGCCAAACCCCTGGGAGCAGCTGAACAGCAAACATGACATCAGGTTATCACAGGAGGTTGTGGAAAATGCAAGGATGACAGCGGGAACCCTCTGGAGAGCAACAATCTCCCACATAAATGCTCACCTAGCACCATGGTGAGAGTGGAGCTCAAATCCTACCAAGCTGCACCTCCTGATGGCACCCAGGCAGTGTTTTCTGGGATCAGAGCCCTGCACCCAGCCTGATCCAAGGGGAAGCATCCTTCCCTCATCCCACTGCACCTTCTCCAAGCAGGACACTGAGCTACAACTGCATCTCCAAATGCCTGCAAGATGTTTGCCTTGGCTACATCACTGGGAGGCTTTTTAAGGGGCTGGGAGTCTCCCCTCATCCCCCTGCCCACCCAGGGCTGAACAGACAAGCTCGGCAAACCAAACCATAAAGCTGAAAAAAAAATAAAAAAATAAAAAAAAAAAGGGATAAATGAGCCAGAAAGTGGAAGTCGACGCCGGTCCCGGCTGATGGGAGACTCTGAACTGCAACTGAAGGGGTGGTGAAACAAGGTCAGGGAGATTTATACCGACAGCTTTGGATGGCTTCCAGCCCCTACTGTCAGCGGCAGAGGCTTGGAAAAGAGGAGGGAAAAAGTTGCTCTCCTTCTAGGAACCACACGGCAAGGCTTGCGAGGAAGCTCCGCCGGCGTGGCCGGGTCCCACCGGTGGGAAAGCAAAGAATAACCCCGAGAAGTCCTTGTTTTCCAACTGGAACACGACACACAGCCCAGCTGGGGCAGATGTTGAACTCAGGTCAGCACCACCTCGGTTTAACTAAGCCTGGCCAGCCCAGACCCCGGAGTGAGCAGCTCCTGCTGCAAGGGGCAGGAACCTATTGGACCTGTCCTTCCTAAAAATGCAGTGCCTACACCAGGGCCTCAAAGCCACCTGATGGCTGTGGCATCCAAAACAAACATAGACACCACATCCTTGGGATGCAGAACGGGGTTAAAGCCTCTCTGTGCCACCGCTCAGAGCACAGCCCACCGACACTGCTTTGGCTCCGGGGCTTGGCACAGCCTTTCCCTGCCAAAACACCCCCCACGCCACAGGGCTGCCTCCTGGGATCACTATCCCTGCTATCCTGGCATCCCCAGCCCTTCCCTTAATGTTTTTTAATGTTATTCCCACCAAGGCGCAACACAAACTCGGTTAACCTCACCCAGCACTCCCCCACTCCAGATGCTCCTTTCCCTCTGCACGCATTGACCAGCTTATTAATTTTTTAGCACCCTCACGCCAAAATTAAGCTTACTGCTGTGTAAACCCCAAAATCTAATATCTTTTTTGACCTCTCAAATCAAACTGCTGAGCGTTTCCCAGTCCCCCAGGGCCTTGCTCATCCCCTCAGCTGATGGTTATCTTTGCAGCATGACCCCCACCAGCCAGCGAGTGCTTTCGAGTGCATCTCACTGAGCCCCATCTCTGCTTTCAGCTCAAGCTGGGGAAAATCAATTTTTCATTTGCTCGGGGCCAGAAGCACCCTGAGGTGGTGGAGGGCTAGGAAACACCTGCTTTTTTTTTATTATGTATTTTCCCTGCAATATTCATGTACGAGAAGTGAAAAATAGAGGAAGAAAGTCAATGCAAGCCTGGGGGCCGTGGTTTATATGCACTTTGCTGCAAGAAAAGAGCCAAGCCTGATGCTTTGCATGATGCCCCTAATATTTGGAGCTTCGGAAAACCTCCCCTTGCTGCCACCCTCTACACAGGTTGGCATTTGCATTGCTCCTCTGGATTTAGCCAAAAATACCCCCCTTGTCTGCTCCACCCTGTGATTTATTCCTGTCTCTGCTCCCCAAAACAACGGGAGGCTTGGCCATGCTCAGGGGTCCAGGGGAGCTGGGAGGGGAAAAAACAGGGGAAAAGGAAAGTTTATGGTGCTCAGAACTCTGGTATTGTGCCTATATGGCTTTTATTTTTAGTTTTTCAAGCCCTGGCTCTGCAAAATCATCTTAATTATTATTCTACAGCTGTAAAATGAAACACAGATGGGCTCCCCTTGCAGAGGTCCAACAGTTGCATTGGGGGGTTCTGCCCGAGAGGGACATCACAGAAAGGAAAACATGGAAATTATTATTATTAATATTAATTTAAGAGCTATTGTGTTAAGAGCTATTTGCAGTGGCCCTGTGCCAGCACATGCCTCTCCCCATGCACCCTCCCTGATGCTGTAAATAGAAATTATATCCCCCCCTTCCACAGCCCCAAAACACTCTTAATTTTCACCGAAATTAAAGGCAACACTCCTGAGCTGATGAAAAGCTGATGTCTGTGGGACTTGGGTACAGATGGCATTTTATATTAAGCAGAGCTGCCACAGCTGGGTGGAAAAACAGAAATAAAGGGGGATTTTTAGAAAAAAAACCCCACAGCCCTGAAGCCCCCAATAGCTGTGATGATTTAGCTGGGGTTGTGGCAGGTTTCCCCTTGCAGCCCCACGTGCCAATGGAATATTGGCTCCTCGGAGTATTTTCCCTTTTCAATGGATGAAAAAACATAAAGACACGTGAAGTTAAGCTTCCAAGGATTTCTCCTCACCCAGAGGAGGAGGAATAAAATCCCTGGCTGAGGTAAGAGCAGCCCTGTTCCTTTTACCTCTGTTAAGCCCCAAGACAGGTCCCTTTGGCAGGGCCCCTGCCTGATGCAAAGATGCTGAAAGGAAGGATCTGGCCAAAACCAGCTGTGGTTTTGCACATTTTGGATTTTTTTAAAAAAATCATAACCTTAAAATGAAAGGGATCCCGTGGGATGATTTGTTTGGGGAGGTGAGGATTTCACAGGTGAACAATGGGCTTGGGATGAAGTTTCTTGCCACCTTTTCACCCCCACACACAGCGAATTTATGCATTTATTTATTATATATGTCATTATTCTGCCAGAAAACAGTTTCTGGCAGAAAGTTTTGCTTTCTCTGGAAGGAGGCAGCTGATCCAAGGGTGCACGTGGTGCAACCCTCCACTAGAATATTCCTCCCACCAAACAAGCTCCACCAAAGGCAAGGGCTGAGCAGGGAGAAAACACATCTGTGCCCGTGTCCTCGCAGGGGGAAGGAATTTAGGGATACCTCCACTGCCAAGGCAGCTTTTGACCTTGAACTTCCCCCAGATCAAGTCACAGGGCTTGTATTCAGGTCCAAAAAGGTTTTCATCCCTTTTGGTTTTTTTAAGAAATGTTTTATATTCAAATATATTTTAAGAGCGATTTAAAGGACAGGTCCTGTCCCTGTATGGACAGCACATACCACTCAGTCCTGCCAATGGCTGCTGGTCAATCATGTCTCATTATGCACATATACATAAAGTCTTTAATTGCACCCTCATTCATGACCTCTGCTAGGAGAAAAGAGCACAGAGAACAACCTGGAAAGGCCATGTGAGCGTACCCCAAACCCTCAGGGATGGGAAGGCAAACAGGAGCATCAATAAGTCCAAGCTTACCAGTTTAAAACACCACCTCATCAGGCAGCAGCACAGCCCCAAAACAGCCCCACTGCCACGTTCCCCCCACGCTGCAGCCAGAAAGAAAGGGGGAAAAAAAAGCCATAAAATCACTCACTGCTTTTACGACGCCGGAGCCAGGCTCCCAAACTGGCTAAAAAATCCTCTCTGATGATGATCCAGGGTATTTTGGCTTGCAGGAGAGAGAGTCCCTCCTTTGCTCCAGGCTCCCTGAGCAGCCCCGAGGGCAATGCAAGCGCAAACCGAGGGGCTCCAGGTGCCCCGGGGTTGAGTTTTACTCCCAGGGAGGGGCTAAAGGCAGGGCTCACCTGAGCACAATTTGCCCTCACTCAGCACAGGTGGATTTCAGTGTTTTATTAAAAAAAACCATTTTAATAGGGATTTAAAGGGCAGTTTTTACCCCTGAATGGACAGCAAATACCATTCAGCCCTTCCAAGGGCTACAGGTTAATCATGGCTCACTATAAATATATATATTGTATTTTTTTTTTAATTATGCAAGCATAATTAAAGTCAATGAGGATTGATTTTCTGGAGAAACAACGTGATCCAGCCTGGTGCACATGGGCAAGGCTCCTGTGGCAATATCTATATATCTCTATCTATATATATATATAAAAAATATATCTCCTCTGTCACAGGTCAAAGACCCACTAGCACTATTTATTGAGGCAGCTCTGGGCCCCTTTTCAAAACCCTCCAGCCCCACATCTCAATCCTTCCAAGCCCCACCAAAGACCATCCTCGATGCCATTAATAACTTATTCCATAGGTGGACTGAGGGGTGTGTTGGAGGGTTTTTTGATGTGATATTAAGAGTTTTCATGACCCGTGTGCACAAACACCGGCGCAATGGTGGGACGCTGGGTGGTTTTGGGGGGTGTTGGCTTCTCCCCTTGCCTGCCTCTGTGTCCTTAGGCAGCCTGGACATCCCATCCCTAAAGCCAGAGTGCTGGCTCATGGGGCTGCAGAGCTCTATCCCTGTGGGTTTGGGAAAGAGGGACTGTGGACACAGCAAAGCCCAAAATATGGGTGATGCTTCCCAGAGCTGTAGGGAGGCCCTTTGTCCCCATGGAAACGAGATGCAGACCCAGGATGAAGACTGATACAGCAGAGAACCAGCCACGGATCCACATTTCCTCCTCCAAAATCAACCCCTTAGGACTGCTGGCTGGGATTTCAATATTTAAGTCTCTGCCCCAAAATAACCCCAGGTGCCCTTGGCTGTATTCCTGCACGCCAAGCCCTGAACAAGAAGGTGGAAGGAGTGGAGAAACAGGAGTATGAGGCAGTTAATGGAGGGTCAGAAACCTGCAGAAAAAGAGTTTTCTTGGAAATCATTACAAACAATCAATCCATCTTGTTTCTCTAGTATGAAAACACTGTTTTGAGAGTTTCTTTTTCTGTAAATATTTTAGCCCACAGACCCCCTTGCTGGGGCCTCCCTGGGATCAAATGCTGCTCCTGGAGGTCAGCTCATTAACCCCATCCTACTAATAGCTGCTCCTTTAATATATGTTTATATTCTATATAGCATGGAATACATATTTTATACCACAGAATTGCAGAGTGGTTTGAGTTGGAAGGGATCTCAAACCTCATCTAGTTCCAATCCCCTGCCATAGGCAGGGACACCTTCCACTATCCCAGCTTGCTCCTGGTTGTTATTATAAAGAATTTATATTAAACATCATATAGAATAATTCTAGAATATGTACTTTATATTATTGTATCACTGTTATATAAAAGACAGAAAATCTATATACACAGTATATATTATAAAATGTGTGCTTTATATGTTATATATAGCATTTAAAATAGACAATATATACTCTATAATTATTCTTTATATATAATATATTAAATATAACCCTTGGTTTGCTTTGTCTCTGGCTGAGTGCTTTCTGAATTGCCAATCTTTTCCCTCAGAGCAGGAAAGCCAGGGCATTCAGAGCCAGGTTTAACTTCTCATCTAGGAGAGGGACTTGGGTTTCTGCCTTCCCTGCCTGGGGAAAAGAACACATTCCCATCTCCCAGGCTTTTTATTTTTCTGCTCCCAGGCAATCGCTTTATCCCTGCTTTGGAAATCACTTGTTAGGATGGTGGGAAAGTGGAAAGAAGCCTTTGAGCCCCTCAAACCAGGTGATGCAAAGCTCCAGCCTTCATTACCGAGATTAAAGAGGCTGGGATTTGCTCAGCAATTAAAAACTCTGCCTAATTAAGACAGGGCTAATAGGCAGGACTTCCAAGGGTTGGTGCTGGGACAGGAGAAGGGGATGGATTTGCAGCCTGGCTGAAAGCAAAGGAGCCTGCAGGTAATTGCCTTAGTAAGGCAGAATAAATGGAGATGTGAGGATGGAAAGGATGTGCTCTGTTAAAACAACAAGAGCAGAAACCCAGCACGAACAGCCTCTTGAAATCACTGAGCCAACTGTCTGACTGCATCAGCAGCAAATTATCCAAACACTGAAACACTCAGCGAGCGACAGAATATTCAGGCAGGTATTTCTGCATGAAAAAAAAAAATAATTTAAAGAAGTAAACCCAAAATGCGTGTGGTTAAGCCAAAAAAACGAGGGAGCCCTTGGGAACTGGCTTGAAGAAAAAGCAATGCTCGCTATTTAGAAAGGTTGTTTTTCTTTCCACCCTCCACCTTTGAGTTTTGTGCCGCCTCCCGGCCCTGGCAGCAGATGAAAGTGGCTGCTGGGACAGACAGAGAGTGCTCCTGCTTTTGTGCTTCCCATCCTATTTTATCATCCCTCCATCCGGGTGGGAGCCCTGAGACTTCCCCCTCACCCTCCCAAGCTCCTCTCCCCCACCCTGAGAGCAGGAGGGGCACTGCAACCCCTCATTTGCATCTGAGGAACTTCATTTTTCACTCCTCCTTTTCCCCTTTCCTTTAAAAAAAAAGAAAAATATCCTGCCATTAATGATGCTTTTAAAGTCTTTGCTGAACAGCTCAACCCCCTCAGCATCCCCTCGGCACAGAAATGGGTCTAAGGGGGGCACAGCAGGGACCCCAAAACCTGGTGCCACAACAGCTGCCCTGCCTCCAGCTGCATCCACGACTGAAAAGAGTGGGAAAGAACCAACAAAGATGCCCAAACCTTAAAAATACACAAGGCTGCAGTAACTGGGATCCCTGTGAGTCCTAATCCTGGCTACAAGTATTTATAGCTCCATATATACAAACATATGCACACACGAAGCCATAAATATATAACCATATATATGGGTGTGTGTATGTGTACATATTGATGTTTATAAATACACATATTTGTCTATATCCTGCACTGGGGTTCAGGGAGAAAGCCAAGAAGGTCTGAGTTTTTAATTTACAGTATTTTTATTGCGTCCAAAAGAACCCCCGAAATTCTCCCACTCTAAGGCAGCTTTGGGGCTCGCCCCTCCCTCCCCACACCCCCAAGGTTTTGGGAAAACAGTCTTTTTGTTTTTTCCTCTTCCCCACCCCAGAGAAAGCAGGGGGTGGTGCCCCCACGGCCCGACCCTACACGAATTCCCCACGGAAGGGGCGGGATGTGGCTCCCTGTGCCTGCCAGCGGCCCCGCAGCGTGCACAGGGATTTGCCCTCCAGGCTCTCCAGCTCAGGGAATCCCAGCTGGTTCAGGACCTCGTAGACCCCGGCCACTGATGCCACCTGAAAAAAAAAAAAAAGAGGGGAGAAGAAACATTTAGCCCCCACCCCAGGATGGTTTTGCCACCCCCTGGGTGAAGATGAAAAGTCACCTCATTCCCCCCCCCATCCAGGTAGCCACCCCCCTGCAGCCCCCCCAGCTGCCCTCCAGCCCCAGTTTATACATTTCATAAGCCTCTTCCTTGCTGCTGGGGTCAGTCATCACAGGGTTTGTTGGCTTTGGCACCTTCCTGCCAAAAAGCTACAATGGTGCCTTGTTTTTGCTAAAAACGCAGGGATTATGCGGCAGGAAGGGGCGCTTTTGGGGTCAAAGGCTCCTTGTATGCACAGGTTGGGTGTATTTCCCTCCCCTCCAGCAAACAGGCAGGGTGGAGTGGGAGGAGATGCAAACCCACGTATTGAAGATGTGGCATTAAGAGGGGCAGCCCCAAAAGAAAGGTGCAACACTAAAGGATGCCGCTTTAAAGATGCCCCAGCAAACAGGGAGGCAGAGGGCAGATGCAAAGCCATGCACTGAAAGTGCAGCCCCAAAAAGGTGCACCTTAAACCTTTTGGTGCTGCACCAAAAGGTGCTCCAGTAAATGGAAAAAGAGGGCAGCTGGAAACCCATGCATTGAAAACGCAGCCCCAAAGGGTGCAGCCCTAAAAAGGAGCAGCCCCAAAAGGTGCTCCAGCAACCAGGGGGACAGAGGGCAGATGGAAAGCCATGCACTGAAAAAGGAGCCACCCCAAAAGATGCTCCAGCAACCAGGGGGACAGAGGGCAGATGGAAAGCCATGCATTAAAAGTGCAGCCCCTCCAAAGGTGCAGGACCAAAGATGCTGCATTCAAAGGCTCAGCCCCCAAAGGGCCCTACATTTGAACCCACACACACATCCAGCCACCAGCACCCACCCCAAATCTCCAGTGAAACCAGAGCCAGGCAATGCAAACACTGGCATAACTGGGATGCCAGGGCGGGGTGGGCACCGTGTCCCCCCTCCTCGCCAAGCAGAGCCAGAGCCACCACTTTCATCTCCAGCCCCAGAGGATCCAACGTGCCAGTGGGAATTAGTGGCACCAAGGGATGGGAGGAGGGTTTTTCCCACAAAAGCAGGCACTGCCCACTCAGTGCCAGGGGAACCCGAGGGGAGAAAAGTCATGTGTGCACCACAATGCAAATGGGTTATAAAAACAACAACAGAAAGGAAAGGTAAACACGGCGATAGACATGAAAGGCAAAAAGAGTAATAGAAATGAAAGGTGAAACTGATAACAGAAATAAAAGGAAAAAATGGTAGTAGAAATAAAAGATGAAATTGCTAACAGATAAACATTAAAGATTATAGCAGAAATTAAATATTAAAGCGATAATAGAAATTAAAATAGAATGCATCAACAGAAACAATACAGTGAAATAATAAGATTTAAAATAATAAATTACAGTAATAAAATAATAAAATGTAAATAAACTATAAAACACGACCCTAGTAATAATAGAGTTATTAAAATTGCCATGTCCCCAGTTTCCCCTTCTCCACTCTGACTCTCCTCTCAGGCAGAGCAACCCCCCAGGCAGCAGCAAACACACCCCTATGACCACCCCCCATCACTTGTACCACCTCCAAAATCCCTTTTCCAGGGAAATTTACAGCCCCCTCAATGCCTGGATGTAAAGCAACGTGTTCCAAATAAATCCAACACCTGGAATCCTCCCGAGCAGAAAACATGGAGAATTTAGGGTGTCTTCCTCACCCGCCTACCCCATATGGATAATTTAGGGCTTTCCCCGTTCCATTTGTCCAGCTTGTTCCCAATTCCCATCCCCTGTGCCACTTGCCCTGGCCAGGCAGGGTTGGCTGGTGGCCTCCCAGCCCCAGATGCTGCAATCACAGCTGGCAGATCAAACTAAACCCCTGGGAAACCCAAAGGAGGAGAAAAAGGCAGGTTTGAGGGTGGGAGAGCACCCCATCCATGTGGTGGGATGCCCATCCATCTCCACTGGCTTTCCATGAGATCCTCCAGCCCGGTGAGACAGGAGCTCAACCCGGAGCAACACGACCACAGATGATGCCCTAACAACCACCCAGAAATCACAAATAAATTAAAGATGATGTTCTTCTGCCCAGTAAACTCCCGTATTGCCACGTCAATATGAGGCTGGGCAGTGTCCTGGAGGCAGCCCAGCCTGGGAAAGCCTCACCTCCCGCATCCAGAGGCTGAAGGGCCTCTGCCAGGAGTCCTTCTTCTCCAGGTGCAGGTAGGCATTGAAGAGGATCAGGTAGATGTAGCGCTCCAGGTACTGCAGGCTCCTCAGCTGCAATGTCCGTGTCTCCTTCTCATCCTTGCCCGACTTGCCCTGGAAGGAAGGACAGACTGGCTGTGGTTCTACCTTGGCAGAGCATCCCAGAGGCAGCTCCTGTGCCCAGCCCTCACCCACACTCCTTCTCCTTCTCCTTCTCCTTCTCCATCCCACGCGGGGAGCTGGGTGGTGAGGGACCCACAAGGACCTCTGGTGTGATGGGAAAAGCCACGGGAGGAGCATAGGAAGAGGGAGGACCACTCTGGGGACAAAAATAACACCCTTCCTGCGTGCTCCGGCTGGGACTTGGCACTCCAGGCTCTCATTTCCTCGTGGCTTCCAGTGTACAACACTCCCTTTAGGGGCAGGGCTCCAAACCAGGTGAGGGATGGATGAAGGAGTGGGGCGTGTGCCCCGGAGCCAGGAATAGGCACCCAGGTGCAAACCCTACCCCAAACCATGAGATCCTGCACTACACAGCATTTCCCCAGGGAAAAAACCTCCCTGGAAAGCATTCCCCAGCGGGGTTCAGCCTCCACTGCCAGAGGAAGAGAAGACACACAGCCACCCAGTGTCCCACTCTGGGGTTGGTGGCCATTGCATCTCCTAGCATTATTTTTATATGTGTATTTATTTATTATAAACATATATTTTATTATGGTTTATATCACTTGTACTATAAGCTTAACAGAGCCATTATTGTTATCATGATATATCTTATTTCTACAATAATCTTTACATAGTAGATTTCATTAGTGTTATTACAGCTCTTATTTTAAAAGCAAGCTCTACACAACACCCCTTCTAGGAATCAATAAATAATAAATAAAACAATAAATAAAGAGCCCTGATCCCACAGTCAGTCCTGCAGATGATCCCAAAGAGCAGCAATTCCTCTCTCCAGTTCTACCCTTGGGAAAAGGCATCTCCCTCCACATTTGTGCCAGTATCCATAGAGAGCAGATCCTATTATCTTGCCATTTATCCTATCATTGCATTACCCTATTTGTTTTTCATTCTATTATCCTGTTATTTACCATGTTGTTATATTATCCTATTTATTTTTGATCCTATTATCCTATTGTTTATCCTGCTGTTACATTATCCTATTTAGTTTTATTCTTCCATACTATTATTTATCTTGCTTTTATATTCTCCTACTTTTAGTCTATTATCCTATGAATTGTTTTATTTTATTCACCTATTTTATTTTATTCTATTATCCTATTATTTATCATTTTATTCTATTATCCTATTTTACTTCTATTATCCTTACTATATTCACCTATTTATTTTTCTCCTACTATCCCACTATTGATCATCTTATTATCCTATCATTTCTCTTTTATCCCATTATTTGTATTTTCTCATATTACCCTACTTTTTGCTCCCAGTTAGGAGGGGGAAGAGGTTGTAACAAACCAAGTCAAATTCCAAAGCACCTTCTCCTTCCCTCCTGCTTTGCCCTAACCCTGCAAAGCATCTCCCAAAACCGCAACAACTCCCATAATTCTCTTCTTCAAGCTGCCCATCACTGGGGAAAAAATGAAAATAAATTAAAATTAAAAGCATTTGCACATGGCCACGGCCAAATCCAGTAGGACGAACAGAGCAGCCAAGAGGGAAATAGAAGATGCAGGGACAAAAGGCTCTTCCTCGGGCAGAGGGTGCAGGGAGAGTGGATAAATCCCCTCCTTATCTCACTTTCCCTGGAAACAGGATACGACCCAGGAACACCCATGTGCTGGTCCTGACTGTGAAGTGCTGGGACAGAGGTCATGGGAATTGTCTTCCCAAGAAAATCCAAAGCAGGAGCAGCTGGGCAAGGCTGCTCTGCCAGGGTCTTCCCCCTGGGACTCCCAAGGCTGGAGGGAGCAGGAAGGCTGGGGATCATTCCAGGTCACTGGAGAGCAGAATTAAATCCATAAAACAGCTCCTCTAGGGTGGGAACTTTTAGCTCCACAGCAGCAAAGGATGAGATAAAGCAGGTGAGACTTCCCACAGGGCCACCTCTCCATAATAAAGGAGGGGAAACCAAACTTAAATTATTTATCCTGAATAAAAATAATAATAAATAAATAGGCCATAATAAATTCATTAATAATAAATAATACCTATTGCAGTAAATAGTCGGATCTCTGGAGGTTTTCTTTCCCAGCCCCCCAAAACATGCAGAGGACTCCAGAAACCAGGAGGCAAATGCCCAGGGAGCTGCAGATGTTATTGGTTGATTAACCACTCTGGTTTCTATTCCCCTCATCGATCATTCGTGGATGTTAATTGAAAACACGGATCGATGGCAGCTGGAGCAAGAGCTGCAGTGAGGCAGGACATGGCACAAACCATCCCAGGGAAAGAATGATGCCAGGCTCTGAGCTCAGCCCTTCCAAGGCCCCAGGAAACAGTTGCACAGCTTCAAAAAAATCCCTTCTCCTCTTCATCAGCTCCACAGAAGTTCCCAAGTGAAACAGGGCTGTGGAACGCCTCCTACACTGGCACAGATGTGTCCCTTCCCAAGGATGGCTCTCCTTCCCAAGCTTGGAGAAGCCAGAGGAGCCTTCGGGGCTGGAAGCAGAGTGGGACAGACCAGTCCTGCCCTCTGCTGGCTGTGCCTTACAGGCTGGAAGGGATGCTAGATGAGAGGGATGCGGGATGGTGTGGGATGAGGGATGCAGGTTGGTGCCAAAAGGGCAGGATTCCAGGTGGGACACGGGACAGTGACAGATGGGTGGGATACTGGGTGGCATGGGGGATGCTGGAGAGGATATGGGATAGCACCAGGTTGGTAGGATGCTGGGTGGGATGCAGGATGGCACCAGACAGGTGGGATTTAGGATGGCATCAGAAAGGCAGAGATGAAAAACAGCACTAGACAGGTGGGATGCAAGATGGAACGGGATACAAGACAGCCCCAGATGACCATGGCCACGAGAGTCCTGGCACCTCTCTGGTGACACATCAGAAAGCTTCAGCCCAGGAAACCACCCAGCTTCAGCAGGACTGGTCCCAGAGCCGGGTGCACCCTCTGGAACCGGGCAGTGGGAAGAGTGCAGCTCACCTGCCGGTAGGTGCAGATGATGATCTCTCGGAGGTGGTAGTGCATGGGTGTCATGGTCTCACTGACCGTGTCCAGGGCCATGTCCACCTCCTTCTTCATTCGGTGACCATCAGGCAGGAGCTGGACCACCTTCATCACCACCTGGAGCACGGGCAGAAGCAGGAGGAGCTTCACCAGGTGCCCCCTCACCTCAACCCCACTGCTCCAGCCTTGTCCAGAAGAGGATCCAGCCCCTCCAAACAAGCAACTGTGGGTTAAGGTAGCACGGAACAGGCTTGGAGGGCAGCCCCAAAAGAGAGTGAGGCCCAAGGACTCACCTCAAACTCCCCTTTGGTGTACTTGGCATCAGGCACACTCACGATTTCCTCCTCGCTCATCTCGGGGATGCCCTGGGTGGTCAGAGGGGGTTGGATCATTATGGACTGCACAGCCCTGTCCTCACTGCCCAACAGCTGAGCAGAAACACAGAGCCTGCACTCAGCCCACCGGGACCCCAGGCAGCCCCCACTGCACCTCTGCTCGCAGAGAACACCAAAATTCTACCCCTGCCCAAGGAGGGAGCCACATCTCTGGGACAGGGGACTGTTCCAGGCCCTGGCACAGGTTGCCCAGAGAAGCTGTGGCTGCCCCATCCCTTGAAGCCTCCAAGGCCAGGCTGGATGGGGCTTGGAGTAATCTGTTCTAGTGGAAGGTGTCCCTGCCCATGGCAGAGGATTGGAACAGGATGAGCTTTAAGGTCCCTTCCAATCCAAATCATTCCATGATCTCTCCTGCTCTTAACCCTTCATCCTGGCATGGGAGCTCTCAGGAAGGGTGTAAAGGGATGCACTCACACATCTCCTGGAGCTCACTGGGGGTTAGGCACACCAAGATGTCAACATATCGATGTCCACCCCACTCCCAGCCCTGTCCATGCTCCCTTCAGCTCTCCAGAATTTCCCCAGCATCCTCCCTACCCCCTCCAGGCCGACCCCAGGTTGAGCTGCAGCCCCCCATACGCACGGTGAAGTGCCAGAGGGTGAGGACAGCGATGACCATGGCCGTGGTGGTCCTGCCCCGGCCACTGGAGCAGTTGAACACAAAGGCTGCCCGCGAGTCCTCGGCCAGGGCGCTCTTCATCACCTCCAGCAGCCGGTCAAAGTCCTGCCAGGGGTGAAGCCGGTGGGTTTTTAGGGATGCAGCCCACCGTGGGGCAGGAAAGCCTGCCCATCTCCCCTTCCTCACCGTGGCACCCCCTTTGCTCCACAGCCTCCAGTCCTCTTGCTGCCAGCTCCATCCCTACCCAGGTGAAGGCACCCAGCCCCTCCATGAAACATCTCCCAGGGGACCCTCCCTGCCCTGGCAAGCACCCCACACGGAGCCAGGGCACACCACCACAGTCCTGGGGCTGGGTGGCACCGAGCACCCCGGTGACACCCAGCCCACAGCAGCAGGGATGGGAAGGAGGCAGCAGCACCCTCCCATTCCCAAAGTACCTGCTCCTTGGGAGCACAGAAGTCAGGGATGGGGATGCGGCGGTAGGTGAGCCCCTGGCAGGAATTCTTCTGCTGGCTGAATATCTCCTGTGTGGTCAGGCAGCTCTTGAACATCTTCATCTGCTTCTCTGTCTCCAGGTACACCTCCAGCCACTTCTGGCACTTCAGCAGGTCACCCTTCAGGGCAGCCTCTAATTTCTGTAGAGGACAGAAAAACCATCATTGTAACACCCGCTCCTCCTGATTTTTGCAGGATTTTAATTAATTTTTTTTAGATGCGGGCTCACACCCCACTCAAGCACCCCGTAGCCAACTACAAACCCCACACGAGGTCCTGGCCACCACTTCCACCCAGGACCACGGTTCCCACTGTGCTTGACGGGAGCCTCAGGAGCATCAGCTCCCACCACACTGGGCAGCTCCTCCACACAGCTATGCTGCTGCTGGTAGCCCAACTCCTTTGCTGCCTGTCTCCTCTGAAAACACAGCTGGGAACATCTGCTCCCCTTTCCCCGGGTGCCTTTTACCCTGGCTTTCAAGGCACACTCTAAATTCCTCCAGGGAGGATCTCTGCTTTGCTCTCTCATTCCCAGAGGAAAACAAAACCAAAACCAGCAGCTCCAGGGGGCAAGTGACTCCCAAAGCCTCTGGAAATCACCCACGAGGGCTCCTAGGATCGAGCATCTCCCAGCAGGCAGAGCTCACCTCCAGCTGCTGGGGCGAGGTGGTGGGCACAGGGATCAGCTCCTCCAGGTGCCCGGGCTCCCGCAGCGTGTAGATCTGCTCATTGCCCTCCAGGACCACTTCTTCCCGGAGGTTGATCCACACAATGCGGGCGTGCTTCCTCTTGGCATCCGTCAGGTACCGCAGGACGCTGCCCAGGGTCTGGGGGAAGGGGCGGGCAAAGGTGACGGGAGGGAGGGCTGGGAGCCCGATGTGGGGTCCCTGCCCAGTGTGGGGTCGTGCCCCTCACCTTGGAGCTGGGCTGTGCCGTCCCATAGACGGGCATCTTGGGCACCCGTCGGAAGTTGGCCACGCTCATCTCCTTGGCAGTGCTCAGCACGTCCGGGCAGGAGCGCTCATCAGCCACCTGCAAAGGAGCAGTGCCCAGGTAAGGGGTGCTCCTCCCACCCATGGGAGGTCCCAGCACCCCACAACCTCTCACACACAGTCCCCACTCAGGAGAAGTCCCCAAACCTTTCCAACAGCAGCATCCAGGGCTCAAAGCCACATGGCTGCAGTTCAGAGGTGGGAAACGCTCTTCTTGCAGCACAACCTGCAAGGCACCAACAGGCCTGGCCTCCTTCACCCCACCACAGCCAGGGAGCACCAGAAACACTGAGCTGCTGCTTAGGTTCACATCATAGGGCGCTCCAGCACCCCACTATCTTGGGTCTGCAGGGCCAGACACATCTGTGCACACAGAGGGCCCTCTGGCCACGCACCCATCCTTCAGAGAACCGCTGAATGTTTTGGGTTGGAAGCATCCTTAAAGACCATCCAGTTCCATCCTTGCCAAGCGTGCCAGCAGCACATACACCCCAGACCCCACCACAAACCCAGAGACCCCGAGCACCCGCCCTCCAACAGGGCAACCCCTCTCTTCTCCCGCCCCACACCAAAGCTCCACGAGGGCGAGCACCCCTGCCAGGTGCCGTCCCCGTGGGGCACTCACCAGCACTCGGGTGCCCCTGGTGACCAGGTCCACGGTGACGGTGAGCTCCGAGGCGTCCATGCCCGCCCGCAGGCGGTACAGCTC
This sequence comes from Anabacerthia variegaticeps, assembly GCA_035583185.1. Classification (NCBI taxonomy): domain Eukaryota; kingdom Metazoa; phylum Chordata; class Aves; order Passeriformes; family Furnariidae; genus Anabacerthia; species Anabacerthia variegaticeps. The sequence continues at coordinate 2,457,512 of JAWWEW010000166.1, forward strand.
GGGGTGCCGGCACATCCACCTGCTGAAGCTGAGGGCAAAGCCCAGGGGGTACTGCCGGGGAGGGGTGTGCCATCAGCCTGGGCTCGCACCCCCTGCCCGGACACCACCCCACCTGGAAAGCTCCCTTCCCTCCCGCGGTGCGGTGAAGCCAAAAATAAAGGGTAAATAAAGGGGGTTTAGGGTTGTTTTTACCTGCTCATGAAGGTAGTAGTTGAATGCGATCAAGTAGAAATAGCGTTCAAGGCTCTGTAGAGTCCTCTGGAGGAAATACTCTTTGGTGCTGCTCCCCTGAAGGCACAGACAGAGGGAATCTGTGATGCCCAGTGCCGACCCCGAGCAGAGCGAGAGGATGGGAAGAAGCCCTACACACACTGTCTGTGATTTGTTATATTTTCTTTAATGAAACATTTGAAGTCTTCCATCTTCAATGATGCATCAAGACATCAGTTTGTGTTTCAGCTCAAACAAAAGCTTCTCTGTAGCCCAAGGACACGCTGGGAGCAGTTCCAACCGGACCCAAGGGCCCTGCTGTCACACGGATACACTGCCCAGATGTATACACTGCCCAGATGTTAACAGGAGATTCAAATCCAAGGGGAATGGGCTGGAAAAGACCAGGCTCTGCCCCCACCCCAGCCACCTCCATGGCCTTTGCATGAGATGCATCCCTGGGGAGAGAGGTCCCCTTGACAGCCACACACCCTGTAATATCCTTAATTTCCAAGTGCCTTCTCTCCCCCTTCAGCCCAGAAGCATCCTGATGCAGATGTAAGCTGGCTTCAGCCAAGCTCTCCTCCTCCTCCTCTTCATCATTACCTCCCCAAACCAGGCATGTGCCCCACCACAGCTATCCCCTCCCAGGGACGAGGCTCAAACTCCCAGGATTTTCCCTAATTCACAGACTTCAGGGTGGGGGGTTGTATATCCAAGCATCCCATCCAGCAGATTGCCTTGGCACCAGTGAAGGAGCAAGTCATGCACAAGCACGCCTGGAGAGTCCATCAGGACCTGCTTCCCAGGGTATGATGGAAAATCCTCTAAGATGGGGCTGTGTCCGGGGTCAGCTCGGCGGGCAGGGTTTGCTCATCCCTGACATTACGTGGCTGACTCGTGAATATTTATTTGTTCTCCACCAGAGAAATCCAGCCCACTGCCATTTTTCAAGAGGAAAGGCAGTGGGAACTAAAACAAAAGCCTGCAAGGATGGAGCCGTGCCAGGTCTGCCGGCAGCACCGACAGCGGAGCGGTGCTTCTCCCCCAGCACTGGGATTCCTGCAAGCAAAACCAGCCCAGCGCCCTCACCCAAGGTAAATATCTTAATATTCCCTTTAAACAGGCTTTGGATGGAGAGAGGGGTGATCTAGTCACATTTTAGCCATTGAGTATTGTGGGGGTCTGACTGTGGGTCAGCGTCCCACACCGGGATCCACCTGCATCTCCATCACTTGAGGGCTTAAAGCTCCATTTTTGCCCTCCAAATCCAGGCAGAATCCCACAGTCCAGCGTGACATCATTCCTCCATGCCAACAAAAGCCCCTCCTCTCACCCCAAAAAAAACCAACCAGCTCACCCAGTATCACTCCAACACTATACCGGTCTTCTGATGTCTGAGCATCATCCCCGCTCCCCTCCTCATCCTCCCTCCAGCCCCCAGCACATTTTCCTGGCCCCTCGCCACTGTTTAAACCTGCTCTTGCTCCACAAAGACTTCAAATAAACACTCCTTGGAGCTTATTTACGGCAGTCCCCCCCGTCGTTTGTTTCCCCAGAATCCAGGATGACACAGAGAAGGGAAGAGTCAGGGAATGTCTTCAAGGTAGCAGGAAAATCCCCTGTCCCATGCCCAAGCTTCCTCTGCTATACAAGAGAACCTGCCAGCATATGAGCAGCACCAAACATACCCAAGTCTGCCCTGAAAAGAGACAGGGGGGGATAAAATTTGGGACTTGCCACTAAATGTCACAAGGGACTGTAAATGCCACCTTCTCCCACCCTTCAATAATTTTCATGGGTTTTTTTTCACTGCACAGCACCTGGTTTCAGGTTTTTTGCCCTTTGCAACCAGTCCCAGCACTTCTAGTCCCCATTCAGCATTTAAATGGGAAAATTAACCTCCAAAGAGACTGGGATCAGGACAGCACTTCCACCTGAGCTCCCTCACTGCCTCCATCACCCCACTCAGGCAGGGGAGACCACAGCTTTCCTTCCCTACTGGAAAACCATCCTCATTGCTCATGAGAACAATGGGAAACAAAGCAAATCTACAGCTAAAAAAGCCTGACCTTGAGTGACCATATTTGCAATGATCCCTCTCCCAGCTCCCGAGGACTTTTACCATGCAGGCTGATATCGATTTTCCAATTTCAGAGCTGATGAAACCAGGCCACAGGATATTATTTGCCCCTGAGGTCACCTACCAGAAGGAGCAGTGAAGCCCAAAACAGCCTGTTTTTCCCCCCCAGTCCCAGCCTGTTTGATTTTTACAGCCCTTAAAAAAACTGAGGAGGGAGGAGTGGAAAGAAGCTCCACAACCTTCCAGGTTCTACATCGCTGGGAAATCTCCAGCTCACAGGAAGCTCTGGATTTCCAGAATTTACATTCTTCTAATCCTGGTGCAAAAACAGCTCAATAAATTACCCTGCACTCATGGCCTGCATCCAAACAACCCTCCAGTTACTGTACCTGGATCTGATAGTCCTCCCCAATCCCTTCCAGCTTCTTCTTGTACTCGTAGATGGCTTCCTTCATGTCGTGCATCTCCGAGCAGGAGGCGATGGCACCATCCACCTTGTGAGGAGCAAGGGGAAAATCATTCTGTAAAGCCTCAGATCCAGTGGGAAATGACATCACCCCCCTCCCAGCCACCCCACCAGGGGTTTCAGCAGCACCCCTTTACCTCCTCGACTATCTGCTGGCCTTTGGGGACCACCTCGATGAAGGTCTGGATGACCCGGAGCCTGTCCCTGGGAGATGTCTTCGGCAGGTGGGGGAGGCTGGGGTGGGAGAAGGAGGAAATCAGATGGCAATCAGGGGACACGGGCATCCCCCCGCCCCAGCCCCAGGGGCTGCCCCTCGTACTCAGCCTTCTGGGCAGCTCCTCGGTGGTGGTGCAGGACGAGGGTGCCCATGGCCATGGCCAGGTTGGTCCTGCCCACGCCGGTCTGGCAGCCGAAGAGCAGCGCGGGCGGGGGTCTGCCGGGGTCCCGCAGCAGCAGGCTGGGGCTCTCCTGCGAGGGAGGGACAGAGGGATGGTTGGGGGCCACAGGGGCTTCCAGGAGAGCCATCAATGGCTGGGCTGGGGTGACAACCCTGCTTGGGTGAGTGGTATCTCCCCTTTGCTCAGGGGATGGTGTGGACTGTCCAGGACAGCGTAATGGGTGGTCCACCCACTGCATTCCCTTCCCACGTGCCCTCTCCAGCCACCAGCAGATGTTGGCCTGTACACCCTACTGGTTCCCACCACCCACACCCAACCTGCTGAGATTTCACCCTTCCAGAATTAAAAGAAAAAGAGAATCTCTGCCATGGAAAACCTTTGCACCAAATCTAGATAATTCAATTCCTCCCAAACCCATTTAGGGAAGGGCCCCCTGCACACAGATGCTGCAAGGTGGCCAGGGAGGGTCACGTCCAGCCAGGGGTAGGGACAAACAGCTGGACAATATGGACTTCTCTCTCCAGCAGGATCCTACAGCAAGTGGAATGGGAAGTGCAGGCAGAGGCATCCTCTAACAGGCAGCGTAGAGGAAAACCAGAAGCCTCTCTTGGGGAGTCATGGTCCCCGATGTGGCACAGGAGCCAATCCCAACCTGAGGTGGCCCCACGGACCAGGTGCTTTCCCCTGGCTCACCCTGAGGAAGTGGATGAAAGCGTCAAACTGCTCCTCCAAAGGGGCTCCCTCGGCGGGCAGGGGCAGCCGGTGGTACCTGCCAGGCAAGGGGAGAGCCCTCGTTAGGAGGATGGGACCATGGAGTGGGATCATCCCCACCACCATGGGGGACACGTGGCTTAAATGGGGTATCCAGAGCCCCGGCCATGAGTGAGGAGGAGGAGGAGGAAAGGAGCACCTGTAGGAGGGCTGGAGGAAGATGGGCCTGCGGTAGACCTCCTCCGTGACCTGGATGTCCTCCTCACACTGCACCCGCACCGTGTGGGGCTCGTCCCGCAGCCGCTCGATGTCGTTGTAGACGTAGTAGATGCCCTCGCTCAGCTGTGCGAAGTCGTGGATCTGCAAGGGATGGGACCCCCATCAAAACCTGCCTCCGAGCCTGGGGGTCGCGCTGCACCCCCTTATGGCTGGGGTGATGGCCCCTTCCCGCCCCACCTCACCTCCTTACGGATGGCCAGCTCCAGGCTCTCCGCCCGCCCTCCCCGCTGCAGGTTCTCGTGGAGGTTCTCCTTGCCCCGGGGGGTGTAGGACACAAAGTCCCCCTCCACCCGCAGGAACACCACGGGCTCCTCGCGGACGCAGAAGAAGACACACTCCTGGAAAAAACGGGGAGAGGCTGCCTCAAAGCTCTCCTGCCTTTTCCCACCCCGATTCCCACCCTCCCCACCGACCTTGTGGCCCTCCCTCTGCAGCTTCTGCAGCACGAGCTTGAAGCCGTTGAGGCTGGGCTGTCCCATCCCGAACACGGCGTAGCCTCCTTTGGCTTGTCGGAAGTTGGGAGCGCCGCAGCTGCCAGTAGTGTTCAAGACATCTAATTTCCCATATACATCCCTGACCATGAAATATTTCCCCTGCAAAACAAGAGGGGAAGAGAGAAGGTGGCAAATGGGCCGGGACTTAAGTGTGGTGGACTTGAACACAGCTGAGAATAAAAGTGGCTTTTACTCGGTGATCTTCAAAAAAAAAAAGCCCTGAGGTCTCCAAATCCCAGGCTGAAAGGGGTTGGATGATGGAACTGATGGTGGTGATGCTCACCTGCACCAGGTAGTGCTCCAGCGTGGCCTCAGAAATGCGTCCCACCCTATAATTGGCCTTCAGCAGGTCATCGTGGATCTGAAACTCCTCCCTGCAGTTGTACCTGCAACAGACACATGCACGTAGGTAAAGGAAAAAAACCCAATGGCACAGGCAGAGATTAAGAAAACAGAACCCAACATTTAGGGAAAGGGTGGGGAAACCCAAGAATTCTGGAGTTGCGAGAGGCCACCAAGGGACTTACGTGATGACCACGGGCGCCACTTTGTTGGTGATGATGGACTTGGCCTTGCTGTTGTGGAGCCCCAGGGTCTGGAAGGAGTGGATGCTGAGGGAGCGCTGGTCCTCCATGCTGCCGTCGCCCGGCGCCCGGCTCTCCAGCGGGGATGCCGACACCGCCTGCTGTGCCGCGCTGGCCGTCGTACCCATCACCCGTGGGCAGCTGTGCCAGGGCGGGCAGGCAGCACCCAGGGGCAAACAGGAGGAGGGGGAGGACAGAGGGAAAGGACGGAGGAATTAATTCTTTAGCCGCTCCTGATTTAGGAAGGGAAAACTCCGCGCGGGCACAGGGCAACCGAGGGGAGAAGCGCTAAGCCAGCCCTTTCCCTCCCACAAAAGGCTTGCTTCCTGCCTGCCATGCAGCTCCCTCCGTCAGGGAGGTGAAAGGAGGGCTGAGGAGGGAGGGAGGGAGTGGGGGAATAAATGAAAAAAAAATTTAAAAAAAAAAAAGGGGGGGTGAAATGAAATGCTGGATCCTGTCCCTAAAATCCGCTGAGTCAGCACACAGCACTGCAGAGCGGCAAAGGCAGTGCAGCCTTCGCCTCATCCCCTGCCTTCCCAGCACAGGCAAACCCCTCCAGGGTCACTCCCTGCGCAGAAAACGCTTGAATACAGAGTAAATCTCATTAATATTTATCAACTCAGGACGGAGGAGTGTGCCTGGAGCAGACCTGTGTGTGCAATTCTGAAAGCTGCCTTTAGAGCAGCCAGTTAACCCCAGACTACAGGAGCAGCCAGGGCAGGTGGGGGACCCCGAAGCAGCTCCCCTTCCCTTCATCCCTTCATCCCCAGGGAGCTCATCCCTAAAGAAGGATGGAATCAAAAGGGCCAGGGCTGGCGGCGGGCAGGAGCATCCCGCCACACTCGAGCGGTCCGGGACAATGAGCCGACTGTCTGCGCCAGCCAGGGCCGGATCCTGCTTTCCAAACGAAGCCAGAGATGGCAAAGGGGGCAGCCTGGAAAAAAAACCAAAAAAAAACTCTGCCTGCTCCTAATGAGAAGGTCCCCAGGAAAACCTCCTTTGTGCTGACGCTGCATGGGAACCACCCGGGCAGCACCCGAATGGGGACGGTACCTGCTCGGAGTCCACGCTCGGTGCTGCCAACACTGGGATGGGCTTCAACCCAGCCCTACAAACCCCCTTGCAGCTGCTCCTCCTGCCTTACAGACAGCACAGGATCAGCCCCTTATTGCAATCCCAGGGAAGGCGATGCCCCCAGCAGCTGCAAATGCTTTCAGAGGGGGGAAAAGCCTCTGGAAAATGTGCTATTTTGAGACAACTGTGCCCAGGCACATATTTTCCCCTCCTCCCCATCTTCCTTCCCTGCTCTGCAGAAAACTTGTTGCTCTACTGTGAATTTTCTGCACCATTAGGCAGCTTGGTTTCTTTTACACACAAGAGGAAGGAGGGGGGGAAAAAAACCACCAAAACAGCTGTTTCAGGCCAGTGCCGTTTCTCCAAGTCCTTTTCTGCGTCTCTTTCACATAAACACTGTCAGGGCAAAAATAAAGCAAAAATAAAATATGTATATAGGGAGGTTTCGAGTGTTTCAGAGCAGAGGCTTGTGGCTTTGGAGAGCTCAGGCAGCAAGCAGGAGTGGGGCATCCAGCCAGGATGCTTTTCTCCCCGAATTTCGCTCAGAATGCGTGCATCTTTTCAACCGGGAGCTGGATCAATCCCTCTGGATTTGCTCCAACATCCCCATGCCAGGGAATGGAGAATCCACCCCCAGCTTGGAGGAAGGCAGCCTCTGTATTTCCTTCGTCCTTCTCCCCTCCCTGCAGACAGCCACCTTCACCCTAAATCCCTCAGGGATATTTTCTTTCCCCGACAAACCACACCAAGAATAACAGGCATAAAAGACGCCGGGCAGATTTGGAAATTGTCTTTCAAACCACAAAATGAATGGAGAGAGGAAATCACATTTCAGCATCTTTCCCCCCAGCCCCCTCTCCCTGCCTCGGCTGGGCAGGCAAAAACAAGCAAGAAAAGTACCAAAATTACTCAAAATGGGTGCTCTGGGCAGCCACAGGAACTGCTCTAAAAAGCCACGGGGAGAGGGAAGCTCTGGTGTTATCCATATGGGAGCAGCTATTTACTGGTACTGCTGCATCCGATGGGAGCTGTAGAACTTACACCCTCCCAGTGCCCCTCCTGCAAGCTGGGACACAAACTGGGATGCAAAACCCTATCCCAGGAAAACAGATGAAATTATCTAAAAACCAACTGGTGGCTGCAATGGGAAGAGCTGCAATGGAACCACCATCACAGGCCAGCCAAGGAAGGCAGGAGCCCAGGGAACAGCCTGGCAGGGACTACCCCAAAGGGATCTGGATTAGCCTAAATATCAGGGGGTTTTTCCCCCCCAGTAGCTGGACACAGTTAGCAAACACTGTGAGAAGCTCCTGCACTGGAACAAGTTGCCCAGAGAAGCTGTGGGTGTCCCATCCCTGGAACTGCTCAAGGCCAGGCTGGATGGAGCTTGGAGCAATCTGGTCTAATGGAAGGTGTCTGTGCCCATGGCAGGGGGTTGGAATGAGGTGGCCTTTAAGGTGCCTTCCAACCCAAACCATTCTAGAATTCTACAATTCCAAGTCAGGAGGCTGGGATGCAATCCACATGGATTTTAGGATGGCATTAGCCACCAGCCAGGGTGAGCTGGTTTTGAAAATCCCTTCCCTCGCACGACACGGTATGTGGGAGTTTCCTTTCTAGGAGAGAGGATGCAGAGACAAACCCCCCTGCACACCATCCTGACCTCCTGTCTGCACCTTCTTCTTTTCCTGGGACAAACCCCAGGAACAGTCTGCCAGCCAGCTCATCCCCTCACAGCCCTGATCTCAGAGACCCAAAAGCCAAGCCTGGGATCAATCGTGGCCACGGTTTGTTAACAAAGAGCCCATTTTCTCCCCGGCTCCCAAAAGAACCAACCCCTTGCACGAGGGCATCCCGCTGAACAAACTGGCACTGTTCTTCCCCAGGTGTTTTGCTGAAATTCAAAGCTCCAGACGCTGCCAGTTAATTATTCCTGCTGCCTAACAACAGCAGAGCAATGTATAGATGCTTCCTTTTCCCTCCAGACCCTATTCCAAAACATCCCGCCCTGCCAAGACTGGAGTGGATGAGAAACGCCAGAGGACCTGCCAGCAGCACCTGGAAACTGCTCCAGCATCCCAAGAGACGCCCTTTGAGCATCCCAAGAGATGCCATGTGGGCTCTGCAGCCTCTCCCACACAAGCCACGAGCATACCCAGTGCTCAGCCCTCCACCTTCCCACCTCGCCGAGCCGCTCCTCTGCCCCTCCACCCCGCCCAGGGGTTATTCCCACCGCCGGGGACCTGGCGAGGACTCAAAGCCGGAGCAAACAATGGACTAAATATAGTGGGAGGTGGCCGGGCTGCAGCTGCAGGATGCATCTGCCCCGGCTGCTGCGATGGGGAGGAAGCGTGCACTTGCCTGGTCGCCTCATTGTCAGCAGGAAATAAATCAAATCAACCTCCTTCCGTGCATCCCCCAGATATTTTATAGCTCTTAAAGCAATTCTAAATGAAAAGCAAAACCCTTTGGGAAGCAGCATCCTCGTAGCGCATCCATCCCTCTCGCGGTGTGTGGGGTGGCCCCAGTGGCTTTTGGGCACCAAGCCGGCACGGATGCGTCCCCAAGGGATTGAGGGGCACCTCTGGAGCACTGCTGACACAAGCAGGGAGGCAGGAAACGCTGTGGTGACCGGCAGGAAGCCCCAGTGCTGCCGGAGGGGCATCACCAAACCCCGGAGGAAGCGCTGGAGCCGAGCCCCCCGCCCCGGCGTGCTCTTTGACCCTCTTTATCAAACCCAGTGAAAATGAAATCCCACGCAAGCAGCTTCCCAGGGAGAGCCTGCCCGGGCCGGGAGATATCCCGGAGCTGAGGCTGCGTGGGAACCACGCTCCTGTTGTTCCAGGTGATGCCGGAAGGAAGCAGCCCAGCTTCTTAAAAACACATAATAAAACAAGAAAAGAGAGGTGAGAAATAGCACATTAAGCCATCCGTGGTGGACTTGAAAAGCATCATCCACCTGCCAGGCTGTGAGGGCGAAATAGGGCAAAGAATCAACACGGCCCAAAATGCTTCAGCTCCACCCAAAAGCGCTTTGTCACAGGGAGGAACGAGCCCTGGGAAGGCAACTGTACAGCAGACAGCTCTGATTTTACAAGCCTCGACTGATTTATCATCATCTTTAAAGGAACAAAAGCAACCGACCTCCATCCTCACGAGCTCCTCAGAGAGCCAGCGTGGACAGCCAAAAATATAACTCATTAGGCAGCAGTTCCTAGAAAGTCCAGAGGTATTTCCCAATTGGGCCAAGATCGGTGCTAATGATCCCCCGTGTGCCCCGTGCTCCACCACAGGCATCTGCCAAGGGGGACAGGAAAGCATTGGTGGGATGCGATCCTCCAAATCCAAGCTGGAGCATCCAGAATAATGAGGACCAGGTGTTTCACACCCCCCCTTCCCAACACCATCCTCTCTTTTGGCAGAAAACCGAGTGCCACATCCCCATCCTCCATGTGACCAACATGCCTTCATTTAAAACTCTTTACCCTGAAGTTAGGGAAAGCTGTTTGAGACAGGGAACAGAGGAGAAAAAGAAGGTATCCAGGGATTTCACCCCAAAAATGGGGGTGTGACTCTGCTCACCATCATGGAAGATACTGGTATCCACTGGGAGTGGTACCCAGGCTGCAGCCTTACTTCCCAAAATCTGGTTTGCAGTGACTTACTAATCAGCATTAGTAACTCTCCTTGCTAAGCAAAGCCCAGGAGGAATTAAGACCCTGGAAATGTTCAAGGCCAGGCTGGATGGGTTCCAGTCTAGTGGAAGGTGTCCCTGCCCATGGAAGGGGGATGGACCAAAACGAGCTTTAAGGTCCCTTCCAATGCAATCCATTCTGTGACTTCATGATTTTGCCAAGAGCCCATCTATAACAGCTACCAACATTCCCACTTTCTCCCTTCCAAAAAAATTCCCTTACTGCCTTTTTTAAAGCCCTCTGGCAGGTCCCCTCACATATCCCCCCCAGTCCCTGGGGTGCTGCTTTTTGGGCAGGCAGGAGGTGCTCGGGCTGCCTGCTGTTGAGGAGAGGGGTTTTTATCAATGAGCATCAATGGAAAGAGGAACAAAGCCCTGAGTAGGAAGCGCCAGCACTGCCAGCTGTGCCGCCAGTGGTTTCAAGGTCTGCAAGCACGCTCACTGAAGGGTTTCCTTTCAGCAAGGCAAAGGAAAAACAAAAAGAAAAGCCATAAAGGCTGGAGATAAAGGCTGGGAGCATCTCCAAAGAGACCAGCGCCCTGCCGCAGAGCTTTTCTCCAGCACCAAAGAGTCCCCAGCTCGCCAGGAAGCACCAGAGCCCCACACCCAACCCCGACTGCCAAACTTGTCCCCAGCGGAGGTTCTGCAGTGTGACCCCAGAGGGGAGAGCTGGGGGCTTGGTCCCCAAGGGTGGGGGACTCCGGCTGGCCCCCCCAGCACAACACCCTGCTCGCACCGCCGGGATGCCCAGCGCCAGGGCGAGCCGGCCAGGGCGTTTCGAGAAGGCGAGGGCTATGATTTTGGTGCTATTCATAGCTAACCACCGGCTCCCCTCCCAGCGAGGGGAGGGAAGGCTGGCAGAGCCACGGGACGGCTCCGCTTACACGGGGCTGCTTTTCCACGGCGGGCTCTGCCTGCAGACCGCACCTTTCCCAGGACAAGCAGCACCCTGTGCATCCATCCCAGCGCCCGCTTGGGATGCGGCAGGACACGGAGCTCTCGCCCCCAGCATCTCCTCTGCCCCACCCCGCCCTCTTAATAAATAATGCAAAACCAACCAAATCCCGGGGAGGGCTGGGGGGGTGTTTTTTTGCTCTCAACAGAGACCTGCCCGTTATTTTTAGGCTCCGTGTCATTCGTGCAAAAATATAATCACTTCCTGCCTTCCAGGAAGGAAATGTCCCACCGCCGCCGCCTGCACGCCTGCCCCCTCCTCAGGCAATGCCTGCCAGCCCAAAAAGACGCCGTTCGACCCCAAAACAAGGGGGCTAAACGAGCGGGACACAGCTCGGGATGTGAGGAGTGGCGCGGTGCGGAGCGCTGCGGGAGAAGAGGGAGCGTTCGCCCCCGCCAGCACTACGAGGATGCACCGGGAAAAGGGCAGGGAAAGAGGTCCGGAAAAGTCCGGCAGCCATCGGAAACGCAGCCTTGCATGAGGCTTCTGGAAGTTTTCAGCCTGGAAAAGCTACAGAGGCCGGCCGGGAGCTGAGCGGGAGCAGACAGCCTTGTCCCTGGGATATCCCCCACGTCCCGGGGACAGGCAGCGAGGGGGACCCCCGTCCTACACGTGCCAGCGGGAAACCCAGCCCGGAGCGCCCCCAGCCTTCCCGCTGCTCTCTGCTCCCCAAACGGGGGCTGCGGAGCCCAAACCCCACACCCCGAGCAGGGGAAGGGGCTGTGGGGACATCTGCTCCTCTTCCCCCTCCATCGTCATCCCCCAGCAGGGAGCCATCCCTGCGCCAGAGCCCGCTCCCTGGACGGCTTTTGGGGGTTCGCAAGCTCCCGGGCTGGGTCAGCCTCCAGCGGGGCTGGCTTCCAGGCAAAAAGAGGGAGAGAAAAGCCCCTATTAAATAGGAAACAGGATTGCAAAGGCAGGAGAGGTGGGAGGATGCCACGGGGCGGATGCTGGGCCTCCAAAGTAGCGATCCGTCTGTTTTCCAGAGGTCTGAAGCCCAGCGTTGGCTCCGGATAAACCCTCCTTGCCGCGGCCGGGGCACCTCGTGTACCCACGTGGTCCCGGGGCAAAATAAATCTTCCCCCGTCGGCCCCCTACCTTGATTTGGGGGCACACACCCAGGGGGGACCCCTGCCCAGCACTCACCCCGGCTCCCCATCTCCCGGCGGGGGTGGGGGGTGGCAGCGAAACCCCTGGGGTGGTGCTGGGAGATGGGGGGCACCCTCTAGGGCTGAGCCTGCCCCTCCATCCCCTTCCCCACGCACCGGGCTGCGAAATGAACCCCCACCGCACCCGGGGAGGGGACGAGAGGGGCAGCCGGTCCCGGGAGGGCGGCGGATGGCCAGCGAGGGGCGAGGGGTGATGCGGTGGGAGGGGAGGGGGCAGGATGGGGCCC
>JAWWEW010000166.1:2469955-2492259 GCA_035583185.1 Anabacerthia variegaticeps
CGAGGGGTGATGCGGTGGGATGGGAGGGGGCAGGATGGGGCACGGGGCTGGGGGCAGGATGCCCGGTTTGGAGCAGGGGGGATGCCCGGCCCCGGGGATGGAGCGGTGGCCGGGGGAGGGGGGATGCCCGGCTCGGAGCAGGGGGGATGCCCGGTGCCGGCGGGGGATACGGTACCTGGGGGCGGCTCCGGGCTCAGGTCCCGCGCCGGGCTGGCCACGCCGTCGGGCGCCCCATGGGGGCGGCGGGAGCGGGTGGCGGGAGCGCAGCCCCGCGGCCGCCCCGACCGCCGGCGCCTCGGCGGGGAGGGACCGGGGCGGGGACGGGCACGGGGGGGACTCCGGTGCTGCCCCCGCCCCGCTCCGGGACACGCCCCCGGGACCGCCCCTGGCACCCCCCACCAGCCCCGCGGGGACCACCCCGACCACGGCACCGGCGCTCGGGGTCCCCCAGAACGCGGCACCCCCTCCCCAAACACAGCACCCATCCCCTCGGGGGTCCCCATATACCCACAGCATCCCCCAAACACAGCATCCATCCCGTCGGGGGTCCCCATCCACCTACAGCATCCCCCAAACACAGTACCCGTCCCCTCGAGGGTTCTCAGCACACCCCAAACACAACATTCCCCCCAAACGCAGTACCCGTCCCCTCGGGGGTCCCCATCCACACACAGCATCCCCCAAACACAGCATCCGTCCCCTCGGGGGTCCCCATCCACGCACAGCATCCCCCAAACACAGCACTCATCCCCTCGGGGGTCCCCCACACACAGCACGCTCCAAAAAGAACATCTGTCCCCTTGAGGGTCCCCAGCACACCCCAAACACAGAACTCTTCCCCTCTGGGATCCCCCTCACACAGCACACCCCATCCACAGCACCCCTCAAACACAGCACCCCCCCATCCACAGTCCCTGTCCCCTTCGGGACCCCCTAACAGGCAGCAGCCATCCGTTTGGTGACCCCCAGCATGCAATAGCCTGCACCCTTAGCCCCTGTCCCCTCCAGGACCCCCAGCACACAGCAGCCCCCAAACACAGCCCCTGTCCCCTCGGAGACCCCCTGATCCACAGCACCTGTGCCCCTCAGGGACCCCCAGCTCACAGCACACCCCCCCATCCACAGTCCCTGCCCCCTCAGGGACCCCCTGCCATGCAGCTCCTATCCCTTTGGGGACCCCCAGCACACAGCACCCCCCAACCACAGCACCCAGCCCCTCAGGGACACTGGCAGCAGCCCTTACACAGCACCTGTGCCCCTCAGGGACCCCCACCACACTGAGCCTTCCATACTGTCCCAGTGGCAACCTGCTGGGGCAGAGAGGGCACTGGCAGGTGCCACCACACCAGGCAGGTTTGCAGTTTGGGGAGCATCAAGGCACTGTCTGCACCTTTTAAAGCCAAAAAGCTCTTTTCTTTCCCAGGAATGGAAGGGCAGGGAGGGGTGTGTGTGATGAGGGCCAGGGCACAGGATGCTGCTGGATCCAGGTTGGGATTGGTGTGAGGTGAACGACAGAAAGACCCTGCCCAACTGCTTTTGTGGAGTCACACACTGGCTTGGATTGAAAGGGACCTTAAAGCTCACCTTGTTCCAATCTCTTGCCATGACCAGGGGCACTTCCCGCTAGATCACATTGCTCAGAGCACTGTCCAGCCTGGCCTTGGACACTTGCAGGGACAGAGCAGCCACAGCTTCTCTGCCCACCCTCACAGGGGAGAATTTCTCCCTAAAATCCAATCTAACCCTGCCCTGTATCAGTGGGAAGCATTTTCCCCTTGTCCTGCCCCTCCATCCCTTGTCCCCAGTCCCTCTCCAGCTCTCCTGAAGCCCCTTTAGGCTCTGGAAGGGGCTCTCAGGTCTCCCTGGAGCCTTCTCTTCTCCAGGTGAGCCCGCCCAGCTCTCCCAGCCTGGCTCCATAGGAAGCATCAGCACAGCTCCAGATCCCACCAAGCCTCAGAGCCATCCCTTCTTGCTCAGGCCACCCAAGCTCCTGGGAAATAAGGTTGTTGCCCACCCAGCTGCTTCCCAGCACCTACAGGCACCGTGGTGGGTCTCTGCCATGACTCCACCAGTACCAGCAGGTCCAGCATCCAGGTCTGCTCACCTACTGGTATCCAGCACAGCATGAAGGCATCAGGTGGCTTCAGGCTTCCCTCATTGCCATGGAAAGGTGCTATTTTAATTAATCCATAAAACCCCAATCCCTTCAGCTCCTACGTGCCTTCCCCCATTTCATTTGAGTTGAAATGGGGGCCCTCAGAGCCTCCTTGTAGGAGGACCCCAACCCCACCTCCCACCCATATCTGCCGTGCTGCTCCAGATCAATATTTGCAGGACACCAACAGGCCTAAGGCAAAGGAGAAAAGCGGCATTAACACCTTAACTAGTGCTGGGAAGGAGGGCCAGGAATGTAAACGCAGCCTGGAGGCAGCCCGAAAATGGTAATGGCTGGAAAGCAGGGCTGGAAAGTTTGTTCATCGGGATCCTAGATACTAGCCAGGCTCCTGGCCTCCAGCTCAGCCAAAACACCCTGCCCTGAGCTGCTCTGAGGCTTTCTCAGCTGTAGATTGAAATGTTATAATTTTTTTTTTAATTTATTGTATTTTAATTCTCCATTTTTAGCTCCCTAATCAACACCTAGAAACTCCTTAAGGAGGAACACATCAAAAGGGATACCCACACACACACCCCTCACTGCAGGGGCTTCCAGAAGGCAGGATTAACAAAAAACACCCCAAAATTCGTGAGGAAACCAGTTGTTGCTCCCCTGAACTTGGCACCGAATGGGAAAAGCCAGACCCGGAGGAAAGCAGCTCCCAAATGCCTCGTCAGCATTTTTCCTTCGTGTTCCTCTCTGTATGCACGCTCCAAAATTCCCTGACACTGCAGAATTAAGCTGGTGCAATAACCTCCAGATCCATGGGAGGTCACAGCAGCACCACGCTGAGTGTGACCAAGCCAGGGTGCACCACAGTGCTCCCCAAACCAGGTCGGTGGCACCATTGACATTGCCCTCCCAGCCCTCCAAACCTGGGGGATTGAGTGTTTTGGGAATGCAGCAAGTGGCTGTGGTATTTCACACACGGAGCTGCATCCCCAGGTTTGCTGAAGCACCCACAAAAACTGGGGGGAGCACCCCCTGTAGCCAGAGCGGGAGGACACCCTAGTGCTGCCCACCCCTCAGCACCCTTCCTGCCAGGAAAGCAAAGGCTTTTGCTGCTCAGACCCCTCCCCAGTTAGAGTGGATGGTATAAAACAGACTGACTTGGTTTAAAAGTTAAAAAAAAAAAAACCCACATTAAATTATACATTAACATATATTAATGGTGTCCCATCCCTGGAAGTGTTCAAGGCCAGGTTGGACAATGCTCTGAGCAACCTGGTCTAGTGGAAAGTGTCCCTGGCCATGGCAGGGGGTGGAATGAGATGTTTTTTAAGGTCCCTCCCAACCCAAATCACTCCACATGATTATTAAAACGACAATTGTCCCAACCAGGAAAATTTCATGTAACATACCTGCATCAGCAGAGCCAAACCTGGAGCATGACATTTTGCAGTTGAGTCCATCCTTGACCCTCCCCTGCTCTCTGTACCGCTGGGGGTTGATCCATGAGGGGGCTTTGCTCCAAAGGGAATGGAAAATCCCCCTTGTACCCCTAGTCACAGTCAAAAGAAAACCCCAGCACCTTGACTTAACAGAACCCAGATATTTATTGATCTCACTGTAACAGCAACCACTGGCGAGAGCTTTTCTCCTCCCAAACACCTGCTTGAAGAGACGGTAAAAAACAACACAAATCCCAAGTGGATCCCCTGACTAGCAGAGGAATGCCCCGGCAATGCCAGGCACTCCCTCCCTGCTCTTCAGCCCCGAGCCCACTTAGAAAAGAGAACCGGGAGAAAGGCACTGGGATGGGGAATGGAGACAAAAGGAGGCTGGGAAAGGGGGTGTTTAGAAAAAAACAAACAAACAAAAAAAAAAGTGTTTTCCCTCCGGCTCCTGTCCGTAAGTCACGTTGTCCTTGGATATTGTCTAATTATTTTTGGCTTGGAGAGCAGGTTTCCCAAAACGAGCGGCTGTGCCGAGGGCGCCGGGTCCCTGCACCCATGGTGGCCGCCCCGCTCCACAAAGGATGTCCTCGCCCCTGCCCCTGCCACTCCCTCGATCCGAGGGCCTAACTGACCTCCTAGGATCTTCGCTTTAAGGAAAATAAATCTATTTATATATAATATATATATTTGTGTGCGTCTTACCACCACCCTCCCGCACGCATATACATATTTCTACTTGCACTCACTCACTCGTGCGCCTACCACGGCCGGGCTGCGTGTCCACCTCGCCTCCCACTGCGCTTCCCGGGCGAGGGAAAAGGATGGGAAAGGCATCCCAATTCCCTTGGGTTGTGCTTTTGCTTCCCCCCCACGCCCCCCCCTCCAAAAAACCCCAAGCTGCAGCCCCAGTGTCAGGAGAAATGCAGCTGGAAGATGGGAGCTCGCAACCAGCCACCGTGCTGACCCGCGCCACACACACCGGAGAGAAATAAATTACGGGGTGGAAAGTGCACAAAGCCTGTGGGATGTCCCTGTCCCCGGCACGCAGAGCCACGGATCCCCAGGTCCGGGTACCGAGGTGGGGGTGACCCCGGCGAGGGAGGGAGGGTGGATGGAGCAGGCACTCAGGTGGGGGCTGATAAAATGGCACTTGGGAAGGTTGCGGAGCTGGTGACGGCTCCCAACAGGCAGGAAAAACCAAAACAGGGGGGCTGGTGGAATTTGGAGGTGATTTGGGGGGGCACAGCACAGCCCTGCCATGCATGGCCTCACCCAGCCCATCAAGGCGAGAGAGGAGGAAAAATAAATCCCATCTCCAGGGGGTGGGGTTCAAGATGCCAGGCATGGGATGGCCATGATGTGCCAGGCTGGCAAAGCTGCCAACAGCGGGGAGGGGAGGTTGGCATGGAAATTCTTGATCCACGGCAGCATGATCCAGTCGGGGGGAAGTGCCACCCCCAAGAGCAAGCAGAGGACGGCACCGATGCCAGCACCCTGCAAACGGAGCACCCCATCCCTGCGGTGCCTCGCTGGCCAGTCCCCGAACCCACAGGGACACCCAGCGATTCCTGAGACATCCAATGGCACGGAGGGAGCTCCCTCCTGTATTATTCACATTTTCAAGGGCCAGGGGCGGGTAAAGAAACAAAAAGGGCTCTACAAAGCACTTTCCCGGAGGCACTCATCCCCAGCCCTGAAAAAGAGTCGATGGGGGTAAAGTGCCCCCTTTTTAGTACCAAAAAAAAATAAAAGGGGTTTTTCTAACGAATGGCTACGTCACTGTGAGTCCTGGCTGGTGGGTCGGGGACACAGCCCCTGGTTGTGGGGCCAAGAGAGAGGAAATCCAGGTAGGAGAGATGCAGGCACGCCGGCCAATGCCGTCGGGGACCGTGGTGGATCCCCGGAGCACCAAAGGGAGTTGGGCTGCCAATGTTGTCCTCTGCTGAATGCCAGCACATCCCAGGGGAACTCGAAAAAATACCCTCCCCGGGGCGCAAGCAGGCGCGTGGTTTTAGGAGTGATGTTTCCCCTCCTCCCCAGAGGCTGCCCAAATTTTGCGGGAGAAGAGGGCAGAGGGGATGATGCAGCTCCAGCAAGCTGCTGGCAATGGGAGGCTTGGGGTTAACGGGAGGGGGTTTTTGGGGGGGCACGAGGCAGCACAAGAGGCAAAGGGATGTTTCAGCAAGCAGCCCGGTGGAGATCAGGCTGTGGGTGGGTGGAGGAGGAGGAATAGGGCCAGATCCAGAAGGGATGCTCCGTCCGGCACATGCTGGGACCGGTCACCCACAAAGGGGGAGAAGACGGAGCTGCACTCCCCCCCAAAAAATGGGGAGATGGGCAAGGAGGGGGACACTGGCGGGCACCGCTGCCACCTCCGCCTCGCCGGGATGGATCCTGCTAAGCCGAACGGGGGGTGCACAGGTCTGGGGAGTCGCTGCCTCTCCGTGGTTCCTGCTCAGATATCCATCTCGAACTGAGCGTCGTCCCCTGGCAAGAGGCAAGGAGAGACTCGTTACGGGGGTCACCTCCCGCCCCAAATCCCCCCCACCCCACCCCGGGGGTCCCTTACCCAGGGATGGCTTCCCCTCCTGGTGGTTCAGGTTGTTGGTGTCCGCTTTGGGCTCCTCGCCGGCCTCGCCGGGGCTGGTGACACCGGGAATATTGGGGAGGTGACAAGGCGGGGTCTGGGCCATGGGGGAGTTGCGGCGGTCCAGCAGGAACTTGCGGTCGTAGATGATCCGGGTGCCTGGCAGGGGAGGGGAGGGGAGGGGAAGGAGAGAGACGAGCGGAGAACGGGGGAATCCGGTTCGGCGGCGCTTGTTTGCAGAAGGAGTTTCCCGGTGGGACGGGCGTCCCGGCCGAGGCTCTCCGCCAGGCACCGACGGGGCGGGCAGGGGGTGCCGCTCTGCCCGCTCTTATCGGGGCACCACACGCCACAATTCCGCGCTGGGCGAACACCCCGCGGCTCCCGGGTCGGTCCCGCCGCAGAGCCCCGGCCAACCCGCGCCGGGAATGCCGATGGATGCGGCGCCCAGACACGTCCCGCGTCCCTCTGCCCCTGGACGGGGACGGGCGACGTGGCGAGCCCGGGGCTGCCGGGGGGCGATAAAGCAGCGAGCCCCGGAGCCCGCGTCCCACCGGGGCCTCCCGCCGCCCGTCGGGGATCCCGGGAGGGGAAAATAACACACCCATGTCCAAGCGCGCCGCTTTAGGGAGAGCGAGCGGCAGGCGCGGTGTACGGGCGACGTGCAGAAGGGATGCGGGCGCGATACGCCCGCGACAGTCGCGACACGCGGCGCGATCCCCGCCGCCACCGCCCCGCCAAGGGCCCCGCAAAAAAGGGGGGGTTTCTTTTACCTCCCGGCGTGGTGGAGAAGAGCGTCCCGCCGGGGGTGGTGCAGTAGTCTGCGGGGAGCTGCGCCGCGTCGCTGAGCGTGACGGTGCGGGTGGGGATGGCCCGGCTCTGGCTGGGCTGGCGGCCGCCGGCGGACGACATGGCCCCGCGCTTTGTCCCCGCGGAGGCGGCGCCGCCCCCGCCGGGGCCCCGAGGGGTGTCCCCTCCCCTCCCCTCCCCTGCCCGTCCCGCACCGCCCCGCTCCGCCCCGCACCGCCCCGCCCGCCGCCGGCAGGGGGCAGGACCCGCGCCGCGCCCGCCCGCACCGCCGCTCCCACGTGGTCTAGCGGTGAGGATTCCTGGTTTTCACCCAGGCGGCCCGGGTTCGACTCCCGGCGTGGGAACAACGGCAGCGTCGCCTTTTGGGGGATTTATTCCCTTTTTGGAGGGTTTGCCTTGTGCCAAAATGGTTTTTTTTTGGCAAGGAGGAGATGAGCGAAGTCAGCGGGAAAGGGGGTGTGCACCCCTCCGGCGTCTCGTACCGGGAAGGGCGATGCATCTTCATATCCCAAACCAGGAAAGGAAATGCATCTCCATATCAAAACCCAAGGAATAGGATTCATCCCCATGTCCCAAACCAAGGAATAAGATTCATCCCCATGTCCCAAATCAAGGAATAGGATTCATCCCCATGTCCCAAAACAAGGAATAGGATTCATCCCCATGTCCCAAACCAGGAAATGAAATGCACCTCCATATCAAAAACCAAGGAATAGGATTCATCCCCATGTCCCAAACCAGGAAATGAAATGCATCTCCATATCCCAAACCAGGGAATAGGATTCATTCCTCTATCCCAAATCAGGAAATGAGCATGCACCCCACTATCCCAAACCAGAGAATAAGATTCGTCCCCATATCCCAAACCAAGAAATAGGATTCAACCCCCTATCCCAAACCAGGAAAACAGCATGCATCCCCCTATCCTACACAAGGAAATGGGATGCATCTCCCTGTCCCAAACCAGGGAATAGCATTCAACCCTCTATCCCAAACCAGGAAAAGGGCATGGATCCCCATATCCTATACCAGGAAAAGGGGCACATCCTCATGTTCCATGACAGGAAAGGGGATACATCCAAATATCCCAGACCAGGAAAAGGGATGCATCCCCATTTCCCAAACCGAGGAGGGAGGTGTGTCCCCATGTCCCAAACGAGGGAATAGGATGCATTCCCATGTCCCAAACGAGGGAATAGGATGCATCCCCATGTCCCGTACCAGGAAATGCGATGCACCCCCATATCCCAAATGCACCATCCTGGAAAGCTGGGAATCTCATCCCTGAGGGGCATGCCAGCCCCAGCACGCACAGCCTCCCTCCCTCCCCTGGGAACACTGATCCTGCGCGTTATTTTTAGCATCCCTCTCCCGAGAGGCCGGAGTGGCAGGATTCCTCCTCCAGCCCTGGATCCCCCCGTGCGAGGCGCATTCCCGGCGGGACCGGGCGCCCACATGCAGAAGAGGATGGGCGAGGCGGTGGCCCGTGTGGCCAGGAAGGTGAACGACACGGTGGAGAACAAGACGGATTCCCTGGGTAAGCCCGGTGCTCCGGCTCGGCCCCCACTTGGGGCCCGGGGAAGGATCGGGTGTCCGGGAGCAGGGCTCTATTTTTTGCTGCCACCGTCTAAAAAAAGCTGGCGGCGTTCCCTACGGCTGCCGCGGCTCCGCAGGAGGGGAAGGCTCCCCTAAACAGGGCTCTCTCTCAGCCCCCCAGCAGGGGCTTCCGTGGCACGTAATCCCATGGGACACTCCCCAGCCATACAGTCCCTCCTTGCAAGCGATGGCAGGAGCAGAGTTTCCCCCGGGTCGCCTTGTCGGCTTTGTGTTTCCCTGCGATTCCCCCTCTCTGTCCCCTCCTCCGCGTTTCCAGCTAGTATCCGAGAGCCGGGAGCGCTCCATCAAAGGAGAGGGATGAAAGCTGTTCATTCTCGCCCCTGCTGCATTCCCGGGGATGGGATTTAAAGCAGCGTTCGCAGGGAGCGGGAGCTTCATCGCTCAGCCCCTCCACATCCTCCCGAGCCAGGGAAGCGTGGGAGGACCGAGCCCGTGGC
This sequence comes from Anabacerthia variegaticeps, assembly GCA_035583185.1. NCBI lineage: Eukaryota > Metazoa > Chordata > Aves > Passeriformes > Furnariidae > Anabacerthia > Anabacerthia variegaticeps. The sequence goes on from JAWWEW010000166.1 coordinate 2,478,956, forward strand.
TTTGGGGAGGGGGCAGGAAGCGGAGTCCGGGCTGAGCATCACGGGGCCGGGATAACAGAGCTTCCATCCCCAGCACCTCCCAGGAAGGGAAGCAGGAACCACTCAGAGCAAACCAAAAATGCCTAGAGGCGAGGAGCACGGCCAAACGCTGTTCCCTTCCTCGCTGCTTGCCGTGGGACAAACACCCATCACCAGCCACGGAAAGCCCTGCTCCAATCCCATCGCTGGTGGAGGCAGCATTTCTGTGCTGCTCGACCCTCCCCAGGGATTTAGGGACACGGGAAAATGGGATGACTGAAGTTACCAGACATGGACAGGCTGGCTGAAGGTTTCCAAAAGGACACTGCAGCCTGGAAGTAATCACAACATGATTTGGGGTTGAACACCTAAGGCACGACAGCCTTGGGGTTCCTGGTGGGGTCAGACTCCTGGGGCTTCCAGAGATGGCTGCAAATGTCCCCGTAATGGAGAGAAGTAGGCAGGGTTCAGCACTCAGATGGGCAAATCGAGGATTCAGGGGTGGAAAATCCGGTGGAAAACCAGGTGGAAAGCAGGGCTCCATCCTGGCTGGGCACTTTACGAGGTGCCTGGGTCTCTCCGAGGGCAGATCTGGCCAACTGCAAGCTGATGACCTTCCCCGTTGGAATCTACAAAGCCATGAGGAGCGTCACCGAGGGCATCCATCACATCTCCCTGGCCAACAACGAGCTCAAGTCCGTCACCAGCCGATTTGTCACCACTTTCAGCCAGCTGAGAGGTAAGGGACAGCCACTTCCAAACCCCTGACATCCTCAAAGAGCCCCCAGGTCACTGCAAAGGGGGCACAGCACCCCCCATGCAGTTTTCACTCCTCTGCACTCACACTTCATTCCAAGCACACTAGTTCAGACCCCCTAAAATCCATTTTTCTGCCCTTCGCAGGAAGAGGGCACTGGTTTTGCTTACACCCCCTCCCCAAAACTTGTGTCCTGCCACCTTCCAGCAGTGGCCGAGCTGCTGTGGGGTCATCCATCATCCTCCAGCTCCCTCCCAGGAAGGGGCTGGGGGCGGAAAAGGACAGGAAAGGACGCCTGGGGACAACAGGGCATGGCAGAGATGGGGCATTCGCTGTGTTGGCTTGGTGCTGGTAATTAGTCCCCTTCGTGAGACATCAGTGAGAGTTAATCACTGCACGAGATGGGGATGATTACCAGGGCCATGGGGACACATCCCTGTGGAGCCCAGCAAAAGCAGCCAGAAGCTAATCCACTAAAGAAGGGCCATGCAAGCTCCCAGAGCATCTGGTACCGTGGTACTGAACAGTGGCAGCTGCACTGGGGCTGCTCTGGCAGCTTTTAAAATCAATTATTTCACTTGCACAACACCACACAACTGCCACTGTGGTGGGTGGCTGGGAAGGCTTTCCTTGTTCTGGAGCCAAAGCTCCCCTAGACTGGGGAAAAATAAACACCTCGGGCAAAGGAAATCAATTTTCCTTTGCTAGACAGCACAACAAGCCCTGAAGGGAAAAAAAGTCTGGTTTTCCAGCAAGGGCTTTGCTCTCCCGAGTGAACAGGTCACTCCAGTGATGAACATTCTGGGTCTCAGTGGGGCTATTGCTGGATGGAGATGCCCCAGGGTTTGGGAGAGCCTGAACAAGGCTGGTCTATAAATACCAGGTATTAGCAGGGGCAGGGCAGCTCGTGTGGGTATTTATAGAGCAGAAAGCCCTGTGTCACTGGAGAAGAGCACTGGGACAGCAGGATTTGGGTTCTGCTCCCATGGCTTTGATGCAGGAGTGCTGCTCCTGGCCCCACAGGAGCTCATTTCTGGGAAAACATCACAGAAGGATAAACCCTACAGTGTTATTTTTCCCATATAGATGCATTTCTTCCACCATTCTGTTTATTCCTCAGAAGGGGCTCAGGCACACGAAGACAGAGAACCAGCCTTGAACCGTGGCAAGCGTCCATTGGGGAGGTGATTGCACTGACTTCACTAGGAAACATTCCTTATTTCTACATCCCGTGCTTGCAAAATGCTGCACAGGTTTCATTAGAAAAGCCTGAGGAAGCCAAGAAAAACATCAGTCCTAAAACATGCATTCCCAGCAGGCAAAGGTCCAACGGGAAATAGTAAAATATTCCCATTTTTCCATCTGGAAACCCACTGCTGGACCTGGCAGCCCACGGGGGGGGGGCAAGGGCTGTAAATTAAGCTCTTCATTAATTATTTCCCCATCATCCCACCACCTCTCTTCTCTCTTCCCAGAGCTCAACCTGGCAGGCAACTACCTGCACCGCCTGCCCGAGGAAATCACCTCCCTGCTGCACCTCCGGGCCATCAACCTCTCCCGAAACAGGTTCCGGCACTTCCCTGAGCCCCTGGCCACTGTCCCCTCCCTGGAGAGCATCGACCTGGAAGAGAACGAGATCGCAGGTGAGGAGGACCCTTCCCCGCCGGAGGGCAGGGCACAGGGGTGCGGGGGAGATGCTAAATAGCCAGAGCGCGGTTGGCCACCTGCCTTTCCTAATGTTTTCACTGCTTGCCAGGGAAAAGCTGTTGCAAGCACCGAGGGAATCAAGCCCCATTCAAGTTGCCCTATTCAGTGTGTTGGGATGTGGCTCTCAAAGGCACCTCCAGCTGGGGTAACTCAAAATCACCAGATTTCTTTCAAAAATAGACCTGATTGCAGAGCCCTGCCCCTGGGATGGAGGGGTCGGTGTGTGCTGCCAGCACAGCGTGGGTACAGGCCCACCTGAACATTCCCCGGAGCAAGTAGGAGCTGTAACACTACAAAATCCCCTAAAAAGGAAATTAAAGGAATGGCAAGAGCCGCTCATCCCTCAACCCTGCAATGGCAGGGAAGTCTTTCACACTCAGACCTGAAGCCTTTGCAGTCCCCAAAAGCTGGGCAAAAGGGGCAGCTGCTGCACACAGATAAAAGGGGATTTACGTAGGAGGGAGCCCCGGCTGGAGCATCCCACGGCCCACACGGATCCCCAGGGAGGAGAATATCGAGTCCACTCAGTTTTGCTGTTTCATCCGGGGTTGCTTCAGCTGCTGCTGGAAAAGCTGCTCCCTGCAACCCGAGTTTTATTAGGAGCATCACATCAGCTGTTCCCTGGTGTGCCTACAGGAACACTAGACACTAAAGATGACTTCCATGGGAGTCAGGGAAAGCACGTTCCCCTTGGCTGCTGCTATCAGACTGGGGGAAAAGAAAAACAAGACTAAAATTTAACAATTTCTAGTTAAAGTTTTAGGGACATATCTTAGTAATGCACACAATGCTGCGTGGCTCCAGAAACAGGTGAGGTTTTCTTGGTTTACACATTTTCTGGATAAAGAAGACACAGAGATGAGAAAGCCAGGGGGGTTGAGCCCATTTTTCCAAGGAAACCAAAGTGTGGGCATTCACACTGCTCCTGCCAGCCCTTCCCAAATAAGTTCCAGGCTCACCTGCACATGAGTTTGTGGTTATATATATATATGCATTTTTGCATACTAATATGGTTTTATACTTTATCTATGAGCTTGTATACATATATGCACAGACACACACATTCTCCTCCAGTGCTAGCCTGGCACAATGAGAGAGGGAGAGTTAAGGAGAATGCACCAGCTTGAATTTAACTGGCACAAATTTGGGTTCTTCTTAGCTGCCAAGTAAGATCTGAGCCTTTCACAGCAGGAATATCCATCAGCTTCCCTGGGCAACCCCAACACCTTCACAGGGAAGAGTTTCTGCCCAATATGTCATGTAAACACCCCCTCTGTCAGTGGGAAGCCTTTGTCCCTTATCCTGTCACTCCATGCCCTTGCCCAAAGCCCCTCTCCAGCTCTCTTTAGGAGGAGGTTGGGCTGGGACCGTGGCTTTCTCCACCAGTGGAAGGTCGCAGATCATCTGGTTTGTGGTGCTGTGTGAGTGCTGGTGCTGCCTGTCCTTCCCTGCCTTCTCAGAGGTGCTTCCCAGAGCTCAACCCAGGGCTGCAAACCCGATTAAAAACACCTTCTGAAAAAGGGCTGAGTGACCTACTAAGACATATTGAACTGAAGGTTGTAGGTAATGTTTTCCAGCTAAAGGGGAACAGGAGTAAGAGAAGATTAATTAATGCCTGCCTGGAGCCTGTGGGCTCTGTGAAAGGAGACATTTAGTGCCGCAAGCTGCCCTTTTCATCTCAATAAGGTCTTAAGCCTGAACTGTAATTATGTACATATTATTGTCAGTGCTTTTAACTCTTTCCGTGATAATTAGAGTTATATCAAATCAGTGTTTTAAGCTCACAGATCTCTGGGAATGCTCAGATGCCTGGAGCTTCAGCTTCTCTTTCCCTTATGCCTTGATTAATAGTTTAATACGGATGATGTTGAGACAGGCTGGGAACAACTGCTGTTAATTTTGTCCTCCTGAAGACATGTAGTGATGGGGCAGGGGGGAAGGGTTTCAAACTGAAGGAGAGTAGGTTTGGATTGGATAGTAGGAAGAAATTCTGTGGCTGTTCCATTCCTGGAAGTGCCCAAGGCTGGGTTGGACAGGACTTGGAGCCACCTGGGCTAGTGGAAGGTGTCCCTGTCCATGGCAGGGAGTGGGATGAGATGAGCTTTAAGGTCCTTTCCAACCCAAACCATTGCATGATTGTATGATTCTCTCACTCTCAATTTAGGATAATGGCACAGAAAAGACATTCTTGTTAAGAACTGCAGAGGTTCCAGTGAGTGGGTCTCCAGCAGCAGGTTTGGAGGAGCCCAGGAGGAGCTGGTGCCACCAAGGGGTGTGGGTAATGCTGAGAGGCGACAGGGAAGCAGCTCTGAGCTCCTTCCCCCTTCCATTTGCAGCCATATCTGGCTGTTAGTGTTCTTCACCAGCTCCTCAGATGCCTCACAGCCTTCTCATATCCCTTCTCAGCTGCCTCCCGATGTCTCAGCATCTCTTTCATCTGAAGCAACTGGGTTTGTCACTCACTTATTATCATATCCTGCTTTAATTATGAAAAGCCTTTTTCACCCCGTTTTTGCTTAACCAGAGAAGCCACCATAAATAATTCAGGCTCCAACACAAGTGCCTGATCCACTGGGAAGCCAACACCTGATGTTTTGGGTTGTTTTTAGAGGAATTTGGGGCTCCCGTGGCACAACCTTACAGCTACGGGCTGCAGTGTACGCCCTGCCTGTCCCTTCATGCCAGGGCTGAGTCACCACTCCTTACCTGGAATTAAGGTGCAGAGCTGGGCTGTTTCCACCCAGGGCAAGGCTTGATCCCCAAAATAATTTCCTTAACTCCCTATAAAAAAATTAAACAGAAGAATGGCAGTGAAAAAATCCACCATGAAGAAGAGTTATTAAAAAGATTCTTGGGAAACTCTGCCTGATGAGAGATGTGCTGCTAAGGATTACATGTATGGAAAATAGCACTGTTTCTTAGAGGAGAAAGAGGGGAAAAACAAAGGCATCAAAGTGTTTGAGTCTTTTTCCAGCATAAAATAAGTTTCATGGTCCGAAAATGACATAATCACCCACCCAGCTATAACTACAACACCACACTTCTGCTCCAGGTGTTGGCAGAAGAAATCGAAGCTGGGATATAAAAGGCTCTTGGCATTTTGGTGGCCAAATTAAAAAGAAATTGGTTTTGATAACTCAGGCAGGTGGGCTTTGCAAGCCCAAAATATTGTGATTTGTAGCAAAAAATCCATCACCCTTGAATGAGCTCAGCGGTTTGGGTTTCATATCAGTCTCATTCCTTTGCCCTCAGTGGAGTCACACTGGGACCATCCAGGAGATCTGCACCTCTGTTTTAATGCTAAGTTTGCAAATGTAATGTTTTCTGAAGGAAAACATCCAAATTCACTGAAATTGCAAAATAGAGGGATGCCTGTTGATGGCTAAGAGCCACTTTACAGCCTGTGCAACAAAGGCAAAGAGCGTGTGCTCTCCCCTGAGCCTGGCGAGGGCTCCTGGGCATTGCAACACTGGGAATAAAATCAGGCAATGAGTCTCTGAATGCCAAATTAGCACCCCGGCAGGGGTTTTAGTGGGACCGGGAGAACTGGAGAGCAGCGTCCCCATCGAATGTGTTCTTGCCAAGACGTCTCACAGGATCGGCAAGGCTGGAAAAGGCCTCCGAGATCATCAAGTCCGACCGATAACCCTTCGCTCGAGTAGTGGTATAATTTACTGTTTTATGATGTTTGTGCACCGATCAAAGCCCGGGGACCGGCAGGAGCGGCTCAAACTCCAGGCTGTCCATGGAGAGGAGCTTTCCCCGCTCCGCCCCTCCGAATTCCCCGGCGGGAGAGGCCGGGGAGGGTTCTCAGCTCGGTGCTCTCTTTGCAGAGGTGCCCACGGAGAAGTTGGCATCCATGGCAGCGCTGCGGAGCCTCAACCTGCGCGACAACCCCGTGGGCCCCGAGGTGCGGCTGCTCGTCCGGCCCCTCGTCCCCTTCGACGTGCTGCTGTCACCAGAGGAGCCCAGCCCCAAAGCCTGACAGGGTCTCTGGGTGCCCGGGCGAGCTGTGCCGAGGGGCGAGTGCCCACGAGAGTGGTTTGGCTTAGGACAGTCCCCGCTGCGCCCCAATTCCTGTCCCAAACCCGCGGCGAGGCAGCCGGTCCCTCGTTTTGCCTTAATTAAAAGCAAGCAGCGGGGCTTCCCCACGAAGGGTCGGCTCTGCCAAATGCCGAGCCGGGAAATCTCCCGCTTGTGTGTTTTGGGGAGGCAGAGGAGCCGCAGTGCACGTGGGGTGAGGTTTGGGTAAAACTGGGGGGAGATGGATGTTCAGCTACATCCCTGCCGCCTGGGAGGTGGTGGGGAGCAGCCGGGATGGTGGGGGACATCCCTGGAGTTGTACGGGATCTCCCTGGAATTGCTGGCGTGGTGGTGTGCCAAGTGCCTCATTAAACGCTTTCCTGTTCCATCAGCGGGTTTTGTATCTGCTTCAATTTGAATTATCAGTCCTCTCCTTAAAGAAGCCCCTTTGAACATCCCCACAGCTGCTCATCGCTGGATTCTGCCCAGACTCGAGCAGCATTTCCCTGGCAAAACTCTTTTCCAAGGAATTTTTTTTCCTTTTTTTCACCATAGAAACCAAAGCGACCCAGGGCCAGTGGGTCCCCACACACTGAGCACCCCACGGGTGCACCCACCTCCTGGGTGCTGTGGGCCCTCAAGACGTGCCGGTTTCCCTCCCAGGAAGAAATGCCCTGGAGGGACGGGCTCCTCAGGGGCACGGAGGCCACTGCCAAGCTCACCCTGTCCCATACCAGCTGCCCGCAAAAGGAAAAAAAACAACCTCCTGGGAGAAACCGCAGGTGTTCCCCCAAAATGCCTTGTTTAAACATCTCCCCTGTTTGCTCCTTTGGGGTTTTTTGAGGGACAAACACTTCCCCATGGGGTGTGTGCTGGCTGGGGACAGCCGGGAATGGTTAATCCTGTAAATATTTGACTTCTAGACTTGCCAAACTTTGGTAAAAGACCATGGTAAGAGGCGGGCTGTTGATGCTGGGAATGATGGTGCAGCTTGGAGCCAGGAACAGCATCCCTAAAGACCGTGTTGCTTACCCCTACTGCATGGGGTGATGGATGGGGGACCTCCCCACTCGTGTTGTGGCTCCCGGCATGTTTCCCCCCGCCACAGCGTGGACAGGAGCGCTGCTGGGGACACGGGCCATCAGCTGCCAGCATCGGTGCGGGGACCTGGGAGGCAGCCGGGGGGACACAGACACCGACCCTCCCCAGGGGGAGCAGCCACTCCTGTCCCTCCTGGCCCCGCCGTGGGCTGCCCACCCCCGCGCTGCCTCGCCCGTGGGGGGCTGCGTGCGGGTCCCCCGGTATCCATGGCGATGGGAGGCTGTCCCCCCGCCGCCCCCTCCCCTTTCTCCGCTGCAGCCGCCGAGCAGCCGCAGCCGGCGCGGCAGCACCGAGGTGGAGGCACCGGGGCTGGGGAGCCGGCGCCGGGAACCGGGGGAGGGACCGGGACAAAACTGCCCCCCAGCCCCGGGGGCAGCCCCGTGTGCCGGCGATGCAGCGCCCGGAGCCCGGGCGGGCGGGCGGAGGTGAGTACCAAGAGCTGATTTGTTTTGTTTTATCCCCTCCAAGAGCTGTCCGCCCCGTCCCCAGCCCCTTGTTCCATCAACCCGGTCTGTCCCTGCCGTGCTTCCCCACGGCCGGGCAGGGAGACAGGCGGTCTCTCGCCCCCCGTCCGGTCCCTCCATCCCCTTGTTACCGAGTCCGAGATGTCAGTACTGAATGAAGGATGCCTGCATCCATTCATCCATTCATTCATCCATTCATTCATCCATCCATCCATCCATCCATCCATCCATCCATCCTTCCATCCATCCATCCATTCATCAATGCATTCATCCAGCACCAGCCCGGGTGGTCAGCCCCTCCTTATTTTTTTCCCCATCTTCCACCTCGCTATTTAAACCGTCTCTAATTCCATAGGACACCCACCTTCCGTTAATGCTGCACTGCAGCCCAAAAAGATTTAAGTCCAGCAAAGTTTTGGGCTTAATACCGCACGTTTTGGACAATCTCGCTACAGCCTTTGCTATCGCTCCTGCTAACAAAGCTGGTTCATGTGGGTGCATCTGATGCAGACTGGCTGGAGAATTTTGCCCCCCGGTCCCGCTGCTTTCTTGCGTCTCCAAGAGGCTCCTTTCCGTGTGTCGGCTGCAATCCCAGCCCCGCCTCAGCACCCTCCTGAAGCCCCGCTGGAAACGCGTTGCCCAAATCCTGCATCCAGGATAAGGGTACCGGGGCTGGAGGGGCCCTTCCTGCGTGCAGGAGCCTTGGAGAAGCCGGCGGTCCCGACAGCCGGCAAAAGCATCTTGGTTGGCGAGCCGAGCCCCGGCACCGGCACAGGGATGGGGGATGCTCCGGCTGCCCGTCAGGCAGCGGCTCCGCAGGGCTTTCTCGGAGCCGGGCTGACGTGCAGGTGCTTAGGCTGAGCCTGAAAGCTAAAACATGCCTTTTCTCGCCTTAAAATTGCAGGCTGGGTTTTCCCGGAGTCAGTCCCGTCAGCACTGCAGGCAGCTCCTGCTCTCCCGGCATCCTCCCGCGTCCCTGCCTGCGTAAGGCTGGGGAAACCCCAGGGTGGGAGCTGCCCAAACCTGCTCCTCGGTAAATCCGTAGCGGAAAAATTCCAACCCCCGGCCCATCAGAAGCTCCCAGAATTATAATTACTGCTTTGCATGTAAGGGGAGGGCAGGGTCTCCTCTGCCCCAGCCGCTCTGCCTCAGGTACTGCAGGTTTGCCAAGGAGAATAAGATTTTAGGGAATGTCAAACTGTAAAGCTTGTAAGCACAAGGAGAAGCCGCAGCAGCCCCCGGGGGCAGGGATGCTCCCCAGGCCAGCCGTAGCGGGGACCACACGGATACAGCTACCAAAAGGCTGGAGCATTGGAGTGTCGGGATGTGGATTTGTCTTCCTTGCATCATCCCTTAAAAAAAGCCCTTGAGATCAGAATGCCCTCTGGGCTCCTTTAATTCCTCGTCAAAAGAATGATATAAACAAGGGTGCTGTAAAAAAATAATGATATAAAATAATGATGATACAAAATAAAAATTATATAAAATACTAATTCAGCCGAGGTGCTGCAGTACCTTGAGCTGCATAATCTAAGGAGGAGGACACTTGTTGGGACACTGAGATGATCCCAGCAGGACACGTCCCAGCCAGGTGGGCCACTGGTATAAATACGAAAACCCACCTCTGAGGGCATTAAGAATTGAAGGGAATAATTGCTTTATCCTCTCCCAGCTTTCACTTCCCTGCCTTCCCTTCCCCAGGCCCTTCCAGCGGCACCTGGTGGCCCAACTCCACTGCAAGCTACAGTCACTCCCCGAGGGAGAACTACACCTTCTTGGCATACTACCAGCATTCCTCCCCCGTGGCCCTCATGTTCATCCTGGCCTACACCTTCATCTTCCTCATGTGCGTGGTCGGCAACATCCTGGTGTGCTTCGTCGTGGTGAAGAACCGCCAGATGCGGACGGTCACCAACATGTTCCTCCTCAACCTGGCCATCAGCGACCTGCTGGTGGGCATCTTCTGCATGCCCACCACCTTGGTGGACAACCTCATCACAGGTGAGTGGGGCACTGGAGGGGCGAGACACCGGACAGGGAGAGAAAGTGCTGGGGGAACACCACCCACCTCCTGTCCCCCACACATGGGGCCAAGCCCTGGGTGTTTCTTTTGGGGTGGATGAGGAGGGCAGGTGGTGGCCACTCAACCACATCTGGAGAAAGGCATGATTTCATTTAGAGCTACTATTTCAGGGAAGGAACTTTTTCTTTTTTCTTTTTTTTTTTTTTTAAGGTTTTGGCCATTTTTGGCAAAATAACTATGACCTTAATGCTGCGTTTGAATATTTATGTAAAGTTCAGCCTTTCTTCACCAAGCAACCCTCAAAAAAAGCCCTCTCCTCTTCCTGCATCCATCTTTTCCCATGATGGCTCAGCTCTGCCCATTGACCTTTCCAGAGATAGGAGATGACATTTGTCAGAGTTCAGCTGCAGCAGCAGCTGGGCCAGAGGGCAGTGTTTGTATTTATTGATTATGGGGCGGGATATACTTACTGTCTTGACATTGGGGTCAAGAAACAAGATGAAAGTCCTTCTGATTGAGGATCCCAAGGTCAGTCCCCATGTAAACAGCTTAAGCCCTAGATAAGCATAGGAGAAATTACAGCCACCGTGTTCCTTGAGTTTCTAAGAGTGTAATATGCACCTATTTTAACCAATTCTGGGGTTTTCCTCCAAGCACCTGTGCTGTTCAAGGCCATCTTTGTACGAGCCCCCCCTTTGGGAAGAGGATTTAGCAACAACACAGTGGATGGGGACATCTAAAGGGTATAAACAAAGTTACCTGCAGCCTCCACGCTGTCCCCTCACAGGTTGGCCCTTTGACAACACCATGTGCAAAATGAGTGGCCTGGTGCAGGGCATGTCTGTCTCTGCCTCCGTTTTCACGCTGGTGGCCATCGCCGTGGAGAGGTATGTTGGCAGGGGAAAGGGGGAATGTGGGCGACCAGGCCACCTCCGGAAGGGTCAGGTGTCCTGTGTGGTTTCCATCATGGGAAAGAGTATGTCCCACCTCTCCAGGAGCACCACAAAGCTGTCCATGGGACATTCCAGCAAGTTGTCCTTCCCCACCTCGAAAACAACAAAGTTGGGGACAGCCCAACCTCCTTCTGCCACCAAAAGCCTTATGTAAAGAGCAACCCACCACACCCTCCCTTCCCACCCCAGGATCCCAGCCACCCTCTTTCCCCAGGGATGTCCCAGCAGGTGCCCAAAGCCACCACTGCCTGCCCTCCCCCAGGTTTCGCTGCATTGTCCACCCGTTCCGGCAGAAGCTGACGCTGAGGAAAGCCCTGCTGACCATCGCCGTCATCTGGGTGCTCGCCCTGCTCATCATGTGCCCCGCTGCCATCACCCTCACTGTCACCAGGGAGGAGCACCACTTCATGGTGGACACCTACAACAACTCCTACCCTCTCTACTCCTGTTGGGAGGCCTGGCCCGAGTCGGGGATGAGGAGGATCTACACCACCGTCCTCTTCTCCCACATCTACGTGGCCCCCCTCGCTCTCATCATCGTCATGTACGCCCGCATCGCCTTCAAGCTCTTCAAGTCGGTGGCACCCGCCCATGGCCGAGAGGAGCCGGAGGGGAGGAGGATCTCCCGGAGGAAGGCCAAGGTCATCAACATGCTCATCATCGTCGCCCTCTTCTTCACCATCTCCTGGCTGCCCCTCTGGACGCTGATGCTGCTGACGGACTACGGGCAGCTGAGCGAGGGCCAGCTCCGCCTGGTCGCCGTCTACGTCTACCCCTTCGCCCACTGGCTGGCCTTCTTCAACAGCAGCGCCAACCCCATCATCTACGGCTACTTCAACGAGAACTTCCGACGGGGCTTCCAGGAGGTCTTCAGGGCCCCGCTGTGCTCGCTGCACTGCCAGCACCGTGGGCCCTACGCCCCCCGGAGCCGCGGCCGTGGGACCCTCCTCGGCACCCGCAACCGCATCTTCACCCAGGCACCAACCAGCGACTCGCCCCCCGTGTCCGAGTCGGGCCCGCTGGCCCCGCGCCGCGCCGGGGCCCCTGCGTGGGATGGCTGAGCAGCCTCTGGACCAAGGGTTTATGGGGTGGGGGTTTGGGGTTTGGCACATCACGGGCCACGGGTCACTGAAATAAAGGCACATCCCAGTGATGCCATGTCCCTGCCTTGGCGCCTCTGCTTACCCCCACAGCACCACCAGAGGGTGCACAGCCAAGCCCCCCAGCACCACGGGCCCCTGTGCTCTGTCAGCATCCCCTTTACCTGGCCCCAGTCCAGGCATGGGGCCAGGGAGCACGGGGACCAGGGAGCAGGGAGGGACAACGAGCTCTCCTGTGCCATGCTTGGAGAGCCATACAGCGCTTTGCTGGACCGCACCATGCCATGCTGGACCATGCCATCCCTTGCTATCATGGCCATTCTGAACCATGTCCTACAGTGCTGCTGTGGCCATGCTGGGTGGGACCAAGTCATGTTGTGCTGGACCATGTCACCCCATGCTGTCATGGCCATGCCATGGTAGGCCGTGCCAGCCCCTCCTGCTGTGGTCATGCTAGACAAAGAAATGCTGTTTCAGCTGTGTCAGTCCATGCCAGCCCATGCTGTTACAGCCATGCCAGGCAGGACCCTGCTAGTCCATGGCCCCCCATGCCATCACAGCCATTCTATTCCATCCCATCCCATCCCGTCCCATCCCATCCCCATCTCCATCTCATCCCTGTCCCACCCCATCCCTATCCCACCTCATCTCATTCCATCCCACCCCACCCCATCCCATCCAGTCTCATCCCATCCTACCCCACCCCATCCCTACCCCATCACATTTATCTCATTTATCCCATCCCATCCCATCCCATCCAATTTATTGCATTTATCCCATCCCATCCTAACCTCATCCCATCCCTATCCCTTAACCCTAACCCTATCCCATCACATTTATCTCATTTATCCCATCCCATCCAATTTATCGCATTTATCCCATCCCATCCTAACCCCATCCCATCCCCTTTATCCTTTTTATCCCCTCCCACCGTACCCCATCCCATTTATTCCTTTTATCCCATCCCACCCTATCCCACCCCATCTATCCCATCCCATCCATCCCATTTATCTTATCCCATCCCATGCCATCCCATCCCATCCCATGCCATGCCATGCCATGCCATGCCACCCCACCCCACTCCCCCTCCCTCCACGTGGCGCTGGGCGGTCCCCTCTCCGCCGCCGCGCCTGCGCACTGCCCTCCCCCGCCGGTGCC
>JAWWEW010000166.1:2493325-2504252 GCA_035583185.1 Anabacerthia variegaticeps
GCACACCGCCCCCCCGCGCCCCCCCGCACGCCCCCGGCCCGCAGCATCCCGCCGGGCATCGCCCCCCGCCCCTCCATCCCCTTCTCGCTTTGCCTTGCAGAGGATGCGGCCGGGCGGTACATCTCCCCCTTCCACGATATCCCCATCCACGCGGACGCCGGGAAGGTAAGAGCGGGTCCTGAGACAGCCGGGGGTCAAGGGGGCCTGAAATACCCAGAGGGTACTGAAATATCCAGGGGGTCCTGAAATATCCAGGGATCAGGGGATCCTGAGATACCCAGGGGGTCCTGAAATATCCAGGGATCAGGGGATCCTGAGATACCCGGGGGGACCTGAAATATCCAGGGATCAGGGGATCCTGAAATACCCAGGGTGTCCTGAAATATCCAGGGGATCTTGAAATATCCAGGGGGTCCTGAGATACCCAGGGATCAGGGGGTCCTGAAATATCCAGGGGGTCCTGAGATACCCAGGGATCAGGGGGTCCTGAAATATCCAGGGAAAAGGGAGTCCTGAAACACCCAGGGATCAGGGGATCCTGAGACATCCAGAGGGTCCTGAGACACCCAGGGAACAGGGGATCCTGCAGCCTGAAATACCCGGGGGAGGCTCCCAGCTCCCCATGCTGAAGGAGTACCTGAGGAAGGAATGGGTTTCTTGCTGTGCTGGCCTCGGGTGGAGCGACCCAGGAGAAGAGAATGAATGGATGGTCTCCGTCTCATTTTTGCACCTGAGATGCGAGTGGTCAGCTCAAGCTTAGCCACAAAGGCGTTTTGGGTTAAAAAGCAGCAGTTTTTCATTCAGCTGTAATATCTACACGCTCTCCTGTGGGTGCTGCATATTTCAGGCTTGCTGTTTGACTGCAGTGCAGCCACTTTCTGCCTGCAGTATAATCCAACACTGAGCAGAGGGTGAGGATGTTAAATTCCTGCTGTAGCCTCTCCTGGGACCTCTTGCCTCTCAGAACCTGCCCCATGCAGCCAGCTCTGACTCAAATTAGGCTGTTCTGAAGCAAAAAAAGCCCCAGCTCCAGGAAACCGAAATGGTTGTGATTCATTTTTCATTGCATGCTTTTCCAGTGGTAGCTCGGGCTCTGTGGCTGTGTTCTATGCTGTTGTAGCTCATTTCTTCTTTTAATATGTACTTGAGCTACGGAGGTGCAAGTGATGGAGCTCCCTGAGGTGCAGGTGTTGTCAGAATGCACTCTGGGAATTCTGAGGTGGCTTTTGCCTGCTCAGAAGAGAAATTGTAGTCATCAAGGGCAGTGGGGAAACAGTTCCTGTGGCCGAGTAGGGAAGCAGTTTTCAGCCCAGGTGTCTGGAAAGTAACTCAGACAGGGAAAATCCAGATAATCCTGTGCTTTGCAGACACCCGCAGACCAGGGGAGAAAGGAGCAGGGAAGTGAGCACAAGGGTGGGGAGGATTTCCATGGACTGGTAATGCTTAACACAGGAAACTGGGCTACTGGTGTTCCCTGAGGCACACAGTGCTGCTGCCAGCACCTTTGTGCCAAGTCATTCAGAGAAAAGGGCCCCAGTTGCTGAAGGTCGCAGTCCCCGAAGTTACACAATGGTGCTGATCACATCTGGCCTCCCTGTGTGCCTGCAGAGCCTCTCCACTGAGGTTTTACTCACTGCTCAGCAGGTGGGTTGCCAGCTCTGTTATGGAGCCCAGCTCGGAGCAAAAGGTTGTCTCACCCTGTCTGGGATCCTTGATCTTTATCTGTAGACTCCTAAGACGCTGAGAGGATTGCAGGGTGTTTTTTCCAGGCTAGGGCTGGGTTGTGTTGACCTTATCTGCACCTGCGTGCCGTGGCATTGCAAAGGAACAACCTTGGGCTGCTCACTGGGTGTCCTGGGCCGAGGCAGATCTGCCAGTTGGACCGTGGGGAAACTTCAGGCCTTACAAAGATGCAGCCCCAAGTCATCTTTCCCTGCCTGCAGAGGCGTTAAGTGCCCTGCCCAGCCTGATCTGACTGCCTCATCCCTTTCCTCAAGTTAGGCATAAAAATAGTGTGTACCTTTTTACAGGTGGAATGCAAATGAGCAGTGACCCCTGCAATTAAGGGGGTGTAATAAACCTCTGCTAGGGAAGGGTGTGAGCAAAATCAGTGATGCAGCAGTGCTTGTTGCACAATATCAATCTAATTATGGCGCAATACAGGTTCAAGGAACTTTGCCATGCTAATACGGCTTAAGGTGGGGATTAGAAACCTTGTCCAGGCTAGAGAGCAAGGTTTGACTTTTTGCTAAAAAGCCATAATCTCCTCAAACAGCAGATGTTAAGGTTCAAGTGTGGAAAAGCTTTTCTGGAAGAGGAGGGTGACACTGAGCTCTCAAGAGGCCTCTCAGCCCAACGGGGTCAACAGGAGATGTTTTCAAGCACCACCTGTAAACTAGATACTGCAAGATGTGGTTCTGCCTTTCACCCCCACACCTTTATCCTCACACCACACCACTAACAAGGCTTTTGTAGGAGTGTCAGCTTGGAGAGAGGGCATCCTTCCCTACATCATGGCAGACTAGAATATTTGGGAGTGATGTCCTCAGTCATTCATACCCACATTATTAAGTAGATGGCTTGTTCCTCTTAGTCTTGTCTCTTCTAGAACGCCAGAGTGGCTCTTGCTGGAACATGAAGTACTTGGTAGTTAGTAAATATGCCTCAGACCTCATGTTTTTAATGCCCAGGATAGTTTGTATGCACCTGTCTTCGATCCATTTAACCTGCTGTTCTGTAACCCAGGAATGTGATGGGGATGTTTATAGGTGGCAACTGATGGGGAATGTGTGGGGAACCTCAGCCTGGCCTTTGCTGGGGTCTTTTCTGGGGTTCAGCTCTGAGTGATGACGTGTCACTGGGCTGTGGGACTTTTATCAGCTCTATCAAAACTGGCACCAGAAAAAAAAAAATAAAACAACAGAAAAAAACTTACAGTTTCATGTGAACTGGCTGGTGTGTGTTTCCTAGTTCCAAGTGTGGTCTTCCTTCCCACTCATTGGTGTTTTGCTTTCTTTAGAATGTGTTCAACATGGTTGTGGAAGTACCTCGATGGACAAACGCTAAAATGGAGGTAACTACACTACAGTTCCTGGCACAAGGCCTTGAGCTGACTGGTCTTAATCTTTGGCTTTGCTGATTCTCTCCTCCTCAATTCCCCCTCCAGAATCAGAGTGGTTTCTAACTTCTCCTGTCAATACTTGCTCAGTGCTAGAGGTCTGGTGTGGAGGCTGAGATTGCAGGAGTTGGACTGGGTCTTCTTCTGTGGCTTCTGATTAAAGCAGCATTTTATGGCTCTTAACCTCATGTGATTCTGATGCTTGGAAGTCTGCTGAAAACTGTATCCCAGGAGATGGCAATACAACAGAAAAATGGAGCTGTCCTGTATCTGCTGTTGGCTTTGGGGTCAGCTCCTGGTCTCTTGGCTTGCCATTTCCATTTAAAAAAAAAAAATCACTTGTTTTTTTCATTGAGAGCAAAGCAGAGGGAAATTTATGCAACTTTTCTTTCAGATTGCAACGAAGGAACCCTTAAACCCAATTAAGCAAGATGTGAAGAAAGGAAAACTCCGCTACGTAGCCAACGTGTTTCCCCACAAGGGCTACATCTGGAATTATGGTGCTATCCCACAGGTACTGTGATCTGTCCTGGTGGCTCCTGCAGTGTGGTGGGGAGGAGGGAGGATGCCTGTGATTGCCACTGTATTTATGAGCGAAAAGGGCAGCAGAGAGTCCAGGCTGGAACATGACATTTGCAGCTGAATGTATAATCCTGCTGATGGAGAGAACGTGTCAGGAAAGCAGGGGTATTTTCAAGCAGGAATCCCAAGAGTCAGGCTTCTAGCTGATCTTATAACCAAGCTATCAGAGCATGAACAGCTGCTGACAGTGAGGTACCTGCTGTGCTGCTCCTCTCCTTGGCTGGACAGTAGCTGGCAGGTCTTTGGATGAGGGAAGCTGTCACCATGCATCTGGCAATGCAAAGCCCTGAGTTCCTGCCTGGTGAAGCATAAAGAGCTGAAGTTTTATCCTAATGGTACAGGATTTCAGCTGAATCTTTAAGGGAGATTCTTCTTGCCAACACCCACCGCTGCACAGATGTGCTTTCTCAGAAACTGCTGGCAAGGTGGGACCGACGGATAGGAACATCTGGACACGTGCTCTTAACTGCCTGGGGACTGATAGATAAAGAGGGGCTTGGAGCAAGGCTGTTTGCCTCTGATGTTCTCCAAGGTTGGGGTTTCCTTCAGAGAAATAAACTGTCAGTGACAGATCACAGGGAAACACACTGAATTTGGTAATTCTAGTCTTGATAGCAGCACATGTCAAGAGTTTTCCCTACGTGACTTACCGCAGGGTCACAAACTTGAATTGTTTTCTGCTCAGATGGATTCTGGAGCCTTTTTCTCTGTGAAGAGTTGTGTCTTTTGAAGCCTTCACTCTGTCACGTGTTAGTGGATCAAAGTGGTTTGTGCACGGAGAGCTTAACACTTCCTTGTAGAGGAGGCTGATCACGATTGTGAACGGTCCTTCAGCACCACCCAGGTGCCAGCAAGCACACCTTCCTCAACACTCTGGATCCATCACATATATGCTATGCTCATCTTGTCCTGGCATGCAGAGATTGAGGAAGAACATTCCTTCTTTTCATATCTCAACCACCTTAGGGGTAGATGTTCCTTATGATGCAAGTGGGCATGGAGTCCTTTTGCTCCTGATCAGAAGTGTGTTTTAAACAGCTCTTATTTTTGAAGTTAGATGCCTTCTGGGGTCCTGTTTTTCAGTTTACACTCACCACTCTGGGTGAGATGCACTGGGACACTGGGTAGCACAGGGTGTGGGGCTCTGCATTCTTATCATTTTAATTGTTTAATTAAAAGGAAACAATACACCCTGTCTGTCTTCCATCTCTGCGGGACTGCTATCTGGAGTTCAGGAAACTTCTGTTTAAGAAATGAATAGGGAGAGGAACAGGCAGGCAGCCAGATCAGCGAGTGTTCTTTATAGATGTGAACTTCACCTTTACGCAGCTGTGGAATGGAGGAGGAAGTCTGGAAAGCTGTTGAAAACAGGTTTGTCGGTAGGAGGGAGCAGCTGACCCTTGGCAAGATAAGACCTTTTAACTCGGATTCAGACTCTGCGGGCACAAGTGGAACAGCAGCCCAGCCACCACTCCCGAAAGCAAGTGTGAAGTGGGCCATCATCTGTATCTTCCAGGCAACTGCAGGCCTGAAACAAACCTGCTTTTTGTTCAGAGTTCTTATAATTACGTGTGGTTGATTGTGACGTCGGGTTTTGGTTTTTTTTTTCAGACTTGGGAAGACCCAGGTCACAAGGATGAAAATACTGGCTGCTGTGGAGATAATGATCCGATCGATGTGTGCGAAATTGGAAGCAAGGTAACGCATTCTAAAGGGTAACTGTCTTCTGAAACGTGTAATTAATGTCTCCAAAGTCAATTATCCAGAGACATTATTCATTTCCTACCTCCTCCAGCTTAAGGATGTGATGTTTCCCCCCACTGCCTCTGAAGATTGTTGTTGAGATGAGCCAAGGCTTATGAGCTGCTGATAAGGGAGAGCTAATTTCGTGGTACCTGACTGCTTGCTGAGCTCTTGCTCCTGTTGTGCATTCCTTGGATTCATCAGCACAGACACCAAGGTCTTTGTCCTTGCAGGTCTGCTCCAGGGGAGAAGTCATCAAAGTGAAGGTGCTGGGCACGCTGGCACTGATTGATGAGGGAGAGACAGACTGGAAAATAATTGCTATCAACATAGAAGACCCAGAAGCAGACAGCTATAATGGTGAGTTACAGGAGGGAGGAGCAGGGTTAGTGCTTCCCTTTCTCCCAGGAGAGCCTGCAGGAGAATTCCAAGTTAGGACAGGGGCTTGCTTGCTCCTTCTGTGTCATGGCATTAATCAGGTGTGGTGCTGGAAGGACAGCAGAACACAATGTTACCATTGCTACAGCAAAACATTTCACTGCTGTTTGTCACACACTGTCAATCCCCTGCACAGCCTGGCATTTTGAAGCAGAGTGTGGCTGTCCAGCCAGTCCTCTGAGTCTCTGATCAAAGCTAAATGTCTCCATGCCCCTGGGCACCATCAGCATATGCTGAGAGGATGAAACACTTAACTTCCCTGTGCAAATCCTTGCTGTTTCTTTAGGGGAACCTGTGTGAAGTGCTGCTAAGGCTGCCTGAGGAGGGAAAGCTGCAAGGGGGGAAAGCTGACAACAACTGGGGAGAGCTGAGTAACTCTGCTACTGTTTCTGGATAACAAACTTCTTCTTCCTGCCTAGATATCAACGATGTCAGAAGGTTGAAGCCTGGATACTTAGAAGCTACGGTGGACTGGTTCAGAAGATACAAAGTACCTGATGGAAAGCCAGAAAACCAGTTTGCTTTTAACGGGGAATTTAAAGACAAGGTAGGATCTCCTTTCTGCCTCCAAGGGCAAGCTGTCCAAAAACTGAGCTCAGGGTGTGTGGGGACAGGAGTAGTTGCTGAGAGAATGGATTTTTATGGAGCTGCTGATAGCTGACTTCTGACTTCATCCTGCTGTTTTTCCAGCTTGCAGGAGCACTAGGAGAAAAGGCATAGGGTTATTGCCCTGGTGCTGTTGGATATTATTGGCTTTTCTTCTAGATGTCATTCACGTGGGATCACCTCAGGGCTGGGAGCCTCCATGTCAGAGCCAGGGTGGAAAACACCGGGTTTATTTACCTTTCATCACCCTTTGCTTCCCTCGCTCATTGGCTTTGTTCCACTGCAACCTGGTGCAAGTTAAACTCACCTCAGGAGTTAAAACACTGCTTCCTTCAGGCATGAAGTGTTCCCTCACGCCCTCTGAGTAGGGCTCTGTCTTGGCAGCGCTGTTCCTTGGGTTGGATCAGATCATTTACTGCTCCTGGGTGGGTGAAATCCAGCTTCTCTGCCCTCCCTCCTGCCTGTCCTGGTGTGCCTTGGGCAGGTGAGTGAGGTGACTGAACTCACAGAGCTCCAGACTTGGTGCAGAGGAGGGCAATTCCTCCAAAACCCTGTCTAGGAAAGAAAATGGAAGTCACAAGGGACTTGTCCCTTTTGGCTGTAGCACAGCACTGGGCTGGAACATCTCGCTGCCCCTCAGGATGGCTGAAACCAGAATCAAGGCAACTGGAAAATCAGGATGAAGAACCTCTCACGTGTTCTGCAGTGTTTTATTTGGCTCTGTGTGGTATCAGACCAGGATATTTATTGCTGTTGTTCACACTAAAAAAGAACTGTGTGCTTCCTTGTCCAGCTGACAGGTTGATGCTTGAGCATATCCTACTCATTTTTAAGGAAAGAAGCTGGTATGCTTGGAAACAACTTCATTTTTAAATCGTTGCAAAGCTTGATTAGCTGCGTGTCTCTTCCTGTTGGTCTGAATTATTTCCCTGGAGTGGAAGAAAGCTTGTGGATAGGTCTGGATCAACAAGTGCTGGAGACAAACGGAGTGGGAGGAGCAGCAGGGTGGAGGTGCTTTTGTAATGGAGCACTGGCCCGACAGTGGAATATCTCTGTTCAGCTCCTTGGCCTCCAGCTCACTTGGTGACCTTGGTGTATCCTCCCATCTCGAAAGCAAAACAATTCTCCTTGTAAAACCCTGGTTGTTTCAGCTGTTGTGCACCAGGAGGTTGCTGCTCTTCCTGAACAGCACAGTAGCAGACGAGGTTTCCTTCAGTCCCTTCCACAGTCAGAACTATCTAAAGTCAGCCTATAAATACTGTTCCATGCAACTTCTAGTCTGGAGAAGATGGTGTAGTGCTGCCACGTAACGTGATGCTTGTTCTCATCTCCACCCGTAGGATTTTGCTGTGAACGTCATCAAGGGCACTCATGAACACTGGAAAGCTTTAATGGCAAAGAAAACTGACGGGGGGGAGATCAACTGGTAGGTTCATGCTTGTGGTACTGTGCACCTTCCTCTTCCCTAAACAAATAACCCTGCAATTTCCTTTCCTGAGTGGTGCCATGCTCTCTGTTAGCTGCTGGCTGCCTCCCCAGGCCTTCCCCCCCAACTTGGCAGCACTAACAATGATCATTAATACGCCATTATTTCATGCTCCTGGGGGAGAGAATGGGCTTGCATGTTCTCACAAGCCTCTCATCTCTTCTAGCACAAACCTGACGGTGTCTGACAGCCCTTTCTGCTGTAGCCAAGACTGTGCAAAAGCTACTGTGGATGCAGTAAGTACAAATTTGAGTGTCCAACCCCCAAGAGAAGTGTTATAATTTGTGTGATACTGTGAACTGCCCTCTGTGTGAATGGGGCTTTGCGTGCTCAGAATTTTTTGTATGACTGAACGCAGCACCTGTTTCTGGTCAAACAGGATGGATGGTGGAGCAAGCCAGACATTCCTCCAGAGGCTTCTCCTTGCCCTTAGTCATCCAGGAGATGGAATCCCAAACAGAATTTGTGTGAAGGGCTAAACTTCTGAACCATAGCTTGGCTGTCAGCTGTTCAGAGAGTGGTTAAATATTTGGCCTTCCAAGAGCTTCACAGAACAGGTCTCTCTTTGAAAAAAGAGAGCCTGATTCCCCAGAGCCTTGCATCCTTTGGAATGAAAAACCTGATGTTCCTAGTGTAGTAGTTCTATCCAGCCTCAGGAATTAATCACGTCCCCCTAAGCTTGAGAAGTGCTATTGGCAACCCGGAAGGGGTTAGAGGAATGGGACAGGAAAATCAAAATGCAAATCTTACCTCGGTGTATGGAAACATTGCTGGTAACACGAGTCTCCCTGTAGCCTTGGAGAGACTTTTAAAACCATCACCTTTGCTTTTAAAGCGCTGGTATCCTCTGGTGGCCTCCTGATGAACTGATGTGTTTCTGAAGGCGCAGCCCTTGTGGAGGGTGTGTCATCAGGCAGGGACCCGTCTCTGTTTTCAGTTGTTAAATACCAGGGAAAGCTTTCCCGAGGAGTTTTCCGAGGGTGCTTCGTGCTTCTATTCCCCCATCACATTGCAGGTTTATAAAAAAGCAGCTGTGTAGATGTTGGAGTGGTAACTGCTCGTGGTGGGAAGCAGATGGCACTGCAGCCTGTGCTTGGAGCAGAGCACCTCTGGCACATGGGCTATCTCTGGAATGAGGAGGCTGTGGGGATGGCAGGATGCTGCTGTTACTTCCCCCACAGCTGACCAGCACTGGCTGCCACAGGAAAGACTTGTGCAGCCCTCAGGCTTTGGGTGTGAGGACAACCTCAATCAGCAGCTGCTCTCTGATAAAACACCCTCCTTGTTTCAGGCACCACCGTGTAAAGCTGCCAACCCGATCCCGCCCGAAGGTGAGTCTCAACACCCACCTCAAAACCCCAGTGCAGAGTGGGGGCTTCCTCAGAGGAATTACCAAAAGCACAGTGAGGGTCTTAAGTGAAATCTGGATGTTGCTGTAGCCAGGAGAAGGCCCAAGGGCCAAGCTAAGGCTGGTGTTGAGAGCCCACAGCTGTGTGGCAGAAAGAAGAGCAAGGCTGTCACTTCCAGTCCCTTCGTGGGGAATAAACCTGTGGAGAAATGGATGTCTTAGGAGGTAAAATGGCTTTGCCTCCCTGAGGTGGCTGAGCCAGTGGGAAGCTGAGCTGGCTCTGGCTTGCCTGAACCGAGTCATGGATGCCCCTAATGGCAGCCTGAGCGAGGGTGACTCCTTTGGGAAAACAAATGCACGTAAACAGGGCTGTGCAGGAACCTGTTTGCTGTGCTGTGGAGCTGTTGGCAGGAGCGGGAGGAAGGCCCTGAGCTGGAGGTGACACACGCAGCCCTACATGACTCCTTAATAACCGGGTGGCTCACAGAGGACTAACCCCTCATTTTTTCTGCCCCACACAGTCGACAAATGGTTCTACTACCAGAAGAACTAAAGTCCTGAGGATGGTGGCAAGATAGCCGTGTCCTTCCCACACACAGGAGTAGACCAGAAAAATAGCTTCAGTGTCAACAAGAAGACCTTGCCTGTAACTTTGCTGATTAGAATTACATACCTAGCAGTGATGTGTCTGCTGCGCCGAGGTCTGGTGGAGGCTAGAAGACATAATTTATAAAATCAAAACACCCTGTTTGTGCATGGTCGTGCGGTGTGCTCTAAATCATGAGAGAGGATCACTCACCTGGTACGTGTATGGATGCTAGAAATAAAAACTACTGAAACTCAGCGCTGTGGAATTCCCTCTCCTGAGAGCCCAGGGCTCACAAAATCATTTAGGTCAGAGGAGAGCCTTTGGCTGGTCACGGACTGGTCCCCCAGCCCAGAGCACCGAGTGCCACATCCACCCATTCCTTGGACATCCCCAGGGATGGGGACTCTGCCACCTCCCTGCCCAGCCCCTTCCAAACTCTAATCACCTGTCCTGTGAAAAGAGTTCTTCCTGACATCCAACCTAAACCTCCCGTGGCCCAGCTTAAGACCATGTCCTGTCCTCCTGACCTCTGGGGCCGCGCTGGGGGTTGTGATCAGGGGAAGGGGGTGATTTATGGGGTATGGGGATATCGTGTCCTTTGAACAAGGGGACCGGAGGGTCTCCAACCTGGGCCCCCTGGGGGCACAGGCGGGTCTCACACCCCGTTCCCCCAAAGCTCCAACCCCTTGTCCCAGGGTCTCACACCCCATTCCCCCAGCTCTTGAACCCAGTTTCTCCAGGTCTCCAACCCCTTTCCCCTCTGGCTCTCCAACCTGGGTTGTTACCCCTGTGTCTCCATCCCCTTTCCCCATCCCCATTCCCCACCCTCCCGCCCCGCCGGGGTCTCGAACCCGCGCCGCCCGGCTCCCCGCGCTCCCCGCGCCCTCCCCGCGGCGCCAGCGGGGCCGGAAGCGGGCGGTCCGGCCGCTGACGCGTTTCCTGCGGGGCGCTGGCGGCGGCCGCGGTCGGGGCTCGGTGGCGGCGGCGGCCCGGGCAGAGCCGGGGGTGAGCGGCGGG
>JAWWEW010000166.1:2518465-2552759 GCA_035583185.1 Anabacerthia variegaticeps
CCGCCGCACCTGCGCGCCGGCACCGGGGCGGGGGAGCCGCCGGCACCGCGCCGCTCCCCGTCCCGCAACACGGGGCCCTAACACAGTCCCCATCCCGCGCCGCTGGCCACACCCCCGTCCTGCAGTCCTCGTCCCGCATCACTGGTCCCTACAGTGTCCCCGTCCCACATCCTCCACTCTGCATCCCCTGCCACACCCCCATCCCGCATCCTCTATCCTGCATCCCTCATCCCTCTCCAGTCTCCATCCCACATCACCTGTCACAGCCCCACCCTGCACCCCTCATCACAATCTCTGGTCCCCACCATGTCCCCATCCTGCATCCCTCATCCCTCTCCAGTCTCCATCCCACATCCCCCATCCTGCATCACCTGTCACAGCCCCACACTGCACCTCTCATTACAATCCCTGGTCCTCACCATGTCCCCATCCTGCATCCCCCATCCTGTGTCCTGCCACACCCCTGTCCTGCATCCTGCAATGCCCATCCCTGTCCCATCTCCATTCTGCATCTCTGTTCCCAGTCCCCATCCTGCATCTCACATCCTGCAACACCTGCCACGCCCCCATCCTGCACCCCTCATCCCTGGTCCCTACCATGTCCCCATCCTGCATCCCCCATCCTTTCCACATCTCCATCCTGTATCACTCATCCTGCATTCCCAGTCCCTACTGCACCCCATCCCACATCCCGTGTCCCAGCCATGGCCCCACCCTTTATCCCCTGTCCCTGCCATGTCCCCGCCTCACACCCCCCAACCACCAGCCCCTCTCCCTGTGATGCCCACCCTGTGATCCCCATCCCACCACAGAATTTTGGGATTCTGGGGAAGGCTCTCACCGCTATGCCCCAGGTTTTGCTTTTGGATTTTCCCCTCCTCTCAGTGGGGGTAAAGCAGTGGGCAATAGACAACAACTCACACCTTCTGCAGCTCCTTCACAGCTGCAGCCAAAGATCTTCCAGCACACATCCAGCTTTTTTTCCTGCCAGGACCCTCAGGATGGAGGGAAAACGTAACGTTCTCCAAGTGGATCAAGCAAGGTGTCAATTTTTAAGTGTTCAAGACTTGCTGGCACAATTATCATTAAAACACATTTACACAAGCAGGAAGAGGAGGAGTATTCTCAGCCCTTCTGTGTCAAAAGTCCATGTTCACCTCAACTTCTTGGTGAGTTGTTAAAATCCCATCAGGCAGAAGCTTCCTGAGGTGCATCCCTTCTTTCCTGGAGCCTGTGAGAGCAGCTCCCAGCTCTGCTCTGATGAGATTTGCCAAGCACCTCTTCAGGCTGGCGGGAAGATGACAGCAACCTGTGTGAAGGGCTCTCAGCACCTCCCTGCTGTGTCAGTGCTGGGGGAATGGCTTGGAAGGCAGCTTTGGAGAGCACGAAGGAGCTCAGCTCCAAGGGAAAGGAAACATAAAGCCTGAGAGTGGTAATTGGGTGCAACCAAGGGCACCCTGCAAAAGCAGAGATGATTTGATTTCCCAGCAGGCAGGCTTGAAAGGAGGCAGGCAGCTTGGTCTTGGAAACACAAGTGGCGACATGTCTCGGGGAGAAAAGGAAAGCCATCCCAAACCCTGACTGCCTCCTGCTGCTGGTTGTGCATGGCCACACAGCCAGCTCGCTGTGGAGGGAGGAAATGGGATGAAGACCTTTCCAAAAAACCCAAACTAGCACATGTGGGTGCTGCTGGAGGAGCTCTGCTGCGACTGAGGCACTCTCCACCTCGACGACGGCGTGATTCCACAGCTATGGAAGCAACCAGGAATGGGCAGCAGCACCTGTTTGGTTACAAAACACTCCAACAGCAACATCTTCCGTTTTTCAAAAGGTTCATCCTCAGGTGAGTTGAAAGCCTGTGTCGCTATTTTTACCAAATGTGGAGATTTACAGGGAAAAACAACGTTGTCTTGAGATCTCAGAAGGATTCACAATGGAATCAAAGAGCCTGGTGCTGCTTTTAACGGAGAAACCACCTACAAGGCATATGTTTTTTGACATGCTCCGAAACGGTCACTGGAAAGAGCTCTTACCATCAGTGCTTTTTTGTTATCATAGTTGCGTGCTGGAAGTTTAATTACAGCAGCTATCCGTGCAACAGGAGATAAACACTTTGCTTTTGAAGGGAATTAATTTATTTGGAGATCTACATCACACAGGCATCACGCTGCTGGAGATCCAAGCAGTGCCTGACCTCAATAGTGTTAGATCGTGCTCTGGGAAGCTCTCCTGGATTTTAAATACTTATTTTAAGGACAATCTTCCTTCTTCTGAAATAAAGCCATGTTTAAACATCAGCGATGCCCCGAAAGTCACACAGCTCCAGTTGTTTTCTTGGAAAACAAACAGGCAACAGGCATCAAACAGGCAGCTTTGTGACATTTTGGTCACCAACGGGGAAAGGAGGAAGAAGGACCCAGGCAACCCCCAAAGGGAGGGCAGGCAATGCAGGTAGGAAAAGCTGCAGGGAAATGCCATGGCTTCCATGCTTTCAAAGAGGCACAAGGCGTCCCTGCTTGGAGTTCCCAGGTTCCCATCCAAGACTCATGTCCTCTGAAAACATTCCAGCAAGGAATTGTGTGTCTCTGAGCACAGGGAGGACCCACTCCTGCCTCGTGGCCGCTTCAGGAGAAGGACAGCTGCCCAGACGTGGCGTAGTAGCCAGAGGTGTCCGAGGAGAACCTTTGGGAAAGACGCACCGAGTCCAGCTGCACCTCTCCGAAGTAGAAGTTCTCAAAGAGCTGAAAGAGAGCAGAAAAACCATTGGAGGGACACCTAAAGAAACAGAGCCTGCAGCTGGCCCAGGCTCTCTCGCAGGAGCTGGCCCTGCCAAAAGCCTCTACACAAAATTTGTTTTGCCTTTAATGAAACTATTCTTTACGTTATTTTTCCCCCTGCGCTTTAACTCTTTGT
This sequence comes from Anabacerthia variegaticeps, assembly GCA_035583185.1. Classification (NCBI taxonomy): domain Eukaryota; kingdom Metazoa; phylum Chordata; class Aves; order Passeriformes; family Furnariidae; genus Anabacerthia; species Anabacerthia variegaticeps. The sequence continues at coordinate 2,521,379 of JAWWEW010000166.1, forward strand.
ATCTACAGCAGCAGCTGCTCCAAGCCCCTCAGCTTTGCTGACTGTCACTGAGGGAGCTTGGGGAGGCTGTTCCCTGCCCCGGAGGCCACCACCCCCGGGTGGCTCTCGAGGGTGCAGGCTCTGCAGGAGCAAGGATTGAGGCCAGAGGGTTTTTTACCAATCCAGGCCACAGGACGTCCAACTTAACAGTTATGGCTCAGTCCTAATTCAAACTAGCAGGCTGGAGGCACAAGGCTCCTCATCCCAGCACTGACCCCGCTTTGTTCAACAAATCCGTCTTTGTTCGGCAAAGACTTGAGTGCAAATTAAGGAAAGCAAGCCAACTCCGGCACCCGGGGGGCGTGTCTCTGCCCATTAATCCAATCTATGAAGCAGACCAAAAAAATGACATCAGAATTTCTTACACCAAGTTATTGCTGCAAAGGCATCGTGTCCAAGCGTAAAGTGCTCCTCCCGTGCCATTAAGATGCAGGAAATTGCTCTACCTGGAAACATCAGCTGTGCCTTAGGAAAAGCTTCTCAGTGGAGATGCTAATTTTGAAACTCTGCTTAACTGGAGCGCTGTGAGGCACTGAAGGCCTGAGCAGTGACATCTCCCCACCTTGGAGATCCCCAAACTGTCCACTCCATCTGTCTCCTATTGAATTTTCTATCTGTCCCTGCAGGTGTGGGCTCCGGACAGACCCACAGCCCTTCCTGCCACTGCAGAAGGCACGAAGGAAAGCCAACACATTAATCCTCCTGGAGCCAAAGGCGCATCAATTCCTCCATACAGGGAATGACTGAAATCGCAAATACCTACTTAGCATCTGAAAGGCTGCACTTCACCTCCTCCAAAGAGGCATTTGGCTCTGCCTGGCACCGATTTGGGCACAACTGCTCTTTTGTTGGTTCTCCCAAGGGTATTCTATTTTTCCAATACCCCTTTTTTTTTCCACAAGGACACCAGCTAGATTTCTTTCAGGACCATTCCTGGGTTTGCTGTCACTCCTCCGGAAAGAAAAAGTGCCTTGGGGAAAGTAATTCCCTGCCCATCTTCGGGGCAGAGCAAGAGACCCCCTAGCAGCAGCCTGGCTTCAAGGGACAGTATGTGTGTCCTAGAGCAGAGCACCCTGCTGAAAAGGGCTGCGCTAAGGAAGCATCTCAAACAGGGAGAGGAGGATAAGAGAGAAGAGAAATTACTACAGCCACACAAACTCCATTTTATACAATTAAAGATTTATACAATTAAAGATTAATTATGTCCCCAAAAGCCTGAGTCGTTCACATTGGAGGACTCAGGATAAAATGTCTCATTAATAAGAGACGGCAGTAAAAGGGGGTTGGTCACCTTTCTCTTTTTGTTTTGGCTGACCTCAGAAGGAAGGATGAGTTCCCGCTCCCTGGGGCTCTCTGCAGGTTGGAAGAGAGCCCCTTCCAGTGCCTAAAGGGGGAACTTTGAGACAAGGGCATGGTGTGATGCCACAGGAGGAATGGCCTCACACTGACAGAGGGTGATTTGATTAGATGAAAGGAAGAAATTCCTGGCTGGGAGGGTGGGCAGACCCTGGCACAGGTTGGGCAGAGAAGCTGTGCCTGCCCCTGGATCCCTGGGAGTGTCCAAGGCCAGGTTGGACAGGGCTTGGAGTGACCTGGGCTGGTGGGAGGTGTCCCTGCCCATGGCAGGGGGTTGGAACCGGATGATCTTTAAGGTCCCTTCCAAGCCAAACCATTCTATGATTCTATGAAGGAAATAAATGAAATGCTGGGATGTGCTGGACCCATCAGCAGCACTGAATGTCAAACCTTTACACAAAACAGCCAAAGGAGGAGCCTCTCAAATACTTGTTTATATTATCTCTGCACACCACAACCTGGTTTTATTACAAAACACATGCACTTCAAAGCAAAAATCAGTTCATGAGACCAACCCTGCCCGCAGCCCCTCTTGCCTCACACAGCCACAGGCACATGAGAGCAGAAGGATGATCAGGAAGCCCCAGAAGACACTGCCCAGGTCAAGGGCCCTCCATTTGTACACTGCCAGAAGTGCAGCACAGCCCTTGTACCGAAGCACTTTGTACTCCCTTGGCTTTTATAAGACTCACCACCTCCCGTGCGTCCGAGCATCTGCGTGTTTCCCAGGGAGAACGCTGCTAGAACTATTGATTTTTTGGTAATGTGGCTGTACTTTCTGAGGGTGAACATGCTACAAGATTCAGAGGACAAGCACAGACGGTTTTTTTTTGCTCTCATTTCGGGCTGGCTTCTCACCGATGCTCCTGTGCTCCCTGAGGCTTCCCACAACAGGAGCCACTCAGGCATGGAGATCACGGTACATCTGAGACCTGCCTCGGGCAGAGGGGAGAGAGGCCCCTCCATCATCATCCTCCAAGGCCCCTGAAACACCAGGAATTGGCTTTCTGTCACAAAAGCATCCTGCACTCAGGTCCCCTGGGATTTCAGAAGGCCAAGCCTCTACTTTTGACTTTCACTTCTATTTATCTTGGGGAGAAGCCAAGCAGAGCCGAGAAAGATATTTATAACTCCCCCCTCTCCCCAGCCACCACGGAAACGCTCTGGTTTCAGAGCAGGCCTGTGGCACAGCTGATGAAATGCCTCCTAGAAAAGCATTTTATAGCATTTTTAATTCTGCGCCAGGAAAGAAGCTACCTGGAGGTTGTTGTCCTTCAGAAGGAAATGCTGATAAACCCTAAGCCTGGCTGAGTCCCCTCCCAGTCCCTTCCCAGGGCAGCCAAGGACCCACCTTTCCCTGGGAAGGCTGCAGGGAGCAGGAGGAGGAGAAACACCATCACAGTCATTTGACTGGAGTGGGACACAAGGCTCAGCAAAAGCACAGTAATTCTATAAATCCAAACATGCCAAAGGATTTACGTCCTCGATGCTGAAAGAATAAATAAGAGGTTGGGGGTTAGGATTTTATTTTTTTTTTTTAAAGTATTATAAATGAGAATGAACCCGATGGAGGTAAAGGTCAGCTTACAAAATCTACACCACGCATGCCGTGAGAGCTACTAGCTCCCATCAAGGGAATAGCACTTAGAGGACCAAGTGCCCTCTGTCTCCCTGCTGCCTTCCCAAATTGAATTAGAATGGAATAAGGAAAGAGCATTGTTAACTTTTAACCCCCAGACCCAGCACTCCCAAGCAAACGTGCCAGGGATGCGCCCTGCCTTTCAAGCCACAGCTCAGGAACAACTCAGTGAGGATGTCTAGAGGGACACAGTGTCACCCATGGGGACAGAGCTGGTGCCTGGAGGGTGGCACAGCACCTTCCTGGCGGCAGCATCCTGGGATCCACAGCGGTGGCAGAGGCTACAGCCACACTGCCCTCCCTGAAAGCCATGAGTCCCCAGGAGAGGGAGTGAACTGGTCGATGGATAACCCGTATTTCACAGGTCAGCCTGCAAAACCACGGCAGACTCATGTGTGAAAACACTCCTCCCTCTCCTTTCAGAGGGGCCAGATCCAAGGACACAGCCGTGCAGGTAATGATGAAAGGCAGCCCTGCTGTAGCTCCCAGAAAGCAAGTTTTTCTCCAAAGTCATTTATCCTGAGCCAGGCAAAGCCAGCAGCACACCTGTAATTTCTAACACCCCAATTTCTCCCATTTAAGACAATTCTGTTCAGATGCTGGAAACTCTTCTCCCTCCGAGGTCCGTTCCCCTCGATTACCCACAAATTACACAGCAGGGCTCCCCTGGGGTGAGACAATCATGTTCTGAAGGAAGACAAGAAGCTTAAGACTTGTTTTGGGAGAGGTGGAATCACACATCAAACCGCCTGCTCCTTGCAAACCTGAGCCAAAACTGCTTGTACAAACTTCAGCCCCCAAACCACAACAACTTCTCATCAAAGGCAGAGCAACAAATCAAAACCAGGATGCCTCTTTTCTGCATTTTTCCCCACCTTTTAAGCCTGTAAAGTAGGTTTTGCTGACGCAAGGTAGACACAAGAGCAAAGGGGGATGACTCCTCAGTGAAGCAGTTAAAACAGGCGACTAAATGATGTTGGGGGTGTTTGTCAAGTTGTCCTTCTGGGGGGCTTGCTTCCCACAGACAACCCTCCTGGAATGAGACAGCACCTTTGTGTTCCAACCTGGAAACAACAGTAATAAATCGTGGTGCTAATCCATGTAAGGACCCTGGCGACTCATTTCAGCTCTGGTTACGAAGAGCAGAGATGCCAACACAAACCAGGGCTTTAAAAGCACCTGTCATGGGCTCAACAAGCGTGAGAAATATTAATGGATTCGGCTGGAGAAGCACTGGGCAGTGGGATGACAAAAGTCCACGGAAGGGAAGGGAGTCAGAGGTATTTAAAACTTCCTTCACGTAATCTCTGGCTCACACTCACGATGCCTGGCCTGGATTTTGCTGCGGCCATCAGGATTATTGATCAGTTTTTAAAGCCTTATGTCGTTTACAGCAGTCAGCCAAAAAAAGACCCATCCTGAATTAATAAAAAGTCCAAGCATCTCTGCCAAGAGCATCGGCGCTCAGAAATGCCGAGGGAGCAACAACTTGTTGTTAATTGCCTTGCAATTAAAAATTCCCACCAAAGAGCAGCATTATCATGGGATAAAATGGATCTGTACACAGACACACACCTCCCCGGACTGCAGGGAGTTCTGCTGTGAACTCCAGCCATGGGAAGCAGTGCCTTAGGGCTGGGCTATTATAGATCAACAGCACAAAGCCATGCCCGGTGGATCAGCGCTGTGGGCGAGCAGAGCTGTGTAATGTCATTAGCCTGCGACCAATCCGCCTCACAAACCTGGCTGCTCCCGGCAGGGAGCAGAGGGGGGTCCCGTTTTCCATGTCTGCAACAAACACAGGAATTCACAACTTCTGAGAGGCAGGAAGGAAGAGGCTCGCAGCTCTGGGAGCTGTGGATGAGCTCACTGCCACTCCTGCTGCACGGTCCATGCTGAGGACGGGACGCCAGCAATCCCTTCTCCTCTGTTTCACCCAGGCTGAAGGTGTTTATCCACCCAAAGATCCCATCCAGGGAGGCATGACAACACGCTGAGCATCACTGGGCTCTGCCTCCAGGGGAGAACACGTGCAGGAGATCACTTCTGACAGGCAACCCAGTGCTGGGAATCGGGGTCCAGCAGTGCACGGAGAGCTCCAGCCAGGAGATGAAAGTGGAGCTTCGGAGCAGCCGCAGGCTTTACAGCTTCATCTGCTCTGCACACAGTGACAACGCTCCGCAGCCTGTCCCCATCGGGAGTGGCGCTGGATGAAGGACTGGCTCAGAAAGCCAGGAGGGATGGGTGGCTGCTTTCCATGGGAAATCAGCATGCTACAGTGCTGTTGTTCCCTTTGGGGATGGGAAGGAATGAACAAAATTCAAGGCACCTGCTGTCAAACACGGAGAAAAATTAAGCGGCGTTTCTGAAGAGGTGCCTCTACACGGAGCAACGAAACCTGTTTGTTCACAGACTGTCTGCACCCTCCCCTGGATACTTTTCCATCTCATAAGGGATGATACATTTGAATTAATGCTTGTATAACACGTCCACAGCTTGGGAGGGCAAGCACTGGAGAAGAGCAGAGAACAAGTCACCCTTCCAAATCCTCCGACTAAAGCACAGCTGCAGCTCCCATGCCAGATACAGCAGGAAGGCGCTGACTCCTCGGCAGACTGCTGGGTTCCAGAGCTGATAACCAGCACCAGGCAAAAAGGACTGATAGAGGAAATGGCAGGAAACAGGAATGGATTAAAAACCTTCAAAAAACTGAATTCTGAAATGTGCAAGTAACACTGGGAACCACTGATGGACCCTACAGGAGCGCACCGAACTGCAGTGAACTCTACCCATCGGAGCACTGCTGCTGAACCTCCTTTGCTGCACAAACCAGCCTCCAATCCTCTTTTGGGATCCCACCTACCTGCCTAGCGTGCCTCACTCCTGAGGCCTCCCACACAGACCTGCCAGGGCCTCTGCAGAAGGCTGGTACCTCCACAGCTGCCCCAGCTCCCAGGCTGCAGTATGTGCTGGCAAAGCTCCTTCTTCCTTCCTCCTTCCAAAAAATGCACCAAACCACGCTCCATTTGTGACCTAAACTCCCTCAAAACTACAACAGACAAACTCTGGTGGCCCCCAGAAGATGGGACACAACCAGGCAACGTGTCAAGACCTGGGGACTTTGTTCAATGGACACATTCTTTTTGCTTCTATTTCTGACTTTCAAAATATGTTTTCTGAAACAATTTGGTGCTAAAAAAAGGAAATACCTGATTCCTGTACTACTCACTCTGGACACCACTCCACCGAAGATTATCTGTCAGAGGTTTAATTGTGCTTGGAAGCGTGCCAGGAACAATGCCCAAGAAGGGTAGGAAAAGCAGAAAGGCGGCTCTTCCCGGCATTCCCAACCTCCTCTCTGAAGTAGCAACTGCTTCCTCCTCCTGGCTTCTTAAGGGACTGCTGGCTGAGCATCCAACATTTTCCAACACTGCTCAGGTGTCACAGGGTGAAGATGTCCTGCAGAGCCCCAAGGATGGAAGGGAGGGTTAGGAAGGACAGAGAAGGCCGTTGTCACCGGGGCCATCACCACAAGCACCCGCACAGAGCTGCGTATTGTTTTGTTCTGCAAGTGTGCAGCTGGCTCTGGAGTGTCTCTCCATGCCCAATATAGCATCCAGGCCTTCCACATGGATAATGGGAGGAACAGCCCTTCCCCTCTCCTTTTCTTTCAGCCTCCAGCAGGTTTAAAAGGCAGCAGCAGAGGCCCTTTCACCTCATCTCCTTTGGAAAGAATAAAATGTGCAGACTTCAGGAGGGAGAAAATCTTGGTCATAGAAGTCCCACTGGCCTATCTCCTGGGAGATATCCCAAGCCAGGGGTATCTCCTCTATGACACTGGAAAATCCCTTCTGATTAAATCATCGCTGCCATCCTCTGGGAAGCAAGAACAACATAACCCTCTCTCTCTTGGAAAAGTACCACCAACATAGGGAGATGCAGCACGCACGGAGTTCAGGGAGAAAGATCCAAGGCGTGTGATGGGAGGTTTCTTTTTTACACTTTTATTTTCCTGAGCCAAAGTAAATGCCACGTAAATGCCAAGAAGCTCCTGGCACGTTCACAGACGCCGTCTCATGGGTGTTCTGCATACATTCCACACAGGAATCATAAAGCTGGAGAAAGGACCAGCGAAGATCATTGGCTACACTGTCTTCTTCTTTCCCAAGGGAGGAGGAGCTCCTGGGTGGCAGATCCTGGACTAACATCTCTGCTCCCTCAAAGCAACCAGGACCCCCATTTCCCAGCTGCTCTAAAGCAGTGCCTCATTATCCTTCCCTTTACAAGGATTTTCCTAACCTCTTGCTGCAATTTAAGCCCATTATTTACCATTCTACCATCAAAGCATGGTGGGCAAAGTATCCACTACTGGATACACTACTTGAAGCTGCCCATGCTTCAAGAATTTCTCCTATGTGCTGCCCTCCTTCCCTTTAGGAGCCTCACAACAACTCTTAAGTTTTTCAGCCCCAGCCTGCAGACATTATCTACCCCTCCAATTACCTTATTGTGGCCCCCTGGGTTCTTTGCATCCATCCGTGGCGCTCAAAACTGGACAAACTCTTCAGCCAAACAGAGTCAGAAGTTTACCTTACAGACATTTGCCTCTTTATTTCCAGAGACCAAGTCATAACCCAAACCCTGGCCCATGGGGTTGGTGTCGAGGCACTTCTCCACCCTATGCTGGTGCCACCCCTCCTTCCTGGATCTGCCTTGATTCACAGCAGCCTGTTTGTTTCCACCTGATTTCTCCACATCCTTTGGAGCTCTGTTCCCTTCTGCTCACACAATATTCCTGCCTCTCCCCAGTGGGGTTTCTCCCCAGCTGCAGCCCCAAGAGGAGCATGTTTCATGCTGCCCATAACACCCTTCTGACCCCCATGGGTGGGAAGGATAGGAGGTTTTTGGCTCTGTGACCATGGAAGCAGCCAATCCTTCTCCGACTGCTGCCATGTGAAACCTCAGCTCTTCATAAAACTGGAGCAAAGCCACCTCAGCTGCCAGAGGGTGATGCAGCAGTGGGGAGGGTGACATTCAGCAATAGTCTAAATTAATCTGTCAGGCTGGATTTTTTTGCAGATAGAACAGTTTGGGGCCTTTGTTCAGAGGAGATCCTCTCCCTCCAGGGTCCCCCACTCCTTCACAAGCCAAATCTAGTGGTGCTCCTGCCATTGCCACGCTGCAAATCCTTTGCTTTAGCTCAGGGTTTCGGGTCCATTCCCCCCCGCCACAAATCCATGAAAATTCATGCGCTTGAGGAAATCAAACCCTAGTTGCTATGGTGAAAGGCATTCTGCAAACTAAGAAACAAATACAAGTGGGACATTTGGAGGTTACCAGATTTTTGCACATCTTTCAGACAAGAATAAAAAACCCTTCCAGCATATTAAAGGCTCCAACAACTTCCCAGACCCTGCTATGCCTCAAACATGAGGGATTTACAGTACAACTTAAGGAAATTATTAATCAAGCACTGCATTTCTCCAAAGAAGCCTCATTCCCGGGGCTCCTATTATAGCAAATGCAGCAACAGTTTTTAAGAGCTGGGTTTTGGCTTTGCTGCAGAGAAGCCAGGAGGCTTGAGATGCATCTGGGAATACCAGGACAAGGAGCTCCCATCAATGTGACCTACTCACTACGCTCACCGAACCACCAGGAGGAGGAGTCTGGCTACACAGCCAGTAAATTAATTCGGACAGACCTGGAAAATTATCCAGCAGAAGGGTCATGGCACCTTTGGGATGAACTGCCTACTCTTGCTAATCAGTGGGTTGGGTTTTTTGCACATTTAATGTGTTGGGTCCCTGCCTTCTATTAAAGCACCACTGTAATTCAACCCCTGGCAGCTCCAGGGAGACAAATCGTCCTCTTAAGATCAAAGAGGTGATGCTGCCTCGGCTGGCTGGTGGCAGAACAGACACCTCAGGGAAATGAGGAGGCAGGATGCCCACTGGGTGGAAGGCAGAGGCACCCACAGCACCTCTGCAAGGGCTCAGCCACTGGGCTGGATGGGACTGGATGGGGCAGGAACAAGAGCATCCAGAAACTTCACAACCCTCTCAACAAATCCGCCTCTTCCAGCACTCACAGTCCCTGCTAAAATTAGTCAGAGAGGTGCTGAGCGCCTCTGAGAGGAAAACAAAGAGGTTTCTCCCTTTCTTGATAAGGTCACCAAACAGATCCCTGTCACACAGAGGGAGCACAAACCTTCTGCACCTCCCGCACCGCCTTGTCCTCGGTGCGGCGGCTCAGCCTTCCCTCAGTACCTCCAACGCTGCCTCCAAGGCCCAAACACTCCAACAAAGGTATTTTTCCCCTATTGTCTAGTCTGATTTTTCAAATGCCACTTTAGATTCCTGTTTCATTGAATGCAAATAACATGAATATGCCATTTTTCCCCCTGAAGAATACAATTTGTAGGAAAGCATTTTCACAGCAACCCCAATTTAATCCCCGTTTTTTTCCCCCGTGATCACACAAACGTTGATCTCCAGTCTCATCTGCTCAACTGTCACATCCTGCCATCCCACTGTTGCTCTAATTGCACACTGCTGAGCCCCCTCTCTCCATAATGGCAGGATCAGAACTGAAGGCAGGAATTCTCCCCTCTGCAAAGTGGCATCACAGCCTTTCATTCCTGCTTTTGATTCTTCGGTAAAACCGAGGCGAGGAAAAGCACTGGCTTATTTCTGAGGCACTGATGTTGCACCACAATCTCTTATTCAGCCTCTTCTCACCCCAGGGGCTTTTTTTTTGGTATTTTTAACTCTAGACTTTCCAAGCAGCCACCTCCCGTTAGGTATCTGTTCCACTTGCCCATCCTACTTCAGATCTACACCTTTGCCACCTCACCTGAGTGAGGATAACAAGATGTTCTTACCCTCTCCAAACACCAGGCAGTCTTGATCCTTGCCTAACGCCACTTTTTTGGCTGTTTGATTTCACCTCAGCTAAAAAGTACATCTGGAAAGGACTCAGCCTCCTTAAATCCACAACCAAAAGTTACACAAAGGGCCTGGGTTCTGATGCCTGCAACGCTCCTCATCTGCAAGTGGAGTTGGCTCTAAACAGAGGCAGGTGTTAATTTGTTTAGTGCTTGATGGGCTTGGGGCATTTGGAGGGCCACAATTCTTCTTTTTTGTTACATGTCTCTATATATGGCACTGCATCAAATGTCTTACTCTGGACTGCTGCATGCCACTGTTCCAACCCAGCAGGACAGACAGGATAATAGAGAACACTACCAGATTCCTTTGCTACATCAGCTCTCCAATATATCAGTCGGTAAATGCACTTTCCTCCTGCTCCAAGTGAAAGCAGATACGGTCCCATAATTTAATACCCTAATGCAGGCCTCAAAAGAGAAGGAGCCTCATCAAATTATGCCTTGTCTGACCTAGAAGCCCTCCCAGAGCACTCCCACAGCCCTGCTGCTGGAGCAGGGCATGGCAGCATGTGTCACTGCCTCAGCTGATCCAGTTCCCAGTTCTCCATCCCAGCTTAAAGTCTCCCCTAATGCCCTAAGACATAAGATGTGCAGCTTTCTGCTGCTGCACCTCAGTAGCTGTTCCCTCAATATTTAATCTTGTAAGCTGTTAATGCACAGATCTGTGCTAAGAGGCAGGGTTCAGCTTTTTCTGTACTCAAAATTTGCTTCCCTCTTGTTTGAATGTGGCAAAGGCCATTCTTTCACTCCTCAGACCTCAACTCGAGCCAAAAATCGTTCCTTTATAACCCAGTGAGAGTCCAGGTGGTTTTCCTCCTCCTCTAAGCCTTCCCTTCCCTTAAATGCATCACAGAAAATTTTGGCCAGGCGGTCCCCTTGCGTTTCTTTTCATTTTTATTTATTCACTGCAGCCCTAGTTTTTTTTTTCACTGAGGGGAATAAATAAAAGCCCGGAGGCAGCGCAGCCTTGTCTCCGGAGATGCCGGCAGCTGCCCCGGCCACCACCGTGCCAGCGCTGTGCCAGCTGCCATGCAGGGCACGCGGCCACCGCCCGGGACACGGGAGGAGGCACGGCAAGGGGGGCTGCCAGACCAGCATCTCTCCCAGGCACGGCCCTGCCCTCGCCCTGGGGAAGGGGCTGCCAATGTCTCTCAGCCATGAATTGCTGCCTCCCCCCTCCGCTTTCCAAGAGAGGAGACACTTTGCTCCCGACCGGAGCACGATTTCGGTACGTGACCGGGATGTGCAAAGCCACTAGCCAGCCCAGAAGGAATGCGCATCGCTCCATGGGAAGTGGCCCATGAAGCATCTCCAGCTTTTAGGGACTAGACTAGACAAGCACAAAGCCAAAGCTTTGTGAGATACAAATCTGTTGGGTCACACAATCCCTGGGGCTCTCAGCTCCACCTATGCCAGGAAGCCTTTTTCATGGATATTCTTCAAGACAGGAGTAATTTAAACTCCCAAATGCAACTCATCCTACAGAATCTATTTTCTGAGCAGTGTGGGAAGGTACGGGCCTGCACAACCATTTATTAGCACAAATAGGAGTGTATGTTTAACTCTGCGGAACGGGTAGAACAAAGGATTATTAAATAAAATTCCGATTAGTTCAGCTGAAAGCAAAATACCAGCTGGAGCCTGGGGTAACACAGGCATGGTATCAGCAAACATGTGCTGCCAGCGCATCTGCACACACACACACACACACCCCCCCACCCAGCTCTGACCACGGGGAGCCTCAGCCTGGAACAGCAGAACCACGGCGTGCTCCCTGCTCCCACAGCTCAGGTCCTGCCCTCCGCTCGGAAAAGCCTTTGGTTGCACACCAGGAAGGAGAGGGATGAAACCACAGTTTTCCCACTTCGTGCCCTCCCGCCAGCTAGCCACGCTTTGTTAGCGTTCCAAGTGGGAACAGGGCCACTCCACAGTGCTATCCCACCGCCCGGAATCGCTCCTCGCTCTGCCTCCCACCATCCTGCCATTCTCATTAACAGCCCGCCGTTTAGATCCTGGTGCAGAAGTTAATGAAGAAGCCACTTTGTGAGAGGGCAGCCTCCCCGAGCCCAAGATGAATAATGGATACAGGAGCAGGCTGGGAGGGAACTGGCGCATCCTTGCAAGGTCACGCTGGAATGCATCAGTGGCTCACTGAGGCTTGGGCTCCTCCGGTAAGAAGCCTGGAGCTATTTATGACTCATGTAATTAATTAATGCCAACGGGCGTTCTGCTGCAGGCACGTGGGAGACCAAAGGGAAATACGAAGCGAGCAGGTTAGGAAATGTGGTGGAGGTGGGAGAGAAGGATGACATTTCTTGCGGGAAGACATGCTTTGAAGTAATTACCAACAGTCCAAACAGCCAGCAGCTCCTTCGGCTACATCAGTACAAAATCAATTAGGAGCTTTAAAAACCCATCAGCTCATATTTCCGAGAGCACCAAGAACAAGGAGTAGCCTCGGAGGGAGGGCAGTTGCATTTCCAAGCACCACAAGACCCCTTCCCTGCGAGACCCTCAGACCCCACAAATGGTGTGACCAGCAGAGGGAGCATCGTTAATGCCTTCCCGAGCACAAATGCTTTGGGATGAGGAGCACCGAGGAGGACCCACCGTTTGATCTGATGTGCCTGTAAAGCCTGAGGACAAGTTTAACAGAAGCAAGAGAAAGGAGCGAAGCTGTACACCGTGAAAGCTGAGCCCCTGCAGGCACTCGGGGCTCCTGACACCCCTTCCCTTCCAGAGCCGGCTCTCCCACACCGGGAGCTAACCAAAACTGGCAGATCACGTTAGGAAAGGGACCACGTCTGTGGCTTTCCTGCTCCGGCTTGCAATACTGCAGTCTCACACTGCACACTCAACATGTGGCGACGCTGAGTCATGACACTGTGCTTGCACAGACCGTTTGAGGACAATGAGAGCTTAACCTAATTTTGTCCCTTTGTTTGTCCTCTGCACAGAGGAGATCAATCAGTTCCACTCCCTGCCTTCACATCCCACTGCATCCAGTGCCTAATACATTATTAAAACTGTAAATACAAATAAAGTATGCCCTTTCCCTCCTCTGGGAGGACTCTGAAGTCCTTTGGGGCTGTCCAGCTCCCACCCAGGCTGCATCCTCTCTCATGTCTCATTGTTGCCAGAATATCTCCTAACTGTTCCCAAATGTATCCATGCATTGTCCTCACTCCTCCTTATCAGAGCTGCCTGCAACAAATCCTCTCACACAATGAGGATTGCATATTTGCTTACAACCCATTTCTGCTCCTCTGTGCATCTCTTTTCTCTCTGGACACTTGCAGGTGTCAAGCATCACAGCATCACTGTGCCACAGCCATCTGGATGAGCAGCAGAGGCTGCCTGCATCCCAATCCTGGTTGGCAAAGCCCGAGAGGCTGCAGGATGCTCCCCTTAGAGCCATACCCACCTCCATGGTCTGCAGGATCGTGTTTTCCATGCTCTAATCACTGACAAAGCCCTCAGATCCTGGCTGGTGGGACTCCCTACTGCTACCTGCTATTTTTCTGGAGCAAACTCATGCAAATCAATAGCAGAGATTAAAAACAAGAAGAAAAGAGTAAGTGACATAAGAGTTGGGTTTAGTTTCATAAATATATATGTGTAGAACAAGAGCAACAAAGTGCTTCTTTCTGGTGGGTTGAGAATCAACAAGAGCCTGAGTCTCCAGGGTAAAACAGGAGCGAAGTAAATGACAACATGAACACCCACTTAGCATTCGTGCTACATATTCCTGCTCTGAGCCTCAGCAGCGTTAGGAATGCTTCTGTTAAATACTGTAATGCTCCCAATTACGAATGATCTCGATTGTTTGTTTTCTAAACAAATTTCCCCCCCCCCCCAGGAGATCCCATAAGCCTAAGCAGTCTTGAAGAGGTGTTTCAACCTCTTTTGGTTACACAGTATCCACAGCCGGGCCCTTTTCCCTAACTGTTTCATACTGACCTTGAGGATATTTCGGCCATTAAATGACTCCCGCTCCTTGGAAGATGATTTACCAGGCATTGTGTTGTTTCGCTCTTCAGCTGTGGAGAGAAAAGCCACCACCAGAATGAGCTTCAGATGGGAGAACTCTGTGTGCTGTACTTCACCCCCCACTCTCTCCCTCCCCAAAGTCAGCTGCCAGCTAATAAACCTAGTTCTTAGTGCAAAAAAACCCCACTTTCACTTGGATTTTGAAGGGAATAAGGCAAGGATTGGTGCCTATATTGGGATCACCTATGTCAGCTGGAGGAAAGACCCTCAATCACAGCGACAGGGTGATTCTGCAGGGCTGATGGCTCCGTGCAACACACCTCTGGCTGGTTTTGATCCCACACCCTGCCATGCCAGGGTGAGATCAGCACAGCGAGCGCTCCCATCGCCTGGAACAGCACCAGATTCCAGGCTGAGCACGCCAGCACAACGCCAGGGGCACTCTGGGCAGCACGGACACAAAACTGCTGCCTGCTCCAGGAATCACATCCACGTGGCGTGGGTGCCTCTGCTGGGGTGGGCACACAGCCACACACAGACATCCAGGATAGCAACCTGGGCCTATAGCAACTGCCAAATGCCTACGTTCTCAGATCCATTTCCCCAGAGCATGTCTGGATTTTTATATAATCCCCAAGTACAAGATCTGTTCTTTCCCCAGGACCTCTGCCTCACTTGGTGAATACATTCAATATTCCTTTTTCATCTCCAGCATTAACTATGAAGTCCCCCTCACATCCAGCTTGCTATTCAAATCCTGTATGGAATATAAAGCGACTTCCATGGCTGCCTGCAGAATGCTCTCCCCATTGTGTCTGAATGCCTCACATGCCTCATGGGGCTGTGCAGAGTATAGACTCAGAACGCCAGACAGAGCTCACAGAGAGCCACACCAGCACTCTGAGCTCATGTTTTTGGGGCTCCATTTGAGAGCTGAGCCCCGTATTTCCAGGGATTCTACCACCTGAGCGTGCTTATCTGATTCCAGAACCAGACAGACCCAAAACCTGCCCAGAAAACCATGACACAAATCACCTGCTCTTATGACTGTTCACGCAGAGACTCAGAGAGGTAGCAACCAGGGAATTCCCAACACAACCCATGGCACTGCACAGGGGCCACCGTGGCAGAGCACACACGTTTGCACACGGAGAACCAGGCTGTAACACAGTGCCCCTCCCCAAACACGATGCTTTTGAGGCTGCTTTCTAAAGCAATGTGATAAGAACAGACTGCCAGAGCAGACAATCTCTTGGCAGAGCTGGCAGACGCCATACACTCAAGAATAGCTCATATTCAGCCTCGCAGCCGTCTGCATCTCATTTAAGGAGAAAGACACTGGAATCACGCCCCTAAAGCAATGGGCAATCTTTAACTTGACCAAAGAGGATTGTGTTTTCATCTTGTTTAAAGGTCAGCACAGCACATGGAGTTGTTCCCCAATTTCAATTTAACGCTGGGGCACAGAGCCCAAGGCCCCCCATGGCAGCTGAACATTCCTCCCTGGCCCAGATCCTATGAGTGCTACCGGGAGACAGGGTTTTTGAATCCGTGACTCTGCTGATTGCTTTTTCACTTTCTTCTTGGTTTTATCTCCTGACATCCCTCCACAGCCCTGTAGGTTTTCCTGAGATAAGGAAAAATCACACCACTGAAAAAGCAAACAACAAAAGCATTTGCTGAGCAGCGGGACGGATTTAAATGCATTTATCAGTGAGGATGAAGGATCTGTACGTACTTGGATCTTTCCTGAAGAGAGTGTTCATGACTGTAGCATGCAGCTTCACCCTATCCCATTCCTTAAGCATCAGGCCAGAGGCCACAAACCGCTCCACCAGCTGATCAGCGACCATCTGCAATCTGGCAAGGCAAAAAGAGAAAGAACAGCGCCATTTAAACAAGGAGAAACCCCTGCAGCATCAGCTTTTGGCTTTTCAGCCAGGAGGGCAGCAAGTGTGAAATGAAGTCTCTGCACGCACACAGGAAAGGGAGCTAGTCCCCGATGGAAAGCGAACAGAGACATCAAGATACAGTTCTAATGCAAAAAGTTCTGGCTGCTTTGCAAAGCTTCCTCCGTGACCGCTTCTGCTGCAAATATTCCGGGAAGAAGGGCAGATTTAGCACGGCAGAGAGCTCCTTCGCAGTGACAGATGTTACTGGGAGCTGAAGGATGCATCTTCCTCCTGCCAGGAAACACAATGTGACTCTCCTTGCAAATGCTAAAGTCTGCAGACTCACAGGGGCTCAGGCACCTTGACTCCCAGAGGATCTGCTCAGGGACTGCTGGAGCCTGCATACTCTCTGTCCCACATAAGCAAACTGGTCACTGGGCTTTAATTTCTGGGAGAGCCCAGAACATGGTGACAGGGGGTACAAACCCAGACAGCGCATCCTGGTGAATACTCCAGCTTTGGAGATACTGAGCACTCAGAACCAAGACTTACTCCCACCCTCATGTCTGCCTCAGTCGGGGATGAAAGTGGCTGTGGCTGCTGGGATCTGGAGGCAGACCTGGCCTGGGATGAGCAGCAGGAGCAGGCAAGGGATCAGAGCAACGTGCTCACATATCCTGCGTCTGAAGAGCTGAAGGAACTTCCAGGCTGCTGCCATCCCCAAAAGATTTCCACAGGGCCTGAGCCTTACCAAAAGAAGCGAGGATGTGCCAGAACAAGAGCCTCCCATCCCTGAAAACAAGGCCAGAGGGTATTAAGTCTATGCAGAGGAATCTGGGCTTCTCTCAGCACGTCCCAGGGATTAGACAGCTTTCTGCTCCGTGAGGTCCCACCACTTTGGGGCCTCAGCTGCAGCAGAGCGTGGCTGTTCTGAGGCTGGTCCCCAGAGCCCGGGGCTGCCACGCTCTGGATGCCAGCTCCTACCCCACCACCAGTATTGGACTGCCCCTCACAGGCTGCCTGCCCCCATGTGACTATTCCAAGACACTCAAACTACCAATTGTCATGGCTTTCTACCATTTTCTGGCTTTACTTCAGTGATTCTTAAAATTAGCAACGACAAAGATTAAATGAATATCATTACTGACAATACTAAAACAAATTAACAGAGAATAGCTCAAGTGAAAATGGTGCTTTATTACGTTATAAAGTTAATCAAGGAAATAAAACAAATTAGAATGAATTATAATGAAAATTATTTGCCATGTGGGAGGCATCAGAGCATGATCCCTCTTTCAGTCTGAGCCATTATATGTGCAGAAGGGCTTGCCAACCCCTAATTCCGTCTGCAGTTATGCAAGCTAAGTCAGGATAAATCAAATCTCCTGCTTTACAGCTTACGCTGATCAAGATCATCCAAAGATCAGGAAGGAACTCCACCCCTCAGCCATGCCAGGAACTACACAGAGCTAACAGGACATCTTCCATGAGACAGGAAGGCACACACCTCTCTCCAGCATGGGCTGCAGCAGTCTGATCCAGCACAGAAAGCCACGTGGCTGCTGCTCTCCCCTAGTGCTGGCCTTGCAGCTCAGAAACTGCTTCCCACCTGCTTTCCCCATTTCCCTGAGCAAGGCACAGCAGGTTTCAGCAGGCAAGAAGTGCAAGGAGCTGCTCAGCAACGATTTGTCTTGCAGGCCAGAAAATGAAGCAGTTTTCTGGAGAGATCACCATTTGTTTCCTCTTTATAATCACTGTTTGTCCAACATGGTGCCTGCTGGAACCTCAAGGAGAGCAAAAGCTGCTCTCCATCAACACAAAAATATCTGCTTTCCCCTCTGTAAAGCTAAACGTTTTTCTGGATGCTTGCTAACAGTTAAGGAAGTATATTAGGGGGGAAGTGCCAAATAAATTAATTTGCAGGGGAGGGCAGAACTAGCCTGGGCCAAGGATTAAAACTTTAATTCCTTGGCCCCCTCTGAGCCCACTTTTTTGCCCCTTTTTTTTTGCTATGCAAAAAGCACAAGTGTTGTGGAAGAGAAGCCTGGCAGCCTCCAGGTGCCATTCACACCACAAGGTCTGGGTTTGGTCAAAACCTCAGCTAACAGTTCTCTGTGAAGGACAGAGGAGACATCAGCCCTTTCCCAGCTTCTCTCCCCTGCCCAGAGCAGCTCTGCCACCTCTGATGCACATCAGCACTTTCTCTGGCATTATGGCTAAGTGGGTTCCCAGCAGAAGGGATCCAGCTGGCATGTGAAACAGACCACGGTGCTAGTACCAACAATTCAAGCTGTCCCCAGAGGCAGGCAGGCATCACAGTCAATTTAGGCCCTACTCACGCTCTACAGGATCCTCTACCTGCTCCTCAGACATCCAGATGCAAGCAGGCTCAGAGAACCCCAGGGCTCGGTGACTCAGGAGAACAGGCTCATATCTCAGCTCTCAGAGCTGGTATTTTAGATGCTCTCTACAACAAACCCACAGAAGGGCATTTGGGTCATGCAGAGCCTGCCTCCATCTCATTTTTCCGAGTACTTCTGCCTTCTGTCTCCTGGCTGATCTCTAGCTTGCCCTGGTTCTCCACCCGCCCGGTTTGTTTTATCTCACCTCTTTCAGGGTAGGCCAGACTTCAAAGTGGAAGTCAAGAAAAGGAAACGATTTCAATTCCTACTGCCTCCCAGCAATTCTTACATTTTTCATTTTCCCACCCATTTCCTTATCCCATTTCCGATCTCTTACTTCAACACAGCTTCCAAAGCACGGTTTTAAGCAGATGGCCCCCCCATCTCCTCGGCCCTCGAGGAAAGGAGATGCCAGAACATGTCCCTTCTTCCCTCTGACAAAGGGAACAGACAACAAAAGGGCAGCACTGTCAGGAAAAGAGAAGGCTGAGGCTCAGAAAGAGGAAGCTAAAGCTCTTTTGGCTACTCCCCTTCCCTCCTTGTTAATCATAGAATCCTAGAATGGTTTGGGTTGGAAGGCACGTTCAGGATCAGGGACACCCTCCACCAGACCAGATTGTTCCAAGTCCCATCCATGTTTCCTCAGTCTTCCAGAAAACAGCAAGAGGAAAGATGGTGCTGCCATGTGATGTACTTGTCAAAAATGGGACGCAGGAAGGCTGTCCAGACACTGCCACATCCTGGGCAGTGCTGCTTGCAGAGCTAAAGCCACGAGCCACAGTGGTGACCAGCTCAAACACTCGCACTGACACCAACGGGGCTTCAAGATTTCCCAGCAGCAGCTCAGACACTTCACACCCAGCGCCTGTTCCAGGCTGCTACAGGCACACAAACCAACTCTGCAGTCAAGTCATGCTCTTCTGAGGACCTTCTGAGGTAACTGGGTTTTAAGAATAACTAAGTGCTGCAGAGTAGGCCAGGCTGTCCAGATTAATCTGGATTGCAGGTGGGGAACTAGACTGCAGAGGCCAAATTGTCCTGCCTTCTAAGTCATCTCAGGAGTATCTCCTTGGCCATCTTATGCCCCTGTGAGCCGTGACTCCATTATTCAACCTGCCAGACTGCTGCAGAAACAAATGACATCTTTCAGCGACTGATTCAAAGAGCAAACACATCACTGCCTTAACTGGTTTAGGAAGCAAGGATGACTTCATCTCCCTGAGTGCTGGCCCCAGGACTGCGAGCAGTGCCCACCAGCTCCAGAGGGCCTCCCTGGCACACCGAGCAGGAATGAAAGAAAGGAGCACGGGGAACTCACCTGTCTGAGCCATCCTTCATGTGGACTTTGGCATAAAGAACATCGGTCATGGCAGGGTCATCATTCATGTACTCCACTCCTGCCACCTCCACGGTCAGGGGCTTGCCTCCAGTAATTTGGCTAAAACCCAAAAAAACCCCTCATGTTAAAAAGCAAAATGCCACACCCGCTTTTGAAATGCAACGCCCTCATGCACACCCAAAATGTTTGGGTTTGCTAAGGGAACGTTATTAGATAGTTTTTTTGCCACAGCTAGACACAAATTTGAGGTGAAAAAGGACCTAAATATTATATAGAACATATGGAGCTTTGAACTCCATGGAGGAGTTCTTCATTTTCCTGTATCTTTCAGAAGGCTGTTTGCACTGAAAAACCCAAACCCAAAGAGGTTCCCTACTTCCTAAAGCTCAAAAGGCTATAGTTCCTATTGTCTTACCACCTCAAGAAGTCAATTAATTTAAATTCATACATTCAGTGTTTCTGACACATATTAAGTCAACTTGTTGGTGTTCACAGGCCACCTCAATCTCCATTTACACATCAGAAAACCCACCAGAAGTAAATACTACAAGCTCTCATTCCAGGCTCCTGCCTTTTCCTGTGAAAAGAGCAACCATGACTGTCTCCAGCTTGCTGATTTTTGCTGGGAAGGTACTTGACACAGAGCACAGTTCTAAGTACACTGAGCTGGTTTAAAATCAGCTCCAGCTCCTCTTGCAGGGAGGTGACACCGAAAATGCGTGCAGGATATAATATGCACTCCCACACCTGCAAACACACAGTGAAGTGGATCTGCTTCCCAGCACGCCACCTCCTTGCCTTTCCCACCAGAGCAGTGCTCCCTGTGAGTAAGGGATGTCTTGTGTCTTGTTTAACACCAAGGCCCCGTGGAAAGAACAGGGAGTGTCTGGGCAGGCAGATGTAACAAACATGAGATAACAAGGTGAGCGTGACTTTGCTCTGACCTTGCTCAGCTCTGTTTGGCTCGCCTCTGTGACCACCTTTGAGGTTTTCAGCTAAGATTCCCAAGTGGAATAAGCAAAGATTCCCAAGTGGAAGGATGATTTCCCTCCTCAGTATGGTTCCTGGGAGGAACACAGCAGAAATGTACTAATGCACATCACACCCACAGCACTAAAGGTCACCTACCCTAAAAAAAGGGGTCAAAAAGGTCACACCTACCTTCACAGTGCACTGCCTGCACTTAGAAAAGGAAATGAAGGCTAATGAGGGTTTATGTGGGTGGAAAGGAGCCTAAATTAATTTTCCAAGTATATTTATTTGGGTGTGGCAGAGGAAATAACCTAAAGGTTACATTCAAGCGTTGATTCCCCCTCCACTAAAGGAAATGGGGAGTAAAGATCTTTTCTGCCTCAGTTCAATCCGTTTATGAGGAAGTTGGCACTTTCCAAAAATTGGAGGCAGAGCCTCCCCCTGGAAACACTCTTGCATTTCTGTTCAACAGCAGAACAACTGGAGCTGTCATTTTAAAGGCAGAGGCATGGATTTTGGCCGTGCATTAATTCCCACCGATATCACCTGGCACAGCGTGGCCAATTCTTCACGCACCGAGGCAGCAAATAAATGAATCCGAAGGACCCCGTGCTCTGTGTGTGCGAAGGCTTGGCAGTAATAAATAAATAAACCAGTCCCCCAGGCCATCTCCAATTTCTAAGCTGAACAGAGATAAGCTAATTAGGGCGTCACTGGACCACATTTGCAGCTCAAGCCCTAACATCTGCAGCTCGGTGCTCAGAGGCAGCGGAGGAAGCCGCGGCCCCGGAGCAGCACGGAGCGTTTCAGAGCGACTGCTCACCCGGCTCGAGCTGCCTTCCCTGCACGCAGCTCCCACGCCAAGCAGTGCGTGTCAAGGACACCTCAGCATCTGCTCTGAGGCAGGAGGGGAGCGCTGTGCCAGAGCCCACTGCAGGACACGTGCACAGGTGAGGGAGCTCGGCCCTCCCTCTGCAGCAGGCGGGGGACAGCGGCAAAACCCGCTCACGGGAAAGAACGGGGACACAAGTGGGAAATAGAACTGAGTGGAGCGGGTTTTGGGCTGAGCTGTAAGATGCTCGTAGGCTCCTCTACTGCTCCCTTCTGAGACGTTTCAGCCTTTTCCTACATTTCTAGAGTTGAGAGAGACTACTGAGCTGCTTCTCTCGTCGCTGTCCCTTGTCAAAGACAGCGTGCTGCCTTCCCCCCACTGAAGCTTTTGGTGATGACACCCCTTTTGCATCACTTACTCCACAAAGTCCTCTTTGCATTGCTGCAGGAGGTCACACGCTTTCTGGATCTCTTGTTCGTTCAGGAGCACCAGCGTCCCAAGAGTCAGGTGAAGCTTTGCAGGGTTCTGGAAGAGGCTGCTGCTGACCCCGTGATCCTACAAATCAGTCAATCCATCATACACAGGTGTCTCACCTCATCCACACACATCCCCCCTCCATCACAGGGATAAATACTACAGAGAACAGGTACCAAGCCCCTGGCACCAACCCCTTTATCTCTGGTTGGGTTGGTAATGACTCGAAGTTGAGAAGAGAAACAAAATTTCCCAGGCTTTGTGAGGAAATTTTGCGAGCTCAGCCTGCCAGGTGAGGCCCGGTCCCACCACAGCTCTCTGCCTGCCTTTCCTGCTGAACAGCAGCCTGGAAGCACATCCCAACAGGCAGTAATTTGGGATCCAGGACCAGCAGCACTCACCCATACCGAGTTTTGGGAGGAGACTTCCACAGCTGTCGAAACAGCAGCTGCCACCAGCAATTAACTCAACACAAGCCAGCACAGATTTAATACTTGAGTTAAGTCCATTTCTTGTGCAATAAAACTGGAACCAGCTGTAGTGACAAGCTCTAAATGGTCTCTAAATCCTGTCTAAACACAGGTTGCACCTCACAACAGAAGCACACCTAATACCAGCTCTGATAATTACTTTTTTCTTCTTCCCATGTGCCCTATAGTTTGCTTAGATGAATTAAGTTTAAATTCCCTTTATAGGAAGAGTTGCGTGTTGTTGCTGGGGAAGAACCGTTCCCAGGTGGAGCAGTGGTTACATTCAGCTTTAAGACACATGCTCTTTTGTTCTAGGATACTTTTAAAAATACCTCGAGGACGGTTAACACACCCATATTAAAACAATTATTTCCACTTTGTGGCCATTTCCCATCAGTGCATTAAATAACCTCCAATTTTAACTCCAGAAGAAGCCAACCTGCCAGGCCATGCAAGCTCTGCTCCACCTGAAAAGAGTCCACTGACTAAGAATGACAGCTTTGAAGCTTCTAGCTGTGCTCCAGACTTTGAAATAAAACCTTTCAGATGTTTCAACACTGCAGTATCTCAGCCCGTCAAAGGTTTAATGCCCCACATCTCACTCAGCATTTTTCATGCCTAATGACCACATCCAAACCCTTCTTTACAGCAGAGCTTATGGGCTGGACTAGGGACAAGCCAGGCTGCAACACAGAGGCTGGGGGCTTGCTCCAGCAGCCACAGGCTGGCAAAAGCCAGGGATGGCTCCTCTCACTTCTCCTCACCTTCCCCTCCTTGCAGTAAAAGCCTTGCAAGCTTCTTTTAATTCATCCTGCTGTTAACGTGCATGACAGGACATGATTTCTCTCCATCAGCCTTTTTTCCCCAACGAGATCCGTAGCCAGAGAATATTTGGACCATCACAAAACAACAGCTCGGGTAACAGAAACCAGGAGCAGGTTTGATTTACCCTTGCCAGGGACAACCAGCCGGTGTCACTCCCAGTGAGGGTGCAGATGAGGTACAGTAGCAAAGCAGTTTGCATCTCAGAAAGACAAAGCCTCATTTTCCACCCCGGTATGGCTTGTGCTGTAAACATCAACCTGCCCCAAAACCAGCACTTTCCCCTGAGCTTTCCAAGCCCTGAGTGTGGGCTGAGAGCTGACAAAGCAATGACATGTCACCTCCACGAGCTATGGTACCACTGCTGGGGAGATAAGCAGGGAAGAGCAGTGCACAGCGAGCAGGCCAAGACCTAGATAATTTTCCTGGTTTACTCCCTAGCAATTCAGGCAGTTCCTAAAAACCCTGCTTACACTCCCTACTCTTTCACAGGCCAGCAGATCCCACTTCTCCCACATATAAAATAGATGCTGCGTCACAAGGAGCTCTCCCTGGAACAGCCAACATTCCTGCTGGTGTCTCAGCGGTCCCTCATGGCTGGATACTGCTCACCGAGATGCAAAAAGGCTGGAACCCACTTATTATAGTCCCAGACTATGATATACCATCAGCAACTGCTGTGCTGTCTCACTGGAAGCCTAAAAACATCTCTAAAAATTCACCATTCAGATTTGGGTTCTCCAAGGATGCACTGAGAGGCAGGAAGAACAATTCCCTTATGTGCCATCTGTATATAAGGACTATCCATTTTAGCTTATGCCTCTCCCTGACGCTGCCCTGTCGTGGTCAAAAAAAACCCAACTCATTTCCATTCAGGCTTAAAAATTGTCATTTTTTCCTCCCTCATGGTCGGACTTCTCCCTTTGCTCTCCTCCTTCAGAAAACAGACAGAAAGGGCTTTATCTGGAGTTTTCTCTTTGCAAAAGTTGGTCCTCCAAATCTCTGACCCTGTAGTAGGGAAGCCATAAACAAAAACACACTTCATGCCTTCTACATGACAAGGCAAAGGATCAGCCCCTTAGCACTTCTTCCCTGCCTGCATCCTCTCTACTGACTTAAAAGCTTCCAGTGTTTGCAGACAGATTTATGGCTTTGGGGTTTTATTCCCTAATAGCAGGATACTGCATGCCAGCTATATGCCTTCTGCCACCCTGATCCACAAGTAAAGGAGTGAGCCAGGAAAACAGCATTTCCTCAGGACTGATTGAAGAGCTGCAGGCTCAAAAACCCCTCCCATTCTCTGTCCCTTCCACTCTGAGACACAATATCTCATTAGCAATGTTTGATATTTACAGGTTGCCATATATTACAGCAATCATGCTGCTTTTCCCTGCTGCATCTGCAGCCTGTTCAGCCTGCAAACACTGTGTTTGCACGGCTCTCAAAGACCCAACTGTGATTTTTCACAGCAGTATTACTGCAAAGTCTCTTCCCTCTTCCACCTGCATGCTCAGACAGACGCTTCAGTTCTCCTCACTCTGACACCTACATGACTGTGTGAGGAGACTTCCAAGGTCATGCAGTCCTCCCACTGCACCACGGCAGTGAAGAGCCTGTCCAGGTGAGCCACCACTCCATATTGGTATCAAATTAACCTCGAAACAACCTCCCCTCAGCCCTGCTCAGGACTGGCAGCCCTGACTGTACAGCATGAACAACACCTGAAGTGTTCTGTATTTCAACATAAGGTTTTAGAGAAACACACACAAAAAAACTTAGAAAGCATATACCCACCGACATAATGCTCTAAAATATAAATGAATGGTTGTCATGGTAACTGCTTCAGAGAGAAATAGAGTCCCTCACAAATGCTCAATGGCCAGAAGAAATCCTTACACACACCCCCCACCCCAGTCCTTTCCCTTCCTCGCTGTTATTACCCTTCATTCAAAGACTGGAGTGTACCCAATTCTGCGATGTTTTGCACCAGGAAGAGAAACGCTCTGCTTCTGTCACTGAAACCCATTCAGATTTCTCCAAGTACCCTGAGAAATCCCATTGCTTTGGACAAATCTATAAGCGCTCTTATTGCTCTGCGAGGCACAGTTTTGAATTACTGTTTTTCATTACTGATGTGCTTTCTAGCAGACCCTGCTGTGAGATAAAGTGGTATTAGAGTGGCATTAGCGGCTGGAGGAGTGATTGAGAGACGTACGGGGCTGCAATACACTCCTCCAACTAAGAGGCAGCAATAAATACATCCAGAAACCCTTTTGCTAATACCAGAAGGGAGGGCAGGAAAATAAAGCACTATATATTCCTAGGCTACACGTATGCAACACCCCCAAGTACCTGTTACTGACTGAATTCTACATTTCAAACTGAAAATAGGAACTCTAGAGCTGATGTAAGCAGTGCCAGGAACATTTCAGGCCCTTATGGGACTCGGAGCTGCCCAGACACAGAACAAAAACTGCAGGAGAGACAGAAGGGCAGGCAAGAGGAGATAAAATGAACATCACCAGCCTGGTCTCTGCACTTCTCTGACCAAGGCTGGGTTGCTGCAGCTCTCTGGGACAAGGAGCACGTGAAGGTTTGCAGATGTTCCCAGGCAGCTCCTTCTGAATGTGACAACACTGGGGAAAGCACAGAGATAAACTTGTGAACATGTTTCTAAGGGGATGGCAGACCTCCCAGTCTGCCCAGGGACACAAACTGACACTTAGGAGTGAGCAAGAGAGGAACAATGTGACAGAGACAAGATCAGGAGGGGTTTGGAGAGGGAGGGCTTTAGAGGTGCACCCCAAGCAGGAGGCAGGAAAGGTGAGAGTTCTGCAGGGAGAAGGACTGGTGCTGACACCAGAAACCAACAGAGGGAGCCAGGCCACCACTGACACCAGCCCGAGGCCTGGCACCCTCTGTCCAGCCACCAGCTGCTCAGGCTAATGTTTCCATCCCCGTGCCTGCAGGGCTTTCCTTTAATCAAGGTGAGCTTTAATAGAGGTAGTGCCACTGGCTAATGGGGAGAGATGATCCTCCTGGCCCGAGGAAAGGGTTCTGGTGGCATCACACTGGCTAGTCCCTGTTGACCCGTTTCTGCTGTATTTAACATCAGGTGGAAACCCCAGTGACAGAAAGCTCCTAAAACGTCATGGAAATATGCAGCCTGGGTGGAGAAGAGGGGCTTGAATCTGAACTGCCAGGAAAGACAAGACTGCAGAGCCAGCTCAGGTCTGCGCTCCGAGAAGAGACAACTGACATGCAAGTGACCACAAGAACTTGAGCAAGAACTCCTATCTCCCCAGATATCAGATAATTCACACCCACAGCACGCACACATAGGAAACTAAACTTCTTAAGCTGTGCTGTCTTGCATGATTGTATTTTCCCCTTTGCAAGGCACAAGCAGAAGTGAGGGACATGAACATAAGATTATGAGCCCACAGAGCCCTGCAGTGTATGTGCAGTGTAACCTGCAGCAGCCACAAAGAAAACTCCTCTCTCCTGCCCAGAGATGTCCTCCAGCAGACACAGAGGACACAGAAATTTAGTAACACCACTCCCTCCCCTCAGCCTGGTTCTGTGCACTGACACACCACTCCTGACAGAAAATAAACTAGGGAATACAGAGCCTTTCCTTCATTCTGCTCCTCATTTCCCTATGCCTAACTATTTCCTGCTGCTCCCAAAACAAGATCTGAAGGCAAGTAGGAGGGACTGTCAGCACAAAGTCTCCTGGGGAAGAAGGGAAGTGATGAGATTTGCAGGATGGCATGTGCTACCAAGTCATTTCTCGCTCAGCTCTGGCAATGACACCCATCTTCCTTCACTGTCAGGAGCCAAAAGAAAAGTGAAACAGAAGCAGCAGCAAACTCGTGAATTCCTCCCTGGTTTCACAGTTATGAGGAAATCATATCAAATGTAGAAAGGTCCACTACATTATTTAGTGGCTTTCATATAAAAAACAAAAAACCCTGACCCTCTTTTGAATCTTATCCTCCCATCTCGAAAAATCTCTAAGGAGAACAAAATATTGTACTAACAATTTACTAAGTAAGCCACTCCATCTTTCAGAAGATTTCCCAACAGCACTCAACAAATTCACAGCAGACTCATCAACATAAGTAACAGGCCTGTTAAAAATGCATTCCTGGGAGAGAGAATAGAATAAAGCCTTCAAGGTAAACACAAAAAGCTTCTCAATAAATGAAACAGCACTCTGCATTTTAGCTCCCATGCGGATCCTTACCTTTGAGCATTTCTCCAGCACTTCCTCCTTGAACTGCAGGAACTTCTCCTGGATGGCAGGCTGGTTGAGAGCAAAGGATAGGAAGTGTGTGAAGGGCTGCTTCTTACGGAAGCTGTCCAGGAGCACGTCGATCCGCGTGCGGGCAGAGACCACACCGCCCCGGTGCTGCCCTGTGATCACTGCAAGGAAGCAAAGCAATTCCGGTCTGCTTTCCATGAAGCCAAACAAAGAGTAGTGAAATGGCTCCCGAGATCACATGATACCTAAAGTATCAGTATGGGGAGGATTTTGTGAAGGTAAGAACATTTCACCCAGGAGGGAATCAGAAGAACCTGCCTGACAGCACCTCTCTGCTGTCAGACCCAGGCTCCTGGGGCAGCAACAGGAATCAAAACCCCCAACCAAGCACTGAAAAATCCTGCCAGACTCCCTGCTTGACTTAAAACACCTGACACGGCTGTGTTTTCCTCTGCAAAGACAGGACAGTGCCAGCAAAAGTATCGCTCTGCTCTCAAAAAAGTCAGCTCTGAATGCCTAAGTAACTAAGAGTCCCATCAAGTCAGCAGCCCTTCAGATTTCTAGAGCATTATTTCAAGTTTTCATGAAGGCAGTCAGAGTGAAGAAGCAAAGAAAATCTATCAAGATGGCCTGTATCATTTGTTCAAGCACTTCAAGGCACCAAACAGAGAACACTTGAGCTCGAAAGGAAAGAACCACAAGCAGCAGAATTTTCTTGGCTTCCTATTATTCTGTCTTCTCAGCATCTTTCAACCTTCTTAATAGTCCTTCACAGCCCTTGGGAAGAAGTCAAGACTCACTTCTTGAGAAGTGCCACCACGCTGCTGTGCAGCATCACAGTGGGATCCCCCCAGCACCTCCTCCTCATAGCTCTGTCACAAACATAACTGTACACAGTGCCAATAATCCCTGGAGCACGCCCTAAGGAGCCCTACAAAGATCCACTCTGGCAGATCCTGCACAGGTCAGCCCTGATGAGCAATGCCTCCTTTCTTTTTAAGTCCCTGGAAGTGATGAGAGGGAACATATGGTACGAGAAAGGCTGCTCTCACTGTCGGGATCAAGTGACAGCACCAGAACGGCAGCAATGTCATCAAAACACTTCTCATATTAAACCACATGCTGATGTTTATTTTGTGCACAAATACACAAGGTAACTTTCTCTGAATGTTTAATTCAGTTTCTGTGTAATGGAAAAGGTACTGTTTAAAAAGCAACAATGAAACAAACAAAAAAATCCAACACATTCAGGGCCAAAGTTCCCAAGCCAGTCAATTAAGGCCCAGAAGCGACTTCAGTGAAACTATTCATCAAATTAAAATGGACTTTCCTCTCCAGAAAACCTTACACTGCTTTGTAAGGATTTAGAGACAGAAAAAAATGAACTCAGGAGAAAAGTGAAGTGATTTTCCCAGAGCTATAAAATGAGTCAGTGTTGTGTCAGAAGCAGGAATTAAGGGGAAAACGCTTATGGTTCCTCCTCCCTGCCTAAACTGCGTTTTTGCAAGAGTCAGTGAAAGCATAACCATTTTGTGCACGTTCAACTCACCAATTTCTCCTTCCACTCCAGGCTTGGGAATGCTGATGGAGGTTCGAGTCTCTGATTCCAGCCTCTTCTTGGTTTCCCCTTTCTTCCCAATGATATACCTGGAGGTATAAAGTGCAAGGGTTTCACTCACAGAGTGCTGCTCAGAGGGTCACTCTCCATCCAATGTGTCCAGCTGGGAGATGGACCGGGCTCTGAGCTGGCCCCAAGCACTTGGGGATCCCCAGATTCAGCACCACTGTGCTGGAGGGATGCACACACACAGCTCCATGAGCAGGATCCCATCCAGGCACAGAGGTGATTCCATGTCCAGCCTGGGACCTTGGGATGATGTTGAGCTGTGGCTCACAACTGGCTTAAGTTAAAAGAAGTCAGTTGGTCCACGACAGCTCTGCCCAGCACACCCTGCCACAGCTTATTTGTCAGGTGGGTTATCCCTTTTCCCCATTATACTAGTTGAGGAAGAACTAAGGGCTCTTTTTCTGCTTTTTGCTTTGCTCAAGGTAGTCATTTGCCAGTATCCAAATGCACAATGGACCACTTTTCCTTCTCCACATTTCAGCAAAACTATTCAACTAATAAAACTGTCAAAAATAACTAGATAGAGCTCTGAACACTACAGGCTTCCTAGCAAACACAGGATTGGAGTCAACGGCCAATTCCAGTGGTGTGTGCTTGCCCTGAAAGCTTTCACAAACTCCCTCTGCCATCCTGCTCGCCCCAGTTCTTCCTCCCCTTCCTTCTCCCACCCTCCTTGAGGCTCAAACACTCTCCTGCCAGCCAGCAAGCACCACCTGCTGTCCCTGCCACGGGGACAGCAAGGAGCCAAGCAAGGCACAGCCTTCCCTCCCCAGACACTCAAATCCACATTGAATACATTTCGGAGATCTGGCGCTCACCCTGACCTCAAAGAAACAAATACTGTGTGCTCAACTGCTTCCTCAGCTGGCAGCAACTCAAACAAACCCGAGGCTCACTTGTACAAGGGGCTGGGAACCTCCACCCGGCACTGGAAGCCTCGCTCAGTCTCCTCCACCACAAAGGCATCGCAGGGATCATCGTCCGCGCAGTCACCAGGGCCTACCAGGGAAACCACAACAGACCTTGTACAACCTCTGGGAAGTCTGGCAGAGCTTTATGTAGGACAACAGTCTCCTCCCAGCCTTCTCCCAAGGTCAAATGAAGGAAGGAATGGGCTCCTCTCCACTGAGGATAACTGCTTTTTATTTATCACCTTGCTGCTGGCTCCGGAAAGCATAATGACTGCTTCTAAATCCGGTGGGCTGGGAGGCGCAGGAAAGAGGTAGTTACAGCCCAGGGTTCCTCTCAGCTGGAATTTCTGCAATTCCCACACAGTGGGAATGGTCTCTTCTCCTGGCAGGGGGGAAGCCACCAGCCCATTCAGAAATTTAAAGTCGCAGAAGAACACAAATAAAAGGTGAGGAGAGTTTTGGCCCAAGGGTTCGGTGATTTGGAAAACAGGAATTCTCACGGCCTCAGAGAATTAAAGAGAATGTTTAAGCTTTGTTTAATCCACTGAAAGGCAAGGTGGGGGGAGAAAGAGGACACAACAGCCACAACCCTTCCCACTTGAGAAATAACACCGGAGCATCCCTGTGCCCACAACAACTCACACACAACTACAACAAACATACAGGCAGAAAGACAAAGTAAAATACACCAGGACAGGAACAACTTTTCCCCCGAAACAGGTAAAAGCTGCATTGTAAGAGGCCAGTTTTTAAAGGCACAAACATTGCAAGGATGGAGAGCCTTTAGAAGCTTCCACTGCTGCCATATCTGCAAATAATCAAGCTCTGGAAAAGAAAAGCACTTCAACAACTTGGGAAAAACAGATCTATAGACCTAATTTGTTTTTCCCTTTTCTTGGAGATCTTTCACAGCCAGCAAGCAAACTGACAGTTAGCAGCACATCCAGACAAACCCACTTGGGGGAGACTGGGATTACTTCCACTCTTCAAGAAGCATTTTCATCAAGGATCAACACAAAGAAGCTTTCTCCCTCTTAACACTTCACTCCAGCACACAGGCAGGTCTTTGTGCTCACAAAGACATCAGAAATGACATTGAGAGCCTCCCTGGATGCCCAGTGGGGATGTTTTCAACTCTGGAGCATCACTCCTCACCTGCACAGAAATCCTCCTCCTCGGGTGGGAAGGGCTGCTCTTGGATGAGATTCTTCCTGTACACTCGCCCCCCGATCCTCACCAGGGTGGGCCTCAGCACATCCATCCTGCTCCTCTTCCCACTGCAAAAACAAAGACAGCTTTGCAACTTAGCCCAAGGAAAAGTACCTTCCACCCAGTGCCACCCCCTGCCATGGGCAGGGACACCTCCCACCAGCCCAGGGTGCTCCAAGCCCCGTCCAACCTGG
>JAWWEW010000166.1:2552859-2565560 GCA_035583185.1 Anabacerthia variegaticeps
CCACAGCTTCTCTGCCCAACCTGGGCCAGGGCCTGCCCACCCTCCCAGGGAAGGATTCCTGCCCAATATCCCATCTAAATCTCCCCTCCTTGAGCTTAAAGCTCCCCTGTGTATGCACAAGAGCCTTCAGAAGGCAACACCTCTTCAAACCTTACAACACTCAGTCAAGGAGCAATTTTACAAGAACTTCAAGTGCACTCTGTCAGCTTTTAAAGCACAATCAGGTACAATTTAAGCAGAATTCAAGCAATATAGGACATGTAACTCTCCCTAAAACCCACTGCAACCTCAGTCAACACAATGTTTCATAGTTTATTTGGGCTTCAGTTGGCACAGAATTAAAATTTTCACATTTAATGGTGCAAAAACAAAGCACTGGCAGCAACCGGTGAGAGCCTTCCGATCTTCACTTAAAATTCTGTGTTCACTGAAATGGTAAATTTAATATTGGGTGTCTCAGTTTGCTTAGGGTTTTAAAACAGGGATCTCTGTTAGTCAGAACACAACATCTCCACCAAAAAAAATCACCTTTGTCAGAAGGTTTATCTGCCCACTGCAATGCAACAGGAAGAAATGAAGACCTTGCCTCTGAAGATGCACTTATTCTAAACTAGCTTTATCATACAGTGACACCAGATTCAGGTTAAGGCCCTCAGTTCAAGCTCCACCTTCTGAAACTACTTACAAACACCGGAACTTTCACTGAAAATAAAAAACTTAAAGAAGTAATAATTCCCATACATCAAGGGAAGAAGTGCAGAGGTGCACAGAGGATGGAATAAACCATGATAAAAATCCCACTGTGGCTGGGGGTTTGTTTCCACGCTGACTTTTTTTTGGTTGGATTTCAGTTCACATTTTTAAACACACGCTGCCACCACAACTTCTTGACATGGGGCTTCTGAAAGCTGAGCAGAGACGGGGTGGGGGCGTGGAGAGGCACCATGCAGCTGGGGCTGGGCCTCTGGGCAGGATTGGGCCCCCAGGGCAGGACCAGGGACAGGTCTGGGCCCCCAGGGCAGGACCAGGGACAGGTCTGGGCCCCAGGGCAGGACCAGGGCCAGGATTGGGCCCC
Organism: Anabacerthia variegaticeps; assembly: GCA_035583185.1. Lineage (NCBI taxonomy): Eukaryota > Metazoa > Chordata > Aves > Passeriformes > Furnariidae > Anabacerthia > Anabacerthia variegaticeps. The sequence continues at coordinate 2,553,935 of JAWWEW010000166.1, forward strand.
CAGGGCAGGACCAGGGACAGGATCTCACTCCCCAGGGCAGGACCAGGGACAGGACTGGGCCCCCAGGGCAGGATGAGGGCCAGGATCTGGGCCTAAAGGGCAGGATCAGAGCCTGGATCCTGCTCCCCAGGGCAGGATGAGGGCCAGGATTGTGCCCCCAGGGCAGGATCTGGCTCCCAAGGTAGGATGAGGGCCAGGATTCGGCCCCCAGGGTGGGATCTGTCTCCCCAGGGCAGGACCAGGGTCAGGATCCCACTCCCCAGGGCAGGATCAGGGCCATGATCCCACTCCCTAGGGCAGGATCAGGACCAGGACCGGGCCCCCAGGGCAGGATGAGAGCCAGGATCCCACTCCAGAGGGCAGGACGAGGGCCAGGATCGGTTCCCCAGAGCAGGATCTGGCTCCCCAGGACAGGACCAGAGCCAGGATCCGGCCCCCAGAGGCACGACCTACAAGGGCTACGAGCAGCTCCAGCGAGGTCGGAAGGGGCACAGCAGCCTCACCACGGCGCGCCTAGGGCAGCGAAGCGGCAGCACCCCCCGGTTTGACACCTAAATCCCCTCAGAAAGCCGGCAGCAGAGATTAAACCCCCATTCCCCACTCCAGCCCCTCAGCCGCCGCCGCCATCTTGTCTCCGCCCCCCCCTTTCCCCCCTTTCCCGCCCGCCGGAAGTGCCGCGCTCGCGCCCCCCCCCGTCATGCACCGCGAGCGCGGCCACGCGCGCCGCGCGCGCCACGCGGCCGGCCGGGCGCCCAGGTAATACCGGCAGAGAGAGGGGGGGAGTTTGAAGAGAAACCCCCCGGCGAAACACGGCGTGGGGAGCGGCCCGGCGGCAGGGAGGGAGGGAGGGAAGGAGCGGGGGAAGGAGGAGGGTGTGGCGGCGATCGCGGGGTGGGGGGGGTTCCGCACTCACCGGGGAGCGGCGCGGACGGGGCGTGGCCTGGCCTGTGAGGGGACGTGGCCTGGTCATGAGGGGGCGTGGTCTGACGTGTTGAGGGCGTGGCCTGATCATGGGGGTGTGTGGTCTGGCATGGAGGGGGCGTGATCTGGTCATGAGGGGCGTGGTCTTGTATTTAGGGGCGCGGCCTGTACATGAGGGGACGTGTTCTGGTCAAGAAGGGGGCGTGGCCTGTCGGAGGGCGGGAACAACGGCGGCGCCCCCCCCCCCCTCCCCTCAGGCCAAGATGGCGGCGGCCGCTCCGTGAGGGCGCACCGGCATCGCCCCCCCACACCCCGACCTGTGGCCTCCCTCTCCTCTTGTGTTTGAAATAAACCCCCCCTGCAGCTGTGCCTGGAAGCCTGTGGGGTCTGCGAGCCCCTCCGGCCGCGGTTAGGGTGCAAGCCGCCGTGTCGCCATGCTGAGGGTTTGCTGGGGAAGGTGCGGCTGGATGTGAGCGTAAGGATAAATAAAAGTTCGTGTTGTCCAGGGGGCTCCACGGCCTCGCAAGTCCCCTGTGAATGAAACAACCTTGAGCGCTCTTGGAGGGACTTTTTCCAAGGGCTGGAGGTGCAGGACAAGGGGCAGTGGTTTCCCACTGATATGGGGCAGGGTCAGGTGGGATAGTGGGTATAAATTCTTCCCTGTGAGGGTGGACACATCCTGGAAGTGTCCAAGGACGGGGCTTGGAGCAACCTGGGATGGTTGGAAAGTGTCCCTGCCCATGGTTGGAATAAGATGGGCTTTAAGGTCCCTTCCATCCCAAACCATTCTGGAATTCCATGATTAGCTGGGACAGAACACAGTTCCTGGCTGTGGCAGCCTCTTAAAGCCCCGTTTTCTGCACAAAACTCCTGGGTGTGTGCACCCTACAGAGCCTGCAGAAACGCACCGAATAGGAGAACAGAAATTAATTAAATGGGCACGATAATTGGGAAGTGCTTATAAGCGTGTGGGGGAGCAGCAAGTGCTGTCACTGATAAGTGCCAAGTGGCACCTTTTTTGCTATCAGAGAGGTACACAGCGAGTTTTAAGAGCTCTGTCGTGACAAACAAACACCCAAGTACCTCTGAAATTAAAACAAGGCTGAGAAAAAAGTGTGCAAGAGGTGACCAGGCTTGTGCTGCACAGGCAGGTGGGTCCTCAGTCATCGCCAGTTTAGGTCAAACACAGTGTTTTGAAGGCAAAAGCACATCTGGAGTGATGCAGAAAGCAGCTGAGCACGGTGTGGCTTTGTGCAGGATGCAGCCCTGGGACTGGCAGTCCTGCAGCCTTCCAGGTTTTATGAGGCAGCAGGACTTCTTTTTGTTTGTGCTCCTGGAAAAAAAAGCCTTTTTATGACCCCGGGGAGTGGGACAAACGCCAGGGCAGTGACAGGCCGGAGAACTGAGGTTATTTTTGTGCACGCTCCCATCATCTGGATGAGTCCGAGGGGTCAGAGCAGGGCTTGCCTCCAGCCCGGGGGTGTCTCCGTGCCCGTCCCCACGGGCAGGGGGGTGTGGGTGGCTCTCCCACGCACACAGGGCAGCCTTGGAGCTCTGAGGCAGCGGAGGCTGCGTCTTCCTGCCCCTCACTGCCTCCATCCACTCCGACTCAGCGCTGGCTCCGCGCCCTGGGAAACTCTGGGACGCCCTCCCTAACTCTGCTCTGCTGCCTCTTTGTTCTTCCAGGCTGGCACGGGGTGAAATGGCAGCCTCCTCGTCCTCCTCTTCGGCCGGCGGGGTCAGTGGCAGCTCCGTGACGGGCTCGGGGTTCAGCGTGTCGGACCTGACGCCGCCTCGCAAAGCCCTCTTCACCTACCCCAAAGGAGCTGGGGAGATGCTGGAAGGTGATTGCCCCTCTCCTCCTCCTCCTCCAAGCTGCTGAGCTTGGCACCCCCCTGCCTTTTCGGGCTTTACCTGGCAAAAGCTGGAAGCACCAGGGTCCCGAGCAGCCCCACCTTTCCCACGGGTTGTTCATGAGGAAGTGATTTTTCTAGCACTCACCTTTTTTTTAGCTCCATGACGACACCTCCGAGGAGGAAGGGACCTACCTACCTGAAAGGGAACATGACTGTGTTAATTGCTCATTGTTAGCTAATCCTTTGATGTCGGGCAGGGATTGCTGTGAAGATAGCTGAGGCAGGAGTATTTTTCTTGGCAGAAGCAGGATTCTTCTTGGTTTGGGGTGGATTGACTGGGCTGGTACAGGAGGCGGCTTGTATCCCTGCCAGCTTGTGTCTGGGTGCCTGAGCCCTTCCATCCCCTCCCTGGGGATCAGGGAAGGAGGAGCCAGGCACATCACAGCTGCTCGGGGTGAGGGAGGAAGGGCAGGTCCTCCAGATGACAGGGTTGAACCAGGGCCTGTCTCTCTGTTTCCCCTGAACTTCCCGTGTCACCACGGAGCACCTGCCTGTACGAGCCCAGAGTCCATTGGGGTGGCTGGGACTGAGCCTGGGCTGTCCCTGTGGCAGTGCAGGGTAGCTGGGAACTGATGGCTGCGCCGCTGAAGGGCTGTTTTTATTACACATTAGAGCCCATATGCCGGGCTATTGAAGTAATTATGACTAAAGGCTTGCTCATAGAACTTAACAAGCCCTCAAAACAAATTAAAGTAATGAAGCACCTCATGTTACCAAATAGACAGGCAGCTGCTCCTCCTGAGAGCCACTCGGCAGGACAGACAGGGAGTCAGAGGAGAGAATCACAGAATTATTAAGGCTGGAAAAGGCCTCCAACATCATCAGCTTCAACTTGTGACTGATCATGACCTTACAACTAGACTGGAGCACTGAGTGCCACGTCCTGTTGTTCCTGGGACACCTCCAGGGGGGATGGGGACTCCACCACCTCCCTGGGCAGCCCCTTCCAATGCCTGACCACCCTTTCCAGCAAGAAATTCCTCCGGATGTCCAACCTGAACCTCCCCTGGCACAACTTGAGGTCATTTCCTCTTGTCCTCTCCTTTGTTCCCTGGGAGCAGAGCGTGACACTCCCCCAGTTCTCCCTCCTGGCAGGGACTTGCAGAGCCAGAAGGTCCCCCCTGAGCCTCCTTTTCTCCAGTCAAAGCCCCCCCCAGCTGCTCCTGGTGCTCCAGACCGTGCCCCAGCTCCATTCCCTTCTCTGGACATTCTTCACCCCCTCAGTAGGACCCTCATTCCCAAGTCCTGCTCCCTGGAAAGGGATGGGTGTGTTTGGGGCAGCACCAACACAACATTTCACTTGCTCTGAGCATGGCGAAACTCCAGCTCTTCCCTGGGGTTCAGCTTTGGATTAGATTTTTCCAGAGTTCTGCTCTACCCTTGGTCTTCGAAATTGCTTCTCTCCGTGTCGTTAGTCATGGGGCTTTTAATTGATTGTGCTTTGGGCTGACCTCTTTACCAGGAACACAGCAGTTCATCTGCTCTGGGTGGCAGCAACAACCAAACGCTCTCCCTGTTTCAGGAAGCTTTAGGCTGGCTTTTTCATTTCTGACACAAAAGGTGATACACCCATTCTTTCATCAGGCAGGTCCCAGTGGGGGAGTTGCATACCGGTTTCCTCTTCAAAAATCCCCACTGACTGACTGATTTCTATTGTTACTTTAGCTATCTAGTTTGTTTTAAAATAAACCTTTAGAGGTTTTAGGTATTTTGGGGTTTTTTTAGGAGAAAGCAGTATAAATTATGGCAGTACTTGGCACACAATTAGCTATGCTTTCCAGATTGCTTTATTTCTGAGTCACTTGGTGTGATCAATTACTGACTTGGATGGCAAGATACACATTATTTGAAATTCTTCATGTGGGGTTATGGTCTGAGCCTGTGGGAAATCCTAAAGCATCCCAAGGACAGAAGCTTCTGAGCCCTGAGGGAATCTGAGACTGCCATAGCATGACCTGGCTTTTCCTCAGCTTACCTCCTCTTTAAAAATGGACTGAAATTGCTCCTCAGAGGGGCTGTAACAGAATTCCAGCCGGGCTGTCCCCCAGGTGGCACCGGGAGCCAGCCAAAGCCCTGTGCAGGGTCACAGGGGCTGGAAGCCTCTTGAGGAGGCAAGGGGGGCAACCCACACTCCAAACATAAAAATGGAAGGTCATCAGCACTCGGGGAAGGCTGCTCAGCCTCAGCTGGGGGGTTCAGCCACCTCCTTTTTCTGTTCACAGATGGCTCTGAGAGATTCCTGTGCGAGTCTGTCTTCAGCTTTCAGGTTGCATCGACCCTGAAGCAAGTGAAGCACGGTAAGCACCGAGCGCCGCCCGCTCCGGGGGGAAGGGGGCAGGGGAAAAGCCTGACCCGCTCTGGGGTGCCAACCACAAGAAAGCACAATGGACGCCAAGTCAGGCCACCACCGAGTCCTTTTGCAAGCCCTATGCAAAGCGCCGGGAGCCCGCAGAGCCTGGGTGGGAACAGGCTGTGCCTTCCGAAGCTTGTTTTTCCATGGCTGCGCTGCCTGCACGAGAGGTGAGGCCAGAGGAGGAGGTTATGGGCAGGAAACGCCCACGCTCTGATCTCTCAGCCCAGCACTGACTGTCTCTCTGGCCCGGGGCAAAGAGGCGCTTCATTCCACCTTTGCTTCTCTGCTGAGCCCTCGTGGCACCGGCAGGGTCAAGTGAGGTTTCCAGAGGTGCTCAGGAGGTGCCCAGCATGGCGTGGCTGGCTCCACTCCCTGCCTCCCCAGGGAACAGCCCTACATCTCGTGTGAACCTCTGCTTCCCTCCTGGGCCCTTTGCCCCCTAACTGAATGATGGGCTTGACTGCACCCAGTTCTCACAGCAGAGCTGAGCACCAGGTCCTGGCTGCTGCTGGAGGGTCACGTCCTTTCTGTCCCCACCTCTGCTCAGCTCGAATGGTACTTCCACCTGTTGTCTCAGAGCAGAGAGGTTTCCTGTCCTCCTCCGGTTGTCAGGAGGTGGTCTGAGGGCGTGCAGCAGCTTGCGAGGCCGTGATCCTGTATTTTCTGAACTCGAAAAAAGCAAAGCTGAACTTCAGAGGCGTTGTTTCCACAGCTCTGCTGTGGCTGTAGCTACCAGGGGCTGCTGCGCAGCCTGGCACCCAGATATAAACACCAGCCTTTGGAAACTGGTTTGCAGAGCACCTCCCTGTTCTCTCTCCCTGTAAGAAAGGCTTAAAGGAAAAGATCGAGGTCATCATTTTTTGGCTTGTTTGTTTGACAGTTCCCAAAAGCTCTTGGTTGCAGGAGGTGGAGTGAGAACAGTCCCTCTTAAAAGCACCCACTGCTGCGGTCAGCGTAAATCCTGCACAGTTGATGTTACACCTCTTGCTAGTCCTGGGTCATCTCTCCAAGAGCCTGCAGAGAGTTCACAGCACACTCAGACTTCCAGCAGAGCCAGGAGAAGGGGTATTCCCATCTCTACAGACAATTTACCCGAAAATGGAGCCCCTGTACCCAACACAATCAGTTATAAATAAACCTGAGAGGACCGTGTTGTCTTGGGGGTGCCCAGGGACAGGCTTTCATCTCGTTAGCAGGCTCTGATTGCAGAGCCTTTTTGCCACACTCTTTCAGGTCCCCTTTCTGCCACGTTCATCCAGGTCTTCCTCCAAGGACCTTCATTAAAGCCAGGAGTTCCTCATGCTGCACCCAGCTCTACCGTGGGCTGACCAAGCCCTCTCTGAACTTCTCTGTTCTTCTGCACTATAAATATTTATGCTAAAGAAATGAGCTCCATCCTGTTTTCACCCCTGTACACTAAATGGGCCTCGTGTTTCCCTGTCAGGACTTGAATGTACCCAGCACAGGCAGGGATGGGTAAACACACAGGGGCAGAAAAGCCTGTCCCTGCTTTCTCCTTGCCGTTTGCACAGAGTGGGTTTGGATTCAAATGCACTCAGTGGGCTTTATTCTGCCCTGTTCCCCACTGACAGCTGGGAATTTGCATCTAATTGAAAGGTTTAATTGCACTGCCATTGCAAGCCACGGTTACCTTTGAACTTCTCACAGATCAACAAGTCGCAAGGATGGAAAAACTAGCTGGTCTGGTGGAAGAGCTGGAGGCAGATGAGTGGAGGTACAAGCCAATAGAGCAGCTCCTGGGATTCACTCCCTCCTCGGGCTGAGCGTGTCTGGATTGCTGCTGTCAGGGAGCTGAAGAAAAACATTCCCTGGCCTGGCTTCAAAACACCCCCCATTCATCAGATGCTGACAGCTGCATCCACAGGACGGGGCTTCGGGTTTTTTTGAGAGTGGGGATCCCCCGTAAGGCTGCCAATAAACAGAAATGATGGGATTCTGTAAGTCCTCACTGTTGCAGGCTGACAGGGCTCGGCTTCTGTAACTTAGAAGGCAGGATCAGCTGTACAGCCCTTGCAGTTTTGACAGAGGAGAGCACACTGACAGCGTGGCCGCGGGGAGGGCGACCCAGTGACTCGACCTGGCCTTGCGCTGCCACTTGGCCGGAGCACTGGGTGGGTGGGGAAACCCCTGTCTTTGCTCTGTAGCAAGGGACACCCTGCCAGAAACACTCCTCAGCCCCAGCCCTTGTTCTGGGGGGTGGACACGGCAGGAACTGCCCCAGGTGGGGTGAGGGGCCAGGCGGTGCCACTGAAGCTCTTCCCTCTCCATCACCAGTTCTCTGATAGCACTGGTAGGACACTGCTCTGTCTTTAACACCCTGAGACCTTTTCCTCTTTGTTCTGTGTTAAATTTCTCTGTGACAATAAAATAATTTTGTCTTTGAAACAGCTCATCTGGTGGGGCAGGGTCTGATGAGGGCAATAATCAGCTGTTCAGGAGGTAGGCAGAGGTTTAGTGAAGTTCAGTTTGAGAGGAACCAAACCACATTCACTTTACTCTCAAAAGGGGATTGGTTTAAATCAGATTTTAATCTTGGTGTAACTCTGCCAGCGGCAGAAACCCCTTCTTTAAATCCATCCATTTTAATCATCTTGTTTTTCGGTTGTACTTGACTTCTGTTCCTGGAGGGGACTGGATTTCCATGTTCTGGCCTAACCATTTCAACATGATTTTCCATGGATCAGAGCCTTCGCCCCACGGCTCTGCTGGCCAGCAGGGGGTAGGAGCAGCATCGTATGCAAGCAATTATATGATTTACTGCTCCAGATGCCGAAGTCTTCTATTTTCAACATCTTATTCTTGAGATGATTGTATTTTTGACCCGCTATTTCAGTCCAGCCACATCTGGATTGAAACAGATTAATTGGAAACCATTCCTGGATCACCAGCAACGAGCTGAAACTAAAGGGGGAAAGCGCACAGCCACCTTCCGTGTCTGTTGTTGTTGTTAATAGATGAATTCCAGCGTCAGAGTTTTGGGTGATCCGGAGCCCCACACTGCCGGCGAAGCCCAGATTCCAGCCCCGTGGAAGTTCTCAGCTGGGTTCCTGGAGTGATACAGGGGCGTTCCCACGCGGGGCTGAGGTTCAGCTGAGACGTGTCCCGGCCCCAGCCCGGAAAACCTCCTCCCCATCCCTGGAGGGCTGCCAGTGCTCTGCGGGGCCTCCTGCACAGTCAGCGGCTCCGCGGCCAGGATCGCTTCAAATGTGACGGCAGGAGGGATTCAAACTCCGTCCCACATGGGCTCGCTTGGGAACCAAGGCAGCGGTTCGACCCTCAACGTTTTTTCTTTTTTTTTTGGTGTACCCTGGCCAGACCTGCCAAAAATCCCCGCCCCGTGTCACTGCGGGGTTTGGGAACAGAGCAGCAGATCCCCTAACCCACCCGCCCCACCATTCCCCACTTGCTGAACCCGGTGTAATCAGACACAGAAAGTGCCTTTCCTTTCTTGCTGCTCGACTTGGGAAACTTTTCCACTCTGCCAGCCCTCGGGGGACACGGTGGGCTCGGTGCCCGCGGCTCTGCCCACGGGATGCAGTGCCCAGGCATTGCCCAGACCGCCCTGTACAGATCCAAGACACTCTGGGGCTGAGATTTATCCCCCTCGCCCTCCTCCCGTTCCTTGTTTTCCAGCCGTTCCTTGTGCTGGGACAGAGCGGGAGCAGGGAACGTCCCCGGCTCCGTGCTGTACATGGTGTGTTTGTATGTGTGCCCAGCACCAAAATAGACACATGTGTGAGAGCCATTGAGAGGAAGTGAAAAGTTCACCCTGTACAGTACTACGAATGCACAAACATGTTGTTGGCCGTTCCCTCCTCCCGTCAGTAAACACTTTATGTAAGGCAGCGAGCGCTGGAGGCATCGCTGCACCCCGTGGCAAAACCCCTCCGCTCTCCCCTCCTGCAAGCCCAGGTTTTCCCTGGCAGCTGGAAACTCCCGAGCCAGCCCCTTTCCTGCTCTGCGGATCCGTGGGGCGGCAATATCCCCTCCGTGGGGTCACCCCGAGGGTCCCGGAGCGCAGGGGGGAGGGAGCCCGTCCAGCTGCCAGAGAGCAAAAGAAAAAAAAAAGTTGATGCAGGGGAGGGAAAATACCAAAAAAAAAAAAAAAAAAAAAAAGAGCAGAACAAAGAGCCTCGTTGAGGGCTGCTGGTTGGTTTTCCTGTGGGTGCTCGCAGCAGAACGCGGTGTACCTCCCCGGCTCCTCGCACCGCTGGCCCCAGCGCCAAGGCACGACAGGGAGGGCTTCTCCCCCCATCATCATCATCATCAGGGGGATGCACCCCCCAAACACCATCCCCAGCCTTTCGCCCCCCCAAAATACACCCGTGGGGAGATGTCACAGCCTCCCCTCCCTGTCCCCCGCGGAGGATGCGCTGCCAAGCCGGCGCTCGGCACCTGGAGCTGCCAAAACCCGCCCCGGTGGATTTGGGTGCACGTTCCTGGCTGCTCCGCCCGGCTCCTGCAGCTGCTTCTGCCGGGGGCGAGAGACGGGCCCGGGAGGTTTGGGGCTGCTGTGGCCGGGACCTGCCCGGCCGCGCCCCACGCAGCCACGGCTCACCTGCCGGGGCCGCCCGCGGGCTCCGGGGTCACCCCCCGTGTCCCCATCGCCCCCTGCCCCAATGGGGGCACCCCGGGAGCCAGGGCAGGCACTCGGGAACACCCCAAAAGGGGTAGCCGCAGCCCCTCTGTCGCGTTCCCCATGGGAATGCCTGGACGCGGAGGGTCGCAGTGGCCTCCGGGACAACCCCGTGTGCGGGAGTCATGTGTAAATCCACCTAGACCCAGCTTTTGGGGCTGCTGGGAACAAACAACTGCACCGCAGGAGGGGGCAGCACCCATGGGGCAGGAACTCGCCCCCCTCCCCACCATCCTTAGGGCACAGTTCGCACCCGACGTGCACTAAAGCACTCGCTGAGCCCCTCGGTACATCTCCTCCCTTCCTCCTCCTGCTGCTCCCCCTGCAGCCCCGCAAAACCGCTGAGCTCAGCACATCCCGGGCAGGGGCCCAGCCAAGGACCCTCCCCAGTGCCAGCCGCTCCCCCCGGGCCCGGCTTAACCCTTTGCGGAGCCAAGCCAGCCTGGGAAGCGGCAGGATCCGCCAAATCCCATCGCGGAAGGGCGTCCCACAAGGCGCAGCCGCCTGGGAACAGGCTGTGCAGAAAGCTGAGACCCCTCTCTGCTCTCCTCAAAGGCCAGCAGGTCAGGGAGGGGAGGAAGACACGCTGCTTGGCCACAAAAGCCACGCAGGGTTTGCGCCAGCAGCAGGACCCGGCGAGGGGAAGCTCAGGGATTAGCGACGCCGTAGCTAAAACTTTACTTTCCAGCCCCAAAGCCCGTTCCTAGAGGCTGTGCTGCAGAGGAGCAGCCTGGACCTCAGGATAGCTTAGGGAAGGAGAAGGAGCTGCCGGCCCCACATCCCCTCCCGGCCGAAGGGCGAGCGTGTGGAATTGGGTTGGGATTATTTTATTGCAGGGATCAAAAATCACATTTCCCTTTAAAACTTGCCATCGCACCAGAGCCGCCTGCTCCCCTGCCTACCAGGAGATGTTATGGCAAAGAAAGGAAAATATTTATGCTTGGCTCCAGAATTCCAGCTTATTTTTAGCAAGGCGCCTTCCCTCTGGTCCTTTACCTCTCTTCTGTTTATTTGCCGTTCCCCCCTGTTTTGATCCCCCTCCCCCCCCCCCCAAACCAGCAGTTCCTCATCTATTTTCAGCCTCACCCAGCCAACATTTGCACCGGCTTGGTGCTTGTGGGGAGAAATAACCCACGAGGTACACTTCGGGACAAACAGGATCCCGTGCACCATCCAGCCTTTTCCCCAGTGCGGAACCCCCAAAAAGCGGCTGCTGGGGGGGTGCTGGATGGGCACTTTTTGGGTGGGGGGCCTGTCCCCCTCGCCCCCCGGGCACTGCCTGCCCCAAGCCGTGCTCTCTGCGGGCTCTTATCGGCCTGGGCCGGGGAAGGACGGGGCCCACGGCAGGTCCTGGGCTCGCTGTGCTCAGCCCCTCCGATAAAGCCGCAGCGGGAGGACAAACAAAGCCCTTTATCGCCACTTGGGCTCCCTGAGCTGCTCAGGGTCTGGCTTTGGAAAGGTCACGTACTCGGGGACAGAGAGGGGGGACATTCTGCCGGGCTGGGGGGGCTCGTCCCGGTTTTAGGAGTCCCCGGGGAAGGTACCGAGCAAAGGTGCCCCCCAGCCTGGCCGTGCCCTGCCCTCGCCCCGCTCCGTCTGCAGCATCCCCTATTCCATTAAGGATCCAGGGCTACAGGGACAGCGGGATCCCCCGGGCTCGGAGCGGGGCAGGGCGGGCTCAGCACCATCCCATGCCGGGCAGCAGGATCCGGCCACGCCGCTGCCATCCCGGGGGCATGTAGGGCAGGGGGGATGATGTGGGACAGGGGGGTATGTGGG
>JAWWEW010000166.1:2565893-2581688 GCA_035583185.1 Anabacerthia variegaticeps
TATGTGGGGCAGGGGGGAGATGATGGCTGGCCCAGGGGGGATGATGTGGGGTAGGGGGGGTGTGGGGCAGAGGGGGATGATGGCTGGCCCCGGGGGGATGTGGGGCAGGGGGGATGAGAGGCAGGGGGGGATGATGTGGGGCAGGGGGGGTGATGTGGGGCAGAGAGGGGGTGATGGCTGGCCCTGCCCCGACCCCCCTGATGCAACGCGGGGTCCCGTTTGCAGCGGTGCCAGCGGGGAGGGGGCGTGGCCAACAGGATAAGGGCGTGGCCAATGGGATGGGGGCGTGGCCTCCCGCTGTCACCGGGCAGGAGAGACGCCGCGGACGTGCCCCGCGCTCCCATTGGCAGGCGCGCGGCGGGAGGGCGTGGCCAGCCGCACCGCCCTTACATAAGGCGGCGGTCGCGGGCGGTGCGGGCAGAGCGGCGGCGGAGCCGGAGCCGGGCGCGGTGGCGTCACTGCCCTTGTCCACGATACCCAGAGTGTGCACAGTGCCCACAGCCATGACCGGGCTGTGGGAGCGGCTGGCGGGCGGCGAGCGGGGCCGCCTGGAGACCTCGGACTGCGAGTCGCTGGGCAGCGCCTCGGGCTCGGAGGGAGGTGAGTGCGGCGCGGGCTGACACCCCCCGAGGGAGCGGGCGGCGCTCCGACCCCCCCCCCGTTCCCCTGCCGGCCCCGGTGCTGACCGCGCTGCTGCCGTCCCTCCCCGCAGATGGCGAGGCGCTGCCGGAGCTGGACCTGGACCTGGAGCTGCTGCAGGACCCCGAGGACGAGCTGGTGTGCGCGGCGCTGGTGGAGGCGGTGCAGGCCGCGCTGTGCCGGGCCCCGCTGGGCCCGCGGCGCTGCTCCCGCCTGCTGATGCCCGCGGCGCTGCGGGCCCAGGTGCGGGCCGAGCTGCAGCGCCTGTCCCGCAGCGAGCCCTGCGGGCTGCGCGGCGCCCTCCTCGACCTGTGCGTGGAGCACGGCAAGGCCTGCCACGGCGTGGGCCGCATCGCCGCCGACCCCGCCGTGGTGCCCACCTTCCAGCTCACCCTGGTGCTGCGCATGGACTCGCGCCTCTGGCCCAAGATCCAGGGGCTCTTCGCCGCCGGGCCCGCCTTCGCGCCGCTGCGGCTCAGCACGGGCTTCAGGGTGATGAAGAAGAAGCTGTACAGCTCCGAGCAGCTGCTCATCGAGGAGTGCTGACGGGACGCACCCGAGAAGCCCCGGCGCTCCTGGCAGAGCCGGCCGGAGCGCGGCGGGTCCCGGCGGCCGCCGATAGCTTAGGGGTAGGACGGAGTAGAGGGGGCTGTAGGGGCAAAGCGTAGTTTTGGGGCGGGCGGAGGGCCCCGTGGGGCCCCGCCTGTGCCGGGACATCCCCGTGGTGGAGCGGAGAGGGGCCCGGGCGGGGGTCGCCCCACGGCGATGCTCCCGGGGGAGGCGGCAGCGGGGCTGCTGCTCTCCCGGTGGCTGATCAATCATGTTGTTTGTGTAACGAGGATTGTAATCAATGGGGTTTCGGGGGGAGGGCGAGCGAGTGATGCCCGGGCTGTGGGTCCGCAGCAGAGGCGAGCCCCCACCGCCGGGATCGCGTCGTGTCTTCGGTCACGAGAGACGTGGGGAAGGGGCACTCGTGGGGCCGCAGGGCAGGACCCCTCGCCCCGACACGCCGTGGGCGCTTCGTTGGTTACAGTTTACACTCATACACTTGATGTTCAAGTGCGACAATTCCTATGCAAAAAATCGTGTCGGGTGGTTTTTTTACTTTTCTAATAAAAGTTTGTCTTGATTGATACGCCGCCGTGTCGCCGCTGTCACTCCGGTCCGGGCAGGGATGATGCAACCACCGGTCTGAAATCGGCGCTGGCACCCCCGGGAAGGCTTTCCCTGGCGGGGCAGCCCCTGTGGTGGGAGCTGGAGGTTTGGGAATGGTGGGGAATCCCGCTGCGCCCACTCCTAATTGCAGCCACGGGGCTGTGACTCAGGGGGGCTGAGTCAGGGCGCTGAGCCAGCCCAGTCGGTGCCTGCTCATGCCGGGAGCAGCACCCCGACACCCCAGCAGGGAGCTGCAGGGGGAAACGGGGGGGGAAAAGCGGCAGAAGTGGCCGAGGTGGTGACTGAGGGACATGGGGAGGGTCACACCTGCCGGGGGGAGCACGCCCCGAACGCGCTGCCAAACTGAGACCAATTACACAAACGTGCAATTAGAGGCCCCGGGGGGAAAGGCTTTCACTCAAGGGTAATTAAGCCGCTTGGCAAACGAGGAGCCTTCCCCTCAGAAGGTGCGGAGGGGGGGGATAAAACCAGCCTGAAAAACCATTTCCATTCCCTTGCAAGTTTTTTCTGGCTCAGGCTTGGGTTGTTGGATTTTATTTTTTTTAATCCCTCGGTGGACAAACGGTGAAAAAAACCGACTTGTTTTTGACACAGACAACCCCCAGCCGGAGTGTTGGGAGTGTAAATACCACCCCGGAGCAGTCAGGGCAACGAGCAGTGCCAGGCTGGCCCAGCTGCACAGAGAGCCCTTTACACACCCACACGGTGCACAGAGGGGCAGGTTTCCCTTAGAATTTTGGGAATGGGAGCATTTCTCCAAGGGTCGTGTGCCAGAGCATCCCCCCTCACGTGAGGGGCAGTCACCGAGCACAAAACCACCCCTGGGTGCAGAGGAGGCTGGAAAAGGGACTCCAAGCCCGGAGTTTTTGGCGGCCAAACCTGGAGAGGAGCAGGTTTTGGCACTGGCAGCGCGGGGTGGAAGCAGCACGCTGATCCCAAGGACAAGTTACGGCGCGGTGACGGCAGCGACGCCGGCGGCTCAGCTGGGGCTGTGCCATCATCCCCTGCCGAGGCACATCGAGGCTTGGAGGGATAAATATAGCCCCACAAAGACATGTATTTTTAAATAGCGAGCTCCTAAGCGCACAGAGGGGGTGGCCCCGTGTCTCCTGTGCTTCCAGCAGCAGCGTGACCCCCGCTCCTCCCATACCAGCCACTTTGGGGGAAGGGGGGGACTCCCAATCCCATTTTTTTAAAATTATCATGCCAAGAAAATGAAAAAAAACACCAAAACTCCCAAAAGTGAACACAGAGCAACAGGACAGCCTCACTGCTGGGGGGCGCCCCCAAAATGCCCCACAGTTACAGCCCCAGCTACAAAGGTGAAGCTTTGCTTTTATTTATAGCAAAATGGCCTTTCCACGAGAAATTTGGGGGCACATCAAGGTCCCTGGGGTTTGGCAGCTCCCTGGAAAGTGCTGGGAGCTTCCAGCGAGGATGGATTAAGTGTCTCCTGTGACAGGGGGGGTAGGCAAAGGGATATTTTGGGATCCAAGAGGCATCAATGGAGCTATTTGTGGCACCAGCATCAGCCCAGGGATCCCAGGTGGCAGCACAGTGGTGGGAAAAGGGAGATTTTGGGGGCACCAGCAGCAACGAGGCAAATGAGGATTTAAATCCCATGGTAATGCTAGACCCTGGTGGTTTAGTTCCAAAAATTATAACGGTGAGAAGTGGGGTCCCCTTTGCTCCCTACCTGCCAGAGGTGGATGCTCCTGGGGTACTGGCCTTCCTCAGCTGCCTCCCTGCCTTTGGTAGCTGCTCCAATTAAAAGCTCGGGCTAACGAGCTAATAGGCAGCCCAAATCACCTGCAGGCAAGCAGAGACCAACACACAGTGAAATTCAGAGCGTCTGCCATTGCTCTGGACCCAAAATGCTGCAAACTCACCCCAAAAACTGGGCTGTAATTATGGTTGCAGCCGTGACAGATTCCCTGTGCTGGCAGGGCTGACTCATCGACCACTGCTGGGAACGTGGCACTGAGGGGAAACGCAAGTGACTTGACCCTCGGCCCCTGAGAGAAAGGGAAAAAAAAGGGGAAAGGGGGGAAGTTCCCAGCCCTTTGGTGCGTGAGGATGGGGAGAAGGAGGGGGGAACCTTGTGCTGCCCCAGGGAGGGGGGATGTGGGGAGAAGAGCCCCATTTGGGAGCAGAGATCCCACATCCAACCGCAAGGACCTCGGGCCAGCGGCCGGCAGTTTCCGAGTCACTGCCATCAGGAAGCACAGCCAAGCCCAGCATTTCCACCCAGGACAAAAGCAGCCCCAGCTTTCCTGCCCTCCCTGATGGGGACCACATCCAAAGGGCACCTTCACTGCCAGGGATGAGAATAAAGAGAATAAAGCATTCCCCAAAAGAGCCCGGCCAGAGGATGCAGGGAGCTGGCTGATGGGAGGGCAGGAAGATGAGGTGCTCCTCTGGGAACATCCCAGTGGAACCAGTGTGACGCAAAGAGGTCCTGCTGGCGTTTGCTGTCACCCTGCCAGGGCCCACAGGTGCACCAGGGCAGCCCTCACAGCCACCAGGGTTTCCCAGAATGGCAAAGACCCCAAATGCCATGTACAGCCTGCCCATACAGATACAAGGAGGAGCTGGAGCAAGGATCCGCAGGGCACCACCACAGCCCGAGCCTTTCACATTATAAACATTTATTTATAGATGTACAATTGTATAATTAATTCTAAATCGAGAGATACAGCCTCTGTGAGCATCCACTGCGATCGACGCCTTCTCCCTCCTTGTGATCCGGGGCTATTACTGCACAAGAGAACGACCCAAAGGCTTTGGCGGGCAGGCTCCGGGCAGGGAATGCTCTTGGGAAGCACATCCAGCTCCTTCCTGAGCGGGATTCTGCTTTAACCCCGTCCCCATCATCCCTGTGCCTCTATCAAGCATCGTTTCCAAACGCCAACCTTCCCCCCACCTCCCTGCTGAAGGTGGAGGAATTGTTAAAAAAAGAAAAAAATTAAAATTAAAACCCCTTAAAATCAGGTCCAAGCCGTGGCTGCTGTGGGATAACAGGGCTCGTGGCCAATGGGAGGGTGAGATTTCACAAAGTAAGTTACCAGCTGAAGATAGAGCGAGTGGGCTCCGAAGGACAACGGGATGGAACCACCTCTGCCAGCCCACCCAGGAGCCACGGAGCTTCTGGTTCCTCCCCTGAGTGTGTCAGGGGGATGGTTCTCACTGGAAATGTCTTCAGACACAAATGGAACCGCAGAGCAGCGGGACAGAATGCAAATCATCCAGTTTATCCCACGGGAGGTGGCTCTGCTTGTGCCAGCTTTGCTTCCAAGAGGTGGCTCCTGACCCGGAGCACCCTCCCGGCGAGGGGATGGAGCGAGACACACCACAGAGCTCAGGGGGTGCCCCAGGGGAGAGAGCAGGCACCCCCTGACCTCCCCCAGCAGAAAACTCCTCTCAGAAGCAATGGAACTGTGGGTTTGCAGTGTTTTCCAGGTCTCCTCTGGGAAAACATGGTGCCAAGGGCAGGGCAGGGTGTGCAGGGGGGCGCCGGTGGGTGAGGAGGACACACACACAAAGCCCCCCAACAAAGGGCGAGGCCGGTGGAAAGCCCTCATGGAAAGCCCTCATGGAAAGCCCTCTCCACATGCTGATTACCAGGCAGAATTCCAGCAGACTCGGCGAAAAAAGGAGTTGTGTGCACAAATGAACCCAGCGCCCGACGAGCAAAAGCCAGCGAGGACAATCCTTCCTGTCCCCGGCGTGGGGGCTCAGCTGACCCGCTGCTGCTTCTGCCCACGCTGCAAAACCTCACCCTGGCTCCGGGATGGAGGCTTCCCCCAGTCCTTCGGCCTGCAAATCTGGCCTGTTGAAGGCAGGCGTGGGTATCCCAATCTGCTGGTCCTCCCAAAAGCAAAGTACAGCAACTGCAACGTGATTCCTGCTTTAGTGCCAGGGGGGAAGCGGAGCGGGACACCCCGGGAAGAGGCTCCCCCCTTCCCTGTGTTTGCCAGAACGGGCAGAAAACAAAATAACTTAATCATCCAACCCCTGCATAGTTTAAAAGTACAACATATATACAGCTATAAATTAACGCTAAATAGATTCTGTTTTCTTCTTTTTTCTTTTCTTTTTTTTTCCTCTCCTGAAGAGTTTTGTCACCGAATCGCCCGGTTTCTCTCTCCGTCGGCAGCGGCGAAGGGTCTCCTTCTGCTTCCTGGCTTCTACAGTTAGGCTGGGTTGGCCCACCCTCCAGGTGTGTCTCTTCCAGGGGCTGTGGGATCCCAGGAGCACCGCTGGCGCAGGTGGGAGGGCAGGAGGAAGACGGGCAGCTGGGTTTCCTGTGCTGATCGCCACCCCAGCGGCGGAGAGAGGCAGAGAGAAGAAAAGAGGGCAGTTGTGCGTTGCTAATTCTCCAATTCCATTTCTTTTTGTGTTTTTCAAGATAAGGTTTGATTCTTTTAAATAGCAAAGTCTGTCACCTCGGCTCAGTGCACTTCACCAAGAGTCTTCAGGCATTTCAAGAGTCTGGGGACAAAAGCGGTAGCGGTGTCAGTCTGCTGACAATGGCACGTCACCGTAACTCCCCCTTCCTTCCCCACCCCACAGCACAGGCAACAGCTCTGCCAGGCTCCTTTCAGGCCACGAGTGCAGGGAGGGAATTAAAGAAAAGCAGGTAATTAACACCAGCGTGTGGTGAAAGAAGAGGCGAAGTCATCCAAACAGGAGAGCGGGCGGATCAAGACAAGGATGGCTCCAAAACAAGGATACACCCCAAAGAAAGCTGAATGTGGCCCAGAGGATTTGCTTTAAAGGCCAAACTTTCAGATGCCAGAGAAAATAAACCCCAAAGCTGCAAATAAGCAGCTCCATGGCCAATGTCTTCAAGGAGTCCCTGTGAGCCAAAATGGTGTCTGTACAACTCCTGGTACAAGCTTCCCCTTTGGGTTTTCCTACTGAAACCCCACTGTAAAACAATTTTGGGATAGAGGGACCTGCACGTTTCACAGTCCAGCAGCACCTGGAAGGAGAAATCAGCCCAGAAATTTAAGCAGAAAAAGGACTCCAAACCCTTTGCCCATTTTTTTTTTCATTAATTTGGTGCAGCACATTCGGTTTCACATCAGGGCTTCTCCTTAATCCAAGCTCTCCAACCCCCAAATCTTCCAGACCCACCCCCATGAGCTGCTTTTACTTTGATTCCCAGTTTAACCCAGTCATTTACTTCTGCAGCCTGCTGGGAATTCTGGCCATTTGCTTTGCTCTCCTTGAGCACCACAGGAAGGCAACCGGGGAGGGAGGGAAAGAACATCTGTCGGGTGGGATTCTGTTCCCTGTCATCACACTCACGTGCTAGGGCTAACAGCTTTTCCAGTAAATCAGGCAATAAAGCAACCAAAAAATGCTCATTCGCATGTGGGGGCTGGATGCCACGGCTGGTGACAAACCTCCAACCAGCCACGGTGCTCCCAACCTCCCCAGGGACCTGGCCCTGTTCCTAGAGACCCACCACGCCAGAGAAAAGAGGGATGGAGAGAGCCGAGGGTGCTGCCATGCAAACTAAACCAAACCAAACCAGTGTCCTGAGCAAGGTGCTCCCCGCCCTGTGTGTGCACCCCAGGAGCCTCGGGGAGGGCCGGGTCTCCACCAGGGCTCTCAGTGTTAAAAGCACTACGAGTTCCCTGCTCTGCTGGCCGGGAAGCGCCGCCGGCCCGGCTCGTACTTGTGCTGGCGCCGAGCGGGGCCGGGACTATCCGTGCAGGGAGGCCTGGACGTCTGACAGTCTGCTACAGCTGGGGGTGCCCATCCTCTGGGCCCGCTGGTACAGGTCCGAGTCCCCGAAGTAGCGTGCCCGGTACAACAAGCCTTCCTCTGCAGAGGGAAAAACCCAGCGTTAGGAATGCCTTGTGGGAGGAGAGCCACCCACCCGCCCACCGGGCCCCGTCCCCTCCCCGTGGGATCTGCTGGGAACGGAGGCACCTCCAGCTGTCCAAGGCGAGGTGGAACACAGGATGAGGCTGAGGAAGTGCCCCGTGCCTCTGGGGACAGGATGGGCGTAAGAGCTGCTGACAGCCCAGCCGTGCCCAGGAAAGGCTCCAGTCGCAGGGGGCACCCCAAGGTTACCCCAGCGCCAGGGCACTGGCCTCGCCTGGCACCGCCCGGGGCTCCGACTGCCCCTCCGGCACTCCGGGGGCTGAAATGCTACCCCGGCCACAGCTGTGGCCATCACATGTGGGAATGTGCAGCCAGGGAACTCAGGCTGCCCCCGGGACTCGCTGCCCTCGCCACACTGTGCTGCCAGGATGGCTGCCTGGGTCATCTGTCACATTGCCTGCCTGGCTGGTCGTCCCTCCCAACCCCACGTGCCCCCCAGCCCTTGGAGCAGGGGTGGGATTCACATTACTGTGGCCAGCAGACTTTCCCACACAGCCCTTGAACAACTCAAATATTACAGAGATCTATGATTCTACAGGTCCTTTGCACCTTATATGGTTCTATGATTCTACCTTCCCCCTCCGCTGGAAATCAGAGATCTCCTGCTGACAGGGCAGGGGAACCTCCAGGGCACAGCTCTTGTCTGACCAGTTCTACAGCAGCATTAAAACCCAAACCAAAACAAGAAACCCCACACGCCAGGTCTGTCATGAACTCACAGCCTGAAAAAAACCCCAAGCCACCAACACAGGAAATGTGCTGGCACTGTGTTAAAAGTGTAACTTTGGCCTTCCCAAAGCCAAGCCCCTGTGGCCCTGAGCCCCCACTCACTCTGCTGCTTCTCTTTCCAGCAGTTATTCCGGAGGTTTGCTATGTAATCGTCCTCCACGCTCCGCTCTACGTTCTTCAGGTTCGTGCCCGTGTACTCGTCTGCAAAGTTCTCCGAGACGTAGTAGGGGACTTTCAAGTGCTCTGTGACTCTCCTGTGTGTGTGACCCACAGACCTGCTCCAGGGAGAAGAGCACGACAGTGAGGGACACGCTCCAAGGGCAAGGCAAAGCCCCCGGCTCTCTGCACCGCGATTCCAAACCCCTGGAAACATCCCCCACTCCCAACCAGCCAAAGGGAAAGAAAAAGCCTTTCTGGGGGAAATGAAGCACCAGCCCAGGGAGAGAGAAGCTGCCAGGCCTGCAGCTCAGGGGGCAGAGCTCTGAACAGAGACGTAACTCTGAGGTGGATTGCCCAGGGCCTACACCCACTGAAAACAAAGCCTTCCCTAGAATTTTCAGCACCAGTGGAATCTCTCTGCAATTTCCTCCACTCCCAAAATCAGACACGCTCTGCACCAACCAGCACAGAAGGCACTTTCCAGAAGGAAATCTCTTCCTCCCCTGGCCCTGTGGATTTGCATTTCACACAAGGCCCTGCACTTGCTTTCCCTGATACTCCAGCAGACCTCGAGATCCTCACCAGGGTGTGGAACACAGCACCTGTGCCCAAACACCTGGAGACATGCCCCAAGTTCCTGATATAATAAATACCAGCTGGCAGCTGCATTAAAAGCCAACTGCTTCTTAAGCCAGGTATAAACATTAACTCATCTGGGTCGCCCTTCAGTCTGTTATCAGGGTTTACAGGAGTGACTCAAAGACTCCTGCACGTTTCACCAAGGTGCAGCCCGTGGGGATGAGCTGTGGGTAACCGGATGGACTGGGCAGGAGCAAAAAGCTGGGATTTTTCAAGGCAGAGGTGCAGCCTGGAAGAACCCAGCTCACTATCTGAGCTGTGAACAGAGAGCCCTGAGCTCTCCTGAAGTTCATACCCCTGCATGGAGAGGAACTCCAAAGCGTGCCCTCACAGGAGGAGGGAGGATTGAGAGTGGCAGAGCTGCAGCAGCACGTTTGGGTGGAAAGCATGAAAATAAGGGCACAGGGAACTGCCACGTGCAGTCAGATGTGTAATGAAGTCAGCCAAATTCCAGGAGGTGTCACTGAAGAGCAGGGTGGCACAGGCAGCCCCGCAGCCAGACAGCTCTTCGAGCAGAGAGCTGCTGTTTGGAAGAGACTTCCAAAGGTCACAGAGTGACAAACTGTTCTTTAGGACTCTGCCCTCCTCAGTGACAGCTTCAGGACGGAGAAGTGGCATTAAAATCTCCATGTGCCAGTGAAAGCTCACGGGGTTCAAAGCTGCTGTCCCCCTCCCCTGCTCGCTGAGCTCAGGCACAGCATTCCACAAGCTGCTGGGAGCGGTCCAGCAGCTCCTCCTGCTGGCACAGCACAGCCTCGTCCCGGCTGAAGTGCCCTGGCTGCTCAGGAAGGATGACGAGGCAGGACTGGATCAGCTCTTTTGCTGCCCTTGTCCAAATCCAGACTTGGAAGTGCGGTTGCTTGCTGCTACCCCAGCATGCAGAGACAGGGACAGCACAGGGAACAGGGAATGGAGCAGTGGAGAAACATCTGGGGCTCAGGGATGGCTTTTCTCTGGCAGCTGGCAGGGCTGGAAGCAAAGCCCTGCCCAACTTAGCAGCTGCCCTCCCTCGAGTGTCTTCTCACCCCACAAACTCTTCACCAGGATAATGCAAATGCGTATGTATATAATGCTTAATTTTATAGTCCCAATACCAACTGTGGAAATCACGGCTCAACGCTCTTTACTCTCTCAGAATAACCCTTAACTGTGCCCAAACCATGCCATCCTTTGGTTCCAAGCACTAATGTCACAGTCTTTACCCTGAACCTGAAAGCTAAGCTGGGTTTTATAGTATTTAACATCATGCCCCACCCCTGGAAGTGCTCAAGACCAGAATGGATGGGGCTTGGAGCAACCTGGTCTGGTGGAAGGTGTCCCTGCCCATGGCAGGGGTGTGGAACAAGATGATTTTAAGGCCCCTTCCAACCCAAACCCTCCTGAGATTCTGTGATCAATGGCAAACGTTGCTACCTGTGAAACTAAGCAGGAACCTTGGGCTGTAACCAAGTCTGCTCTCTTTAAATACACACAAGGAACTTCCCCTGAACGTACATTAAGCTTTTGTCGAGCATGATGCAAGCTGCCAGAAATCAGGCCTGTTTACCCATTCTCTGTTGGCACTGCAAAGTGACTCAGAATAAAGACTCATTCTATTTGTCAGCCAAGTGAGCAGATGGGGCATTTCCCCAGGATCTAGAACAGAACAGTTTCACTTTCACATCATACATGTCTGGCCAAAGTTATTTTATGGCAAGATCAAAGTTCAAAAATAGGGGATTTCTCTGGGAGTGTCTTTTACTCTATAGGAGTGTCTTTTATTCCTTCTTCTCTTCCTCTACTGCTTTGTACTGGGCACAAACTGAGGCCTGCATGAAGAACAGATCTGGATTTGGTTTTCACTGCCCAATTTAACTCTACACCCCAAATCATTCTCCATATGGGATCTCAGTGCTGGGCTCAGCCTCCCAAAGCCATTTCACCTCTCCCTTCCCAGAAGGACACAGTCAGCTGTGGGGATGGGCTGCAGAAGGTCCCTGTTAAAGAACTCTCTCCCTCAGGGAAGTGAGAAACACTCCCTGCACCTTCCATGTCACCCCTGTTTGACAACCAGGAGGCCCTCACTGCTGAGTGAGACAGCTGGCAGCACGAGCAAGGACATCAAGCAAGAACCCAAGGAAAACCAGGGAAAGCAGAGAGCTGAGATCCCTGCCCCACCACTCCCCCCCAGAGCCCACCCCCCATCTGGGTAAGTTTTAGAGGAACAGGTACTGACGGCCTCTGGCTCAGGCTGTAGGGTGGGCTGGAGACCATCATCTGGCTGAGAGCAGACACAATGATCAGGATGAGGATGGGCATCAGCTGCACAAACAGCCCCAGGCCACCCTGGAGGAACAGAAACACACAGTGGAGCACCACCCACACCTGAGGACCCCACAGCATTGCTCTGCCCCCCTCCCTCCCAGTGCTCCCACACAACCTCCGCTCTCCTGCTTTTCCCAGGCACTTTAGGAGTAACCCAAAACAACTGGGGGCAACCCCACAGCCCACTGGGCACTGTGAAGGTCCAAACCCACTGGATGTGACAAAGGGCAGAGGGCACTGGCAGGGGGAACCTTGTGAGGGAATTCCAGAAGCCTCGTGCCCATGTTTTGTTCCCCTGGAGATTTTGCTAGTGAGCAGGACTGGTTTTATGGAAAGCCTTCTCCCCTGCTCAGTGCTGGAAGAAAGCAATTCCCCCTCTCCCTCACCTCCTGAGCTCCCTCAGTTCCAGCAGTGTACACTCTCCCCTTTAAGCTTGAGAACCAAATATTCAGGAAGCTCTTGTTTGTTTTTTAAAAATAAAATTGGCTATCCCCAGAAAACAGTCCTAACCCTGACTCCAGCCTTCTGTTCCAGGGGGTGGCAGAGAGCAGGACTCTTTCCCAAGCCAGCCCCAGCAAGCAGCTCCCAGTTCATGTGATGGACACACCCTTAGCCCCGTGTGCTGTGCACTCACATCGCCCTGGTGCTCCCTCCTGTCCTGCCTCTGGTGGTAGGTGTATCTCATCCTGCCGTTGCTGTACACGTGCACGTTACCTGCAGGCAAAGACAGCTGTTACCCCAGAGGCACAGCGCGTGGGATGGTGCTGCTGGGCCAGGAAGGAACCAAGAAAGGTGCCCATGATCCATGGCACCTGTTCCCAGGCTGCAACACATGTATTCCTAAGGGGGGCAGAGCAGGCACAGAGGTGTTTCTGTAAGGTTTGGCAGGATCATGTGAAATTCAGGCTGGCAGTGACCTCAGGAGGTCTGACCTGCTCAGAGCAGGGCCAGCTACACAGAGAGAGCATCCTGTACAGGCCTCCTCTCTTCTGACTGAATTCCCTTTAGATCAAACCCAATTACAACCAGAAAGAATTGTGGTATTTTTTCCACCCTGAAAACAAAGCTCTCCCATGTCTTGTTTCAAGTACCAAAGCTACAGCTGCAGAGGGAGCCTGGCTGAGAGACTGGCCCTGAATTCTCCTGGGACAGTGAGGAAAGGCAAAAAAAGACTGAGCCAAAATAGCAACGTGCTGTTTTTGCTGGAGCAGCTTGGCCTCTCTGCCAAGCAGAACAGGAAGGATGCAAAAAGCTTCCAGAAGCCTGGGCAAGTCACTGGTGTCAGTGTGTTAATTCCTACACACCACACAGGTGAGAGGTGTCAGAGTAAATCTGCTTCATTGAAACCAAATGATTTCTTTTTTGCAGAAATAACCTCTGTCTCCACTGCCAGTCATATACGACCAGAGGTTTCCAAAATACCCTTATCCCGGGGTGAAATCTGGGTCTTTCTGACTGGAACTGAGCAGCTGAAGGAACAGGTTCTCTCCTGCTACCCAAGCCACGAGCAGCACTGTGGATAGACAGGAGGCAGACTACATTTTCAGTTCAAGAGGTCTAAATCATGCTGTGGAAAATAACACTTTCCTCTTTTTTATGGGATAGAGGGGAGAGAAGGAAGTGGCCACTGATCTCACAGAAACTGCTCCAGCTGCCTGGCAGAGCAGATAGAGATCAA
Source organism: Anabacerthia variegaticeps (assembly GCA_035583185.1). NCBI lineage: Eukaryota > Metazoa > Chordata > Aves > Passeriformes > Furnariidae > Anabacerthia > Anabacerthia variegaticeps. The sequence goes on from JAWWEW010000166.1 coordinate 2,579,116, forward strand.
GAGCAAGGCCCAGAGTTTGCTCTGATAAGATTTTAACTTCTAAAACCACCAGGCAGAAAAGCCTTCCTCAAAACAGGGTTATTTTCACAACAAGCCTTAAAACAAGTCGTTTTTTGTTGTGACATCCAACCCGAGCCAAGAGCAGCTAATGCTGCCAGCCACACAAACAAACACCTGCAGCTGGGAAGAAGTCCAGCTCTCATGGTATTACCTGCTGGATGCCAAGTTCTCCAAGCAGCCACCTGAACAACTTAGAAACCTTGAGCTGCTTAGGTCATGGGTGAAGGAGAACTCCCTCTCAGCAACAAACCCCTCCTGCAGTTACTCTGCCAAAAGCATCGGGTCCCCTTCAAGAGGTTAAGGTGCTTACTAGAGGGAAAGCCACCCCCAAAGAACATGTTGAAGAGGTCCTCGGGGGAGATGTCGGCCTCAAACCCGCGGTGGAAGTCCGAGTGGCTGTGCCCGTGGCGGGCAGGGTTGAGTTTCTCATCCCCAAACTGGTCGTATTGCTTCCTCTTCTCCGGGTTGCTCAGCACGGCATACGCGTTCCCGATGGCTGGAACAGGGGCAAGAAGGAAGCAGTTAGCCTCTCTCACTCCTGCAGGTCATGTGTTCATCAGCCCTGCACATGGCCAGGACTTGCCCTTCTCATCACAAAAATGAGATTCCCACCTGCCCACGGCTTTTCCACAGGCTACTGGTACCTGGCACACACAGACGGGAGGAGATCACACCAGGAACCTTGTGGGAAAATCCCTTAATTGATTCAAATGAAAAAGTTATGATACCACTGAAAGGAATTTGGTGCGTGTCCCCAGAGAAATCCTCCAGCTGTGTTTCCCCACACAGTTGGTTACAATTGTAGTTGACAAGTTTTATACAAACGTGGCATTAAAGGAATTCAGTGTCAGAGAGTGAAAACCAGAACTGCAAGGAATTTAAATGCAGGCTAGATCACTGAGAGAGACTTCCAAACTTCCCATGAAAGCTGGTAAGGAAGCATTAGGTAGAAGTCATGTCTGTCAGCTATGAATTTCAAAATTTCCCCATGCCAGGCATAAGGTGCATTTTGACAAGGGCTGTTAACCAGTGCCTGTGACGGTGGAAATGAACTGGAACTGACGTCCTGCCAGTTGCCCAAGCTGCTCCCCTTCCATGCTCAGCAGCCTGAGCCCTCCTCCCAGAACGTCTGCCTGCCACCCTCCTGTTTCTGTACTTGCCTCTTGACATGCTCCAGCTTCCCACTTCCCCTCTGTACCAACCCAGCCCAGAGACTCCGTGTGTCACAAGAAGCCAAAACTCCCATGGCAGTGGCTGCCTGGTGTGTAAAAGGCAGGGCCAGGAGGGACAGAAAAGGGAGATTCATGCCCTTTTGGAGGGGATCAGCTCCAAGATTCAACATTTCCCCCACAGTCAGATGGAGGTGTATGGTTTCTTCTTGGACTGGAGATTGGGAGCGTGGAGGATGTAATGTCAACACACTCCTTCTCCTCCTTGGTTATAATTAGTGCATGCAGAGCAAACAACCCCAGAGCCAGGCAAGGAAGGTGGTGGACAAGGAGGGACTAGGACTGTATCAACCAAACAGCTTGACAGAACCAGCCAAGCAATGAGAACAGAGGGGCTGTCCATTGTCTGCCTTTGTGCTGACCAAGCCAAGGAACACCTCGTTCCAGAGGAGGATTTTAGCTCCGAGTAACCAGGTTCAACTCTTTTCCAACATCACACAGGTAGTGATGCAAATCTGCCACAGGACAGACCACAGCCAACTGCAACTATAGACTGAGTTTATAGCTGAGACACAGGCTCAGGACAAGACACTTTATCAGCAGCCACGGGGGAAGGCAAATGCCAAGACTTCAGCTAATACATCAGTGTAAGAAAAAATTAACCAGCACCCTCACTGCCGTGCACGTTTCCCTCTGCACCCTCTGAAAGCAGGCAGCTGGAGTTCAGCAAGCTGGGAACTCAGCTCAGGGGCTGAAGGACAGGGAGCCAGGGAGCAGATAACCCCTGAGCAGAGAGCTCTGCAGCAGGGGATAAAGGGCACCTTGCTTAACGCACCACTTCTGGCACGTAACTCTTGTCAAAGCCCTCAGCAAACATCATCAGTGAAGATTAGAGGTGAGGAAACCTGCCTTGTGCCACTAGCAGGGATCCAAGGATGAGCCAGTGAGCAGCAGCTCTGCACACACCTCCCTGCAGATGCTCCTTCATCTGCCCCCCACACTGCAAGGGCTTTCCCAAGTAGCTGGGGGTCAGCTCACTATTTGCTGACACTTATCAGGTAAGGATTTAAGTCTTAGAAGACTTGAACAAACCTTACATAAGACTTTTACTGCTGAACTCATGTCTGCAAGGAGCTCACCCCAATACTGTATGAGTGCACCAGGCCAGCCCTGCTCCCTGCTCCAGCAGAAGCCTCATGCCTTTTGCTCCCAGAATTCCAAAATCCTAGAATGGTTTGGTTTGGAAGGGACCTTAAAGATCATCTAGTCCAACCCCCTGCCATGGGCAGGGACACCTCCCACCAGCCCAGGGTGCTCCAAGCCCCGTCCAACCTGGCCTTGGAC
>JAWWEW010000166.1:2589388-2654344 GCA_035583185.1 Anabacerthia variegaticeps
GGGGAATCCCCATGGGAGAGATCTGCAGAGGGGGAAAGGGGAATCCCCATGGGAGAGATCTGCAGAGGGGGAAAGGGGAATCCCCATGGGAGAGATCTGCAGAGGGGGAAAGGGGAATCCCCATGGGAGAGATCTGCAGAGGGGGAAAGGGGAATCCCCATGGGAGAGATCTGCAGAGGGGGAAAGGGAACCCCGAGGGGAGAGAGAGATTGGGAGGGATGGGGACCTCCTCCCCAGCAGCCCCCAGAGCCCCCCCAAAAGGGCTGCCCGTGGAGGGGCACCCTGGGGCCCTGGCGTGGGTGGGGAGGATTAACCCCTTCAGGAATTCTCTGGGCTCAGAGCCCTGCTCCCGGTAGAGATTCCTACCTTTTCCACAGCTCCTGGCTCCAGGGACTGCCCAGGAACGGCTGAAGGGAGGAGAAGCCAAGGAGGGTGAGGCTGCCCGGGGCTGTTCCAGAGCTTCAGTCCCACAGGGATGGAACAGCCTCAGCTCCAAAGGAGAATTTAGGGACAGGGTGGGTGGTATTTCCATGCAGGCTGTCCATGGCGAACACAAGGGCAGCACAGAGGGACAACAGCCCTTCCTGCATGCAGGAGGGGCCAAACCTGCACCCCCCTGCTGGGGCTGTGACACGTGTGACAGCACAGGGACCCCCACCCAAATGGAGCTGGGAAGTGAGGGGATGGACAGGACAGTAGATGGAAGGATCTCCAGTAGCAGGATCAATATCCCAGTATGAATCATGGAATGACAGACTGGCTTGAGTTGGAAGGGACCTTAAAGCCCACCCAGTGCCACCCCCTGCCATGGCAGGGACACCTCCCACCAGCCCAGGGTGCTCCAAGCCCCGTCCAACCTGGCCTTGGACACTCCCAGGGATCCAGGGGCAGCCACAGCTTCTCTGCCCACCCTGTGCCAGGGCCTGCCCACCCTCCCAGCCAGGAATTCCTTCCTAATATCCCACCTAACCCTGGCAGTTTGAAGCCATTCTCCCTTATCCTGTCCCTCCATCCCTTGTAAATAGTCTCTCACCATGTTTCTTGCAGCCCCCTTCAGGCACTGCAAGGCCACAATGGGGTCACCCAAAGCTTCTCTCCAGACTGGACAATCCCAGCTGTCCCAGCCTTCCCTCCCAGCAGAGCTGCTCCATCCTCTGACCATGCTGGTGCCTCCTCTGGGCTCACTCCAGCAGCTCCATGTCCTTGCTGTGCTGGGGAAGCAAAGTATTCTAGAAGTGATTTATCCCCTTTGTCTTTCCATCCCCGGAAAATCACGGAGGGTTTTTCCCTCCCCCTCATCCCAAACCCCCCCATGTCCTGTGCCTCACCCTGGGTGAAGAGCTGAGAGGACTGAGAGACACGAGCCACGAGCCTTGGGTGTTGTGAACAAGATCTTTACATGCCATTTTACAGAGGGGCCAGAGCTCAGCAAACCAGGCTGTTCCCCTTAACAATTCCCCACGGAGAGGGCTCTCCATCACAGAACCTCAGCAGGGAGCTCCTGCAAGGCAGGAAGGGCAGCAGAGCCAGGAGCTCTTACCCAGAGCTCTGCCCAAGGGGCACAGAGCATGCTGCCAGCTGAAATCCCGGTGGAGGGTCCAGGAACTCCAGGAATGTTTCCTCGGGAGCGATCTAATCACGAAGATAACCCCGGTGCCATTTAGTCCTTGTGTTACATACAGGTGATTGGGGTGGCCAGCTCTCCAGCAGAGCACACCACGGGCGTGCCACGGCCCTGGAAGTCCTTTTTCCTGAGACAGAGGAATATTAAAGGAGCCAGCAGCAAGCAGAAGCTGCAAGTACAACAGTCTTGGAATTTCTAACTCGGGTTTACAAACACCTCCTGTTCCGGACAGCCAGAGCCTGGTGCCAGCCCGCAGTGGTGACAGGGCTGACCCAGGGGATGCAGGAGCTCCCTCCCCACCCCGCTACTGCTTGGGCGTTGTGAAATCCCACGCAGTCTCCTGGGCACACTTCCACATGGCCCTCATGAGCCGAGTGAAGCCCATGTCCTTGGGCTTCTCCAGGCCCCTCATCAGCCGCTGCTTCATGATGGCAACGAACTCCTTGTTGCTCAGCTCCCCGTTCCCTGGCAGGAGGAAGAAAAGCAGTTAGGAACCCGCCACCAACCTCCTCCTTTAAAATGGCAGTATTCAAGGGCAGCACGAGTGCCATACCCTGCACAGACTGAAATCACACTTGGCTTCCACCTCCCAAAATATCCTGCTGAGCAAGGGTTCCCGAGGCACAGAGTTTAAATCCCCACCCTATGGATGCTGCCCTGCTCAGCCTTGGCACTGCCACGTCTGGCAGAGCCAGCCTTGAGGGCAGAAAAGCCAATGCCCCACAGGAAACTCCCTGCTTTAAGTGATTTAGGAAATTACAGGAGTGCAGGGTGACAGCACAGAGTTTTCTTAATGGGGTAGAAGGAAAGACTCATTAATTCAGTGAGGTTATTAAGAATATTGCAAAGTTCCAGCAAACTGTCAAGGGGTGAGTAAAATTCCCTCCGGTGCTGCACATGTTTGATGTGCACACTGATGGAGCGAAAGCACCAAAATAACAAACAAAAGAGGTCTGTGCCTGCTTTTCCACTTGACTCCTTCCTACAGGGGCTCCTCTGGCAACCCAAGTCTTTCCCCTCAGGGGTTTCCCATCGAAATATTCAGCAGATTCTCCTTGGAGGGGATGCAAACAGGGATATGTTTTGGCTCGCTCCAGCCTCATGGTCTGGCTTGAAAATCATACCAGCAAGGGGCACTGAAGCACAGAGGAAAATAAACCAAGAGATGAGGCCTTAGAAGGTGCAAAGCAGCACGTGGGGCTGAAACCAAGAGGGACAAGGAGGAGTAAAAGAATTAAATATATTTTTCAATGTTCATCTTTACACCCCACCACTCGCCACTCTGAGCTGCCAGATCGCACTGACTGTGCTGGAGGAGCAGGGAGCCAGCAAGGGCTCTGGTTTTGGCTGGACAGTTCTGGGAAAACGGAGGATTTCCTGCTTTCCAAGTGGGAAAGACTGCCATGTGTCTCATTAAATCAACCCAAGAGTGCTTCAGTGTGGCAACGACCTATCCCAGAGTGCTGGGGCCAGCCAGGCAAGGAGCTTCCCAGCAGGGAGGGCACAGACCTGCCACTAATTAATTAAGCTGATACTCATCCAGGATTTGGGAAACAGAAGTCCCAGATGGGCTTGTTTCCGACACTGGAGCACAGTAGTTGTGTTGAACAAACTAGAGGTCTGGGGGGGGAAGAAAAAGCTGCACCCACCAAGCCTTCCCCTTCAGCTCTTCAAGACCCCCATCTCAGCCGGTGGGTCCCACGGGATGCCCTTCCCACGAAGGCAGGAGCATGAGGACAGATCCCTGGCCCAGGAGCAGATGGCAGCAGGCCAGAAGAGCATTCCCCCCCGTCCTTGTCCCCTGGCCGGGCTCCCTCCCCAGCGTGGCCCGGGGGCACTCACCGTCGCAGTCGAAGAGCGCGAACACCACGTCGCACACGTGGTCCGAGAGCTCCACCTTGGCCACCGTCCTGGCCACCTGCTGCATGGTCACTGCGGCACAGGGGACAGCACAACCCCCATGAGCAGCTCCCCAGAGCTCCACCCTCCCACTCCGTGGCTACAGGAGCTCTGGGGACAGCTGCCTGCTCAAGGCCAATGGTAAAGACACCACATGAGATTTATCTTTCCCCCCTTTTGGTTACAAAATCAGAAGGAAGTGTCAGCACTGCAGCAAGGTCCAGGTGGGGGGACCCCTCCTGACAGGCTGGACCAGCAAAGGCAGCTCCTTCTGGCAGTGCTGCAAAGGGAAGCCAACTATTCCAGCAGGCTGGGAATAAATAACAGATAAATAACAAAGCCTGGTTCTCCTGGTGCAACCCAGGGGCAGGAACTGCAGCATGAACCCATCCACCTTCCCCCAGTGGGCAGGCCAGGTTAACCTTGCACTAATAAACTAAAGAGCGGGAAGGGATTATTTCCCTTTTCTCCCCACACTGGCAGCAAAGAAGGGAGTGGTGGTTTTATTCCCACCTCGAGGAAAGAACAAGCCATGGAGCTGTCAATCTCAGGCAGCAGATTTTTGCTGCATAAATGGGGCAAAAAAAACCCAAAAGCCCTCACTAGGCTGGTGGGAGGTTTGGGGAGGAAGCCACAGCCACCATCGTGTCCCTTTTGCCTTGCAGAACTTCTCCTTTTACTAAAAAAAAGCAGGAGAAAATTGAAATTATGCAGAAGCTGGATTAAAAAAAATATACAATCTCAAGTAGGCCCCTGCTGTTCCCAGCCCTGGCACAACCACCTGCCCCAGGTGCTGCTGGGGGGCTTCAGTAACATGTCAAAATAAAGGAAAAAATTTAGGCAAAAAAAATAATAATCTCAACTTATTTCTAAGCTTGTTTTTAATTCCCCAGAGGGTCTTTCTACTGGGGAGGCACTTTAAAACACCTCAACTTTGGCAACAGCAGAGGTTTGAAGTGCTGCATTTCTTACCTGAAACCCAGACCCTTAGACAGCAGCACCAAATTTCATATAATAATTATAAATGTAGATCTTCCAAGGTGTTTCACCAAGCTCTGATGCTGTCCTGCCCTCCTGGTGCCCCAGGTCAGTGCTCCCTAAGGACTGTGTTGGGTTTGAAGGAATCACAAGGAAGGGAAAGTGTCTCTGCCTTCCCTTTCAGCACACATTGTCCAGACTAGGAGGGAGCTCAGAGAGGCAAATGAAACTGAAGGAAAGCTCCCACAAAATGAGATAGGTGCTGCCTTGGGAAACACCTCCTAACACAAAGCTTGTCCAGAGTTGGGGTTCTGGGATGGCTCTCCACAGAAAGTCTCCTGCATTTCATACCACCAAAAATGAGTTCCATGTTTCTGTCTTGAGAGGCTTCTATAATTTCATGCCCTGGTGTCTCCCAGTGGTTGCTTTAGAGAGCCATCTGAGTTCTTTTATGCAAGTTCAGTGTCTGACACCCTTATCCCTTTTTTCCACTCCAGTTCCCAGAACCACACCGTGAGCAAAGCCTTGCCAGATGGCAAACTCCACTTTTCCCCTCCATCTCCAGATTAACCCCAAGGTTTGGCCAAAGTAAGGCACAGCTGGGCTGATGCCTTTGCTTCCCAAATGGCACTGGGGTGACAGGAGCAGGGCTCCCTGCCCTGGGCCCTGCCAGGATGGAAAGGCAGGGCACGTATCTTTTGGGCTCCCAGAAATCAGTCTCACTGAGACACACATTTCATTTCAAGGATCCCAGCTGGAAGTGTTGGATGACAGTGTAGCCAGCAAAAATCTGCTGGGCTTTTTTCAACTCCCTTGCACATGGACGTGCCAGAATACCCAGCCAGGAGAGAGAGATGGATAAACCTTATGCAATCCTGTGGCACAGCCACATTTCCCTTCTTCTCAAAATTGAGGCCCCACAGCTGAGGAGAAACTGTCTGGACATCAAAGGGAGCACAACAGCAAGCTGGTGGAATATCCACAGGCATAAATATGTAAAGACAAGAGATGCCCTGGAGACATCCCAGCCCTGAGTGAAGGTGACCCTGTTGGGCATGAGGGTTTCCAGAGGAGGCTCTCCTTGCCTTGGCCCATCCATGCCTTGCTCTGACTCCCAAAGGAGTTCTTCCATGGCTCTCCACCAGCAGAAGGGCTGCCTGGAAACTCTGGGTGGAGACAGTGCCCACAAAGGTGCAATTCCCACCCACTGAACTGCTGCTGCCAGCTGTGAGCCCAGGCTGGGGAAGTTTTCTGAGGAATGCCTGGGATTTAAGGGAAGGGCAGGCATGTTTCTGGGAAAATGAGAGATGGGCTAGCAAATAATCTGGGGGTTATTAAATGGGTCATTAAAATGCAGGTTTATGATGCTTTGGAGAAGGAGTGACTTTAACTCAACACAGAAACACGCTGGCAAGCTCTGGCTGGCTGGTACCATCCAGGTTTTTTCTCTCCAATTTTAAACAGCCCTTCTAAAAGGATGATAATGTTTGCTGCATTACATTTGTTAGTTTTTAATAAGCAAGCCTTGTGGAAAGCTTGACTTTTGGGAGAGCACACCCCCTTTATTGCTTACTGGATTTAAATTTGGCTCCTCTCCTGCCTGAGGAAGGTTCCCTTACCCCAGCCAAGCCCTCCTACCTCAGTGGCTGGAGCTCCAGCACGAGCTCATTAATTAAACAGCAATCACACTCATTTACCCACTGAAAGCAACCCTAAATTCTCCACCAATAGATTCCACATCAGGACAACTGCTGATTTCTTGCAGACACCAAGGAAATTGGCTTTGCTGGGCTGGTACCTCCTCGTGGGACACTGCAGAAAGGGCTCAGAGCAGCAGCACAGCCAGACTTGGCATTTTGACTTGGAAATGAAAGAAAAATCCTATCAGCTTCTTTTAACTGCAAGTGTTAAGGTGACTGTGATATAAAACAGAGTACAGATGATTTCCCCCCAAGAAAATTAAAGAAGAGAAGGGCTGCTGACACACACAAGAGGAGGTGTGACACGTTTGACTCCGTCTGTAATTCCACTGCCCAAAAACCCATTAGTGCCTTAACAGTCCCCCAACAGCAGCAGCTGGAATAATTTACTTCTGAAATGTTTAATTCTGCAGCTGCCTAAATACATCAGCTTTAACTTTGTAGTAGACAAGAGTTTCCACTTAGCCTAAAAAACTTCTAATGAGTTTGACATCTTTTTTTAATAATCCCAGTCTGAGTGGTTTGGAAAAAAAAAAAAAGCTCTTTAAAAAAAAACTAGAAGAGAAACACACACACTTGTGATAAATCCTGACAGCAAAAAGCTGGATTTTGGTTTTAAATGTATGGGGTGGTAGGGTTTTTTTGGCCTTTTTTCACATGAGTGTGTCAGATATGAGGACACACCTGACACAGACCAGCTCAGGAAAGGAAACACACCATGAGGAGGAGGATATGGATTGGCCTGATCAATAAACCACATTATTAGCAAGCTCCCCAGGAAACACCAGCTCTGAGGTTTATTCAGCTCACTCCTCTGGCCACACACTGACTCTGGACACACTTCAATGCTCAGTCTGGCACCTCAGTGGGGTTCTAGCACACCTGGGAGCTCCAAAGGGGCTTGCCACTCCTTGCATTTCCCACCAGAAAGGCAGTACCTGGCCATAAAGCTCTTCTTTCTAGGCAAAAATAGGTGATTTGGGAGCAAACTGAACGGAATGCAGGGCTGAGCAGATCCTACCACCAGCCCCACTGCCATGTGGATCAGAGACCTCCCCAGAAAGGAAGTTGGCAAGAGGTTGTTTTACACTTAATTTTTCAAGTCCTCTATAAAGGGAGGGGAAAAGGTCCCTTCAGAAGGTGGGGTGAAGCAGAAACACTGGTGCTCCTGGGGTCTGCAGGCAGAGCCTGTGATCCTGCCTCTGCTCACGTCAGGCTGAAGGCACCACCACCAAACCACCGTGTCCTCACCCACTCAGGCCACCCATTGCAGCCTTTTCTCCTTGACACCTAAAACTGGGGAAGCACAAAACCTCAAATGCCTCTTCAGCCACGGGTGTAGCAAGCTGAACATGTCCCTGCATGGAGGAACTGCAGCTCAGGTCCATTCTGAACCTGGGCTTGTTCGGCACCTTCCCAACTCCAAAGGCAAGGCACGAGCTGTGCTCCCTCAGAGCCCCTCAAGTTTCAATACCTTTATCAAGAGAAGCTCCAGCCATGTGGTAGAAGCTCAAAGCAGTGTCCACATCATTTATGTTCTTCAGGAAAGTGAAGAAGTTCTCCACCTCCTCAAAGGTCAGCCCCTAGGACAGAGAGAGGACATCATGAACATCCCCTGGACATGACAAAGTGACGCAGCAGCACAACCACAGCAGGGCTGGGACAAGAGCTGGAGCCTCCAACTGGCCAGCCCTGGAGTCATGGAGCAGGGCCAGAAAGGATGAGATGGCAAAATGGGATAGCCCATGTGGACAAGGGAGCTAAACAATGCCTGGGGGCTGTGCAGGGAGCTCTCCTTGGATGTGTACCTGCCTCACTGCCCAAGATGTATGGCAGAATTAAATTAAATCAAATCAAATCACCCAAGGAACCAAGTGCTTCTGCAGGAGGCACTGCAAAGATGCTTCTGTCTGCTACAATGGTTCTGCAAGAGGAAATACCTCTGCAGCTCTCAGGATGCCTCCCTGCTCTGCTTTTCCTGGGAGCAGGGCACTGAAAACGTGGAAAGCCTGGAGGAAACCTGAGGTGTGTGGTCATTTCCAGGCCAGCAGAAGACATTGTGCTGTGATTGTCCCTTTTGGGATCCTGGAATGGACTGGGTTGGAAGGGACCTTCAATATCATCTCATTCCAGCCCCTTGCCACGGGTAAGGACACCTTTCACTACCCCAGGGTGCTCCGAGCCCTGTCCAACCTGGCCTTAGACACAGGGAAGGTTTACATATTTGTGTATGTAAATTTGTGGTGCTTTCACCAGCTAGAAAAGCAAAAGCAACACCATCCCTGTATATCCTACAAACCTGGGCTTCTGTGTGCACAGACACACTGAATTTCTGCAGCAGCAATGCCAGGAATTTAACATTCTGTTGAGGAATCCTGCATTAACATTAACTCTGTCCCAGCTACCAAAATCCCAGCAGAATCAGAGACTGGGACAACCTCAGGCTTGTCCCAACAAACCAACAGATGACTGATCACCTCCTTCAAGGCACTTGGAGCTCCAGCTGTTGATTCCCAAGCCTGAATCCTTCCAGGAGCACTCACAACACCTAAGGCAGAGTCCAGGAGCAAATACCTGCTTGGGACACAACAGCTTGAACACCTCCTCCAAAAATGAGGGCTTTTCCCCTGGGAATGCAGGTTCAGCCAGGGACAATTACACCTCACTGCCACCCCCTGCCATCTCCACAGGAAAAGGTCTGAGCCAGCCCCCAAAGCACACAAAGACGACATGAATCACTAGTTTCTGAACAGTCAGCTTGGGTTTCTAGTGCTGAGGGAGACATAAATACACCAAATATACCAATGTGCCAAATACTTGGCTTGCAAATATTCCTGGGCTTAGGCCCTTTTCACTAGGAGGAAAGCAGCTGTGTAAGGATAACCTGAGGAGGGCAACCATAAGCAATTTGAAACAAAGCAGAGCCTGGCACCTCTGCTGAATATGCACAGTTCCCTTAGCCAGGGTAAGGTGGGATTTGTCCCTCCAGAAAAATAAAACCCAAACAAAGCAGATTGTCAGTTGCTACAAGAAAGCACTGCCCAAAGTGGGACTGCAGAGTAACAATGCTGGGCAACAGCTAAAGGTTAGCTTAAACCCAGAGCTTTAGGATTTTGGAGGCTGCCAGGGTTGCCTTGGGCAGAAAAAGGCAACTGCAGCAGACCAGGGAGAGGACGTTTGGCAGATCCCATAAGGAAGCTCTCACAAGGTAACTGCCTTTCCAAGGGAAAGCTTGCTGGGTGGCTTTGCTACAGTTACTGGGAATTTCATCCTCACCAGGGTAAGGAATAATGAATTCCCCAGCAATTCTGTTCCTTGGAAATGTAATTTTTCTTGTCCTATTCCTCATCTTCCTCTCCTTGAAAGCCCTTGGAATAGAGGAAGATAAATTCTGGTTGCCTGCAAACAGAAACACAGCCTAGCTGATTTGGGGATGAGCAATAAAGAAGGTAAAACCAAAAAGTTCTTCCTCTGGCACAGATGTCAGGGCTCTGGCTTACACATGAAAGGAAGAAAACATCTGCTGCAAGAAGCCTTCCAAAATAAATCCCTCTGCCTATTTTCTCATTCATCCAGCTACTGTTCAATAACATCTATATATATACACACAAAAATTAAAAAAAACCCCAAAAATCACAGCAAAGGAATTGACTATTTGCAAACTGTAACAACAGAGCTGACTGAGGCACATGTTGCATTTCAGTATTTTCTTTTTCTGGAAAAAACAAATTATTCCTGTTAATGGAGGGGCAAAAGAAGGAGCAGACTCTGGTCCAAACCTGTGTTTTGTAACACATTTGGCATGGAGAGCAGTTAACAAATAAACTGCAGTTCTGATGTCAGGAGGAAGCAGCTCTAAAACAGTCAGCCCAAGACTTCCCATCCATTCTCACTCTGATGAATTGCTTGTTTATAACCCAGTTAATAAAAGACCGTTGCAGCTTTATAGGGGCAGATGTAAAACTCTAATGCTCCCATAACTCCTCAGCCCAGGCTTGCCTTACCTGATAAAGCACCTCCTTGTGCTGTGGATATCCCCTTCCAAGGCCACTGAATTAAGGAGTGCAGGATCTGCAAAACTCATCCCTCCCCAAACTGTGAGCAATTCCAACAATTTCCACAGAAGTTAAGAACTAATTACCAACCCTCCTGGCCAGGGCAGCTAATTAATGCCAGCCCGAGCCCTGTTTGTCCTGGCTCTGCCATCCTACAGGTTTCACTTTTACCCTGACAGGGCTGCCCCCACCCCAAAGCTCCCGCTTCCCCACGACTGGCACTGACCTCTCCATCCTGGAAGTGCTTCTTGAGCTGCTTGAGCATGACGGTGAGCTTCTTGGACTGCACGCCGCTGTACGCCAGCAGCATGCTGCCGAACTGCCGCTCCGTGATGCGCCCCGCCACCGGCTCGTGCCGCTCGAACTGCACCGGGCACAGACACAGACACAGCAGGGGATGGGGGGTGAGGCTCCAGCCACAGAGCAGGGGAGAAAAGCCATCAGGACACAGGAGGAGCACCCTGGATATGGGGGTTCCCAATGTGCTCCAGCATCTGTTATCCCACGAATGGCAAAGTGGGGAACCTCTGGGAGAAGCTTTGGTGTCGTGCCCTCCCAGTCTGACCTCAAAGGGCTGAGCTGGCTGGGGGCAATCCCTGGCAAAGAGCGGTTCTGGGGCTGATGGAGAAGGGGTGGGGGGCAATAAAGCACACTCTTTGCAAAAACTGAGTCTCAGTTGAGCTCTTCTCTGCTCCCAGCAAGGGAAGCTTCATGGATGTCTCAGACTTCCCCTTCCTCGAGTTGTCCTCGTCCTCAGCCCCTCCCAAACACGGCTGGGTTTTCCCTGCAGAAGGTTTCCTCCATGAACCCAACCCTCCAGCAGCAGTTCATCTCCCAGCTCCTGCTGCAGGGGAGGAGGAAAAGGCAATTCCCCACCTTGGGAAGGTGCTGGGTTGGAGCAGCAGGTCTCTGCTCACAAATAATGCACATTTCATCCTTTTCCTTTCCCCCCCCCCTCTCTGTCAACCTACACACGCATCAGACTTCACCTGCTTTCACAGATCTCAGCACTCAGGATCTTTTACTTGGTATAAACTACATCCCTTCAAATTTATCAGAAAACATTTAGATGGACACTCCAGCTGACAGCCAGAAGATAAAATTTAACAACCAAATTAATTTTTAAACTCGTAAAGAACAACTTGGTACCAGTGATTTGACATTCTACTGCCTGGTGAATTTACCACTCCTGCCTCAACTGCTCTTCAGGGCTAATAGTTTTTTAATTATTAACATACCAGCCACATTCTGGCTGGTTTTCCCAGGAGGGCACCAAGTGATTCCTGACATGTGAAGCCCCAGGGCTGGAGGGGTTCGGATGGCTGGTTTGGTTCTCCCAAATGGGGAAATTCTGCTCCCCAAATTTCACCTGAGTGGCCCATTTGGGGAAAAGGTGGTGGATTTTACCATCACCTGACACAGGATTTGGGATTTGCCCATGACACAAAAAGAGGGCGAAAGGATGGGGGGAAAACTCATCTGGAGGAGAAGTCTGTTCTTCATTAAAAAGCAAAAGGAGCTCCTGCCACGTTTGAAGAATGCAAAGAAGTTTCACAGCCCCCCAGGGATGCTGTCAGTGCTGTTTCAAAGGCAGCACCAACTCTTTCTTCTCCTGTAATATTCCTAATTTTATCCCCCAAGACACAAACCAGCATTTTTGCACCAACAGCCTTCAGATATCCCAGGTTTTGGCAGAGCTTTAGGCAGCATCTGCTATTAAAGGCTAAGAGAGGGGTCCAGATATCTCGAATCGATCTCCTAAGTGGTGACTATGCTTAGAAAATGTTAAGTCAGTGTCCAAAAGTCCACCACTCTTATTGCACAGTTAGGAGACAATGTCAAAGGGCAAGATAAAGACCCATGAAACCTAAGAGGAAAACTAAAACAGCTTATTTATACAGATCTAATTAAAGTGCCAAATCACCCTGATTCCCTAGGAATAAACCAATTGAACCCCCTCCTCGTGAGCTCCAAACCTGGTTCTGACTTTTGATTCCTGCAGGTGGTTGTCAGGTGCAGTGATGAGTCCAAACACCACCCAGTTATTCACAAGAACTCAAAAAACCCCTGAAAACTGGGCTTATCTCACTTTGAGATGAACATCTCCAGCATTAAAACACTCAGATGCTCAGGAGTTTTGCTCAGTGGTCCTCGTTGCAAAGGTCAGCCCAAAAAGGGGCTGGAAGAGAGAGCTGATCAACATCCAGTGCCCAAACTCCAATAAAGAACCTCCACTGAACCCAGAAAAAGCAACAAAGTCACGGCAAGGGCTAAAGAAAGTTCAAAACCTGCCCCCCAGCTGGTGTCAGGCACATTGAAATGAATTACAGGAGGGATAAACAGGGCGTGTCATTTAAGGATGATGGAGGCAGATTTCAGGGAGAGAATGCTGCTTAGCTTTTGCTGGTATGTCAGCAATTGGGTTTATTCCTAAGGGAATTGGGCTTCAAAGGATTTGTGGGTGGAAATCCCTTGATTTCTGCTGTAAAGTAACCCCCCCAGCTACCCTGGGCAGCCCTTTGCCCACCTCCCTGCCTGGGAGAAGGGGCACATCTGCCTTCTGGACAACCCACTTGGATCTGAAAGAGGCTGCAAAGCCTATTACAATTCTAATTTCAGGACTCAACACACAGCCTGCAAACAGTGTGAAGTGTTCAAATCTCCTGAGTGTTTGAAAAGGCAGGGAAAGTAGTGCCTTTTCCCAGGTAAATCACAATCCTTTGCCTTTCATGCACGGGATGGCCCTGGACAGGGCACTCGGGGGGGTAAAACCACCCCAAACCCTACAAGGATGGGATGCAGGGCAGAGCAAAGTGGGATTTCTTACAGGCAAGGAAATCCTCTGCCAGCCTTTCTCCCTTCCATGTAGCCCAAAAAAAAGGAGAAGCAGGGCCAAAGCAGCTGCTCATGCAGCACCACAGGAGCAGCTCCCACATGTGACACCCCCCACCAGGGAAAAGGGGGGTCCTACCCCCTTCCAAACTGCAGCCCCAAAATCTCCACCTCCAGAAGTCCAGCACCTCCAGAGCACCTTCCACCCACAGCCACTGGGTGCCAGCAGTGGATTCTGCATCCACACACCAGAGAGGAGGGTGAAATCCAGGGCTCTTCCTGCAGGCCAGGACACCCCAGACGCTGAAGAAATTCAAGTGAAACACAAAAAGGCAGTATTTGGAAATCCATTAAAAGCCAATGGGAGGTGACAGGAAACCCAAGGTGTTCATCAGGAACTGGAGGGACAGGACACAGGGAATGGCTTCCCAGTGCCAGAGGGCAGGGATGGATGGGATATTGGGCAGGAATCCTTCCCTGGGAGGGTGGGCAGGCCCTGGCCCAGGTTGGGCAGAGAAGCTGTGGCTGCCCCTGGATCCCTGGGAGTGTCCAAGGCCAGGTTGGATGGAGCTCTGAACAACCTGGGCTGCTGGAAGGTGTCCCTGCCATGGCAGGTGTGGGATGGTCCTGGAGGTCCCTTCTAACCCAAATCATTTTATGGGAGGGGAAGAAGGCAGGAGAAACGAGGATCACTCAGCTTCCCTAGCCCAGTCCCAGTGGCCAGCCCTGGTGAACATCAGGGTACTTTCTGATTTCTTATTTAAAAGACTACCCATCATCTTAAACATGCATTAAATACTCCCAAACTCCCCAAATCTGACAGGATGAGCATGTTCATGCTCCTCTATAAGCTGAAATGCAGGTGAGCTTCCTTCTAGCTCAGCTTTCTGTCTTAAGATGTAACATCACTCTCCTTCCTCTGGTGCCAAGGAAAGGCTTCCTCTCAGGAGCAGAGCAGAAGGCAAATGAGCCATTTTCTCTGCTTCCACATCCCCTTAATAGCACAGCTTTATGGAAAGGCAATGCAAGGATCCAGTGTGAAACAACAGACCCATAACCCCTCTTCTTCCTTGCTTCACAATTTTTCTCCCCCACTGACTCAATCTACCTTCCCCTGGGAGAAATGAAATCCCAGGCTCTGAGAAGCACCCACCCAAACCAACTCAGAGACACCCCCACGAGAAACATCCTGATTAAAAACAAACCCCAAAACCTGCTGGAATTTCTCAAATGCAGACATTGGTCTCCTTTCATCCCTCCTTCTGCCACCACCAGCTGCACAGCTGAGACGTGGAAGGAAAATGGAAGAGGAGGTTTCAACTCATCCCTCCTGGAGACAAAGGTCAAGCTCAGGTACCAGACAGCTCTCAGGGGAAGGTTTCTCTTCCCAGCTGACCCTCCTTCCTCCTCCATAACTTCATCATGACCAGCACGTGCCCTGGGGAAGGATAGCAGGGCCCAAAACCCCCCAGAGGGTTCAGCTTCACCCTGGATGTAAAGACCTCGTGCTGAAAAGCAAGGGGTGACACTTCCCAGCCTGGCATTTTGGGGCTGGACACTCAGCTTTGGTCCACTTGCTTTGTTTGCTGCAGAAGAGGGTTAAAATAACCACGAGGCCCTTGCACCTGGCACAGGAGCAGCCAGAGTTTGGGATCAACCAAAGCCAGGAGCCCCACCGGTGCAAGGGGGAAACACCCAGCTGAAAGAGGACCCAGCGAGATGAAATCACAGCTCAGACTCTTCCTAAAGCAGTGCCAAAAGCAGCTCTTACCCTCTCCAAACACTCCTATTAGCTAAATATCTAGCTGTGTTTTAGTAGGCTCTTAAGTTTCTAGAAAGGCTTATCCTAAAAACCAATCGAACAAATGATGTATTCCCTAAAACGTCCAAAAAAAATAAAAAATAAAGGTACGTGTGCCACATTTCCAATTGAGATATTGAAGAAAAATAAATCTCCAAGGACTTTTATTTGGAGAGAAAAGTGTTGAGAGATGATTTCTGAGCCTCCTTCTGCTGGTTAACCAAACATCCACAGCAGAAATATTGCAAATACTAATTCTGGCAGGTTTAGGGGTAGCTGGAAAAGGTGACCTGTTCTGAGAGCTGCTGTGTGCATAATAAGGAATCAAAAGGGTCTGGGAAATGCTGATTTGTAGGGTCATATTCAGATTCACAATATATGACCCTTTAAAGTGGTATTTGCTCAAAGCTTTATTTGACAGGCCATAATACATTATTTATCTGCAAACTACTGCAGCACTGGCTCCGTTTACTGTTCTGGAGCAGCAGGCTGCCAGGATCCCTTGTCAAGTTGCATATACAACTATGACAGGAAGGGGAAAAAAAGGGGAAAACACCATACATCTTCCTAAATCCCAGTGACCTCCTCCATCCAAACAAATTTAATGAGTTTCTGTGTAACTGAAGGGTTTGCACAGGCACCAAGTTACTACAAAAAAAACCCAAAACCCAGAGGGGCAAAAGTTCCTGAAGGCTTTTCATTTGGGAAGATCAACGATCTGAAATACTAATTTAGTTTTTTTTTTTTGTAATTATGCTAAAAGGTTTCTGTGGGCATGGATCTAAAGCATTGGGGTTTGCAAGGGCAAGCTCAGCCTGCAAAGAGCCACGGGGTGGGATCCACAAACTGCATTATTTGGTCAAAACCACCCAAAGAAACAGCTCTAAAGATGATCAGAGTGGGGGGGATCCAAGAGAGAGAGGATCAGAGCAGGGGGATCCAGCAGTGGGAGAAATGGGAAGGGTGCAGAGGAGGAAATGCCAAACCCAATCTGGACCAGGCTGCTCTGGGCACAGCAAAGCCCAAGGAAGGGGACCCAGCACTGGAAAATGTGCCCAGAGGAGCAAAGCAGGACGTGCCCAAGGCACTGGAGCAGAGTGGGAAGCTCCCTGCCTGCAGCAGCTCCTGCCCTGTGCTGCACCCAGCTGGCACAGTGCCTGCTGCTGATGGCAGTCCCTGCTCCAAGGGGGAAAACACCTCCCAGGCTCAGAAACCCACCCACAGCACCCCAATTATCTCATTGCCCATTAACTCCCTCCCCTGCCTCTCCTTGCCTGGACTCCAGTGGGGGGCTGTACGGCTGGATGAGGGCAGGGGAAAATGCTCCCACAGCAGCAGCTTGCTTGTCTTTCTCTTCCAAAATAATAAATACATGAAAGAAAAGGGAGCTATTTTCACACGAGCTAAAAACAATCCAATCTTCCAAATGCTCTCCCTGTTCCCCCTTTCCACCTCTGCTCAAGTGAATATGGAACAGGCAGGGCAAAAATGCCCACTTGTCAGTGGCAGGCCAGATGTTGGACAGATGCTCTGGCGATCCCACTGACCTTGGCCAGCCCCTGCTGCCTTCGAGGGAGAAGGATTCATTCCCATCACCAGCCACTCGTTCTGCTTTACTGAGCAATTAAGGAAAGGTTATGTAAAGATGGCCAGACCTGAACTCATGCTCATGCATCAAAATCACTTCTCGTCAGCTCTGAGGAGATCAGTGTTCTCAAACTGTGCAGGGAGGGAAGGAAGGAAGGAAACCTAAGGCAAAGGAATCAGTAACACCAAGGGAAGAGGACACATCTGGGAGGGAGAGGGGGAAGAGATGAGCAACCTCCCCCCGGGGCTGCTCTCCAGGCCTGCTCCATTCCTGCCCTTCACCATGCTCCTGGTACAAGAACAGAGCAGTTTACCCTGCTGCTGAATGAGAGAAGAGCCAAGTTCAGGGGCAGAACAAGTCCCTGAGCCTCCCACAGGGAAACCCAACCCAGCCATTACTCTGGGAAACACAAAAACAGGTCTCTGTGGAACTGCTGGACACAGTTCTGTGAAGAAGGACAGCTCTCTCACTGCCTGTTTCTGCCTGACCTTGGTGCTCAATTCCCCAAGGAAAACAAGTCTGTAGGAGTTTCATGCAACCTAGCAGGAAAAGGGAGCTCCTGAGCCCTGCTCCCATGCCCTTGATGCATCAGGAGAAGCAAAGGCAGGGCTGAAGCACAGACAGCAAGGTGGGGAGGTGCAGAACAGCTCAGAATTCAGGCCTTGGAAGGGGGGAAAGGGCTGAAGGGTCTGTTCATCCAGCAGAAAGGCGAGGCCAGGCACATACCTGCTACAAGAACATGCTCACACAGACCTCCCCAACCTCTTCACCAACAACTCTTGACACCCCCTGGCTCCTGGTTGGTTGTCTGTGCACACATAAATGAGAGCTAAACAGCTCACCCCTTGCACTTTGTGGACCCAGCAACACAAAGCTGCACACCCCCTCCCGTGGCGGTGTAAGTAACCCAACACCTCTGCTGGGATTCTGTCTGCAGGGAGCTCAGGGCCCAGCAGCACTGCAGGAGCTCAGCAGTGGATTCACACACCCCTCACAGCCCAAAGGAGCCCGTTGGTACAGAGCAAAACCTCCCTGTGCTGCTAATGATGCAGTAAATAGAAAGCCCAATAAAATCCTCCACGGCTTCCCCTGCAGAGCCACTGCATCAAGCACACTGAAGGCACCCAGTTCAAACACAGGCAGAGCAGCAGTGGGCTTTGCTCAGCAGGCACTGTGGTGGTTGCTCCATGGAGCATCCATCCCAGAAAAAAGCATGGCACAGCTGCTCCTGTGTGTCCCAGCCACGCTGCACATGCACTGTCACACCATCCCAGCCTCCTGGACCACTGACTGTTTTGGTGGCCAGGGACAGCACCCAGGGAAGGGCTGGAGCTGTGTCAGGGCAGGGTTAGGGTGGATCTCAGCAAAGGTCCTTCCCCCAGAGGGTGGTGGGCACTGAGCAGGCTGCCCAGGGCAGTGGGCACGGCCCCAAGGCTGCCAGAGCTCCAGGAGGGCTTGGACAGTGGGACAGGGTGGGATTGTTGGGATGTCCTGGGCAGGGCCAGGAGCTGGACCTGGATGATCTTGGTGGGCCCCTTCCAACTCAGAGTGTTCTGATTTCACAGCTGACATGCAGATATATGAGACATGGTCTTCTGCTCCCCTCCAACCACCCCACAGCTGAGACCTGACTGCTCCTCCCCCTTTCAGAGCGAGGCACCAGGAGGGTTTGATTTCTCCAGTGCAGAGGATTTCCCCACTTTGCTCTCCCTGCCTGTACTAGGGAGGAATTAGTCAGGAAAAGTGTTTATGGCATCCTCCAACTGAGGCACCAAGCACAGCTCTTGGTAACTCACCCGTGACAACGAGCCCCCCACCCTCCACCACTCCCCTGCTTAATGGAAACAGGGACTGGAACTCAGCCTGCCTTGGCTTCAAACTAAACCTTCCCTGGTGCACACTTAGCTTTTCATTACCTGCTCTGCTGTTCCTGATTGATGACAATGACTTGCCTCAGCCTCCTTTATGGTGACTCCTCAGGTTTGCTGAGACAGTTATGTCTCCCCCCTGTCTTTCCTTTAAGCTGCACATGCCATGGCCTCATAACTTAGCCCTGTTTTCAGAATCTTTCTAACATCCCACTTTGAATTCTCCCCAAGTCTTTGGTTGACACTGGACAAAAACTGAATGGCAGCTTTTTCCCCAACCCTGAGACCTCACACTCAAGCCAAAAGCTTTCACAGAGTTCCCTGATGGGAAACCATCCACAGTGGACAGGTGATCCCATTTTAACTGGGGATGTCATAAAACTCTGTCATGCACAACACCTTCATGGAGATCCACCAGAGGCAGGGACATCAGCCTCACTTCTACTCCATAAAACCTCTACCATATGGAATGCAGAAGGGGGAGTATGAAGGTTTGTGGGCTCTCCTCGTAACTCCCCTCTCCTTGGCACTAAATCCATCATGGCTTTGTCCAGCCCTGACCATACCAAATGCTTCTGGAGGCAAAAGCCTCAACACCCAGATCCTCTTCCCTACCTGTTTAAAGGTTATTAGTTATCAAGACACCTTTTGGGTGCAGTCAGGGGCAGACCCAGAGCATTCTGTGTTTAGCCCTCAGCCCATACTCTCCCCCTTCCTCTAATAATTTTGTACCTGCTGTTAATTGCCCCCACTGAAGAGGCAGCTCCACTAGTGCTGGTTTGGCTTTTCACACATAGGAAAGGAAGAGAAAGCAAGGCTGGGACTAAAGGAGGAGTTAGAAAGGATATAGATACAGAGCTGGATATAGAATTGGCAGGACTGTGTAAGTGCACACAATCCATTAGAGGAGGGGGAATTCATAAGGAAAAGGGGAAAAAGTGACATCCCCCCTCACTGCTCCCATGGTGGCCAGGCCAGTGGTGACACTGACAGTGAGGGGATGAGCAAGTAAAGGACAACTTGGAGAGATAACTCAGCAAACCATGACAGGGGACTGTCAGAGAGGTGACTTAAAAATGTCTTGTGTAAGTTTGATACCAAAAAGTGCAAGTTTTGGGCCCTTCCTTACAAAGCTCAGCCAATCTGACCCTGCCAGAGTTGATTTTTCAGGCCACTGGAAACAATTCACTTAAGTTACTCTTGTTTTTCACCTAAATCACTGCAGCACATACAGAGATATGTGACTCTTCGCTGCAAACACCTTCTGAAACCAGAGGATTTGTTAAGACAAAGGCTGAGATGCAAAAGGACCCCAGGAGTTTCTAAGGAGGTGTGTGCATATGGAAGAGCATCCACCACCCCTTCCTCCTACAAACCAAACCAGGCAGCAACTGTATGGGCATGGCAATGTCTAGGGCAGACACTAACAAGTGGAAATGGCATCAATGGTGATGTCAAGTCCTATTCATCTTCCAAACTCAGAGTATTTTCACTTAAAAAAAGAGCCAAACACGATCTGTCCTAATGAGACATGTTAGAGCTGCAGAGCCTGTCCAGACCAACTTGTAATAAAAAATAAAAGCTCTAATAAGCCATTAAAAGCTTCTCCTCTACCTCTGCCTGTGGTTACTTTTCTCATCCTACCCTTCCTGCAACCGGATTGATTGTTGAGTTTCCTTAAAAGGATGGAAAATGTACTTGAATCAAAAAAAAAAAAGGATAAGAGAAGAAAACACCAGGCCATGGTTACCCAAAGCCTGCTGTCAGCACTTCAGGCACAAGGAACATTGAAATGTTCAGGGCTTTGTCTCATCTAAATCCTCTGAGACGGTTTCAATCTCAGCAAGAAATATGCATGGATGTTTTGGTAAAAGAAAAATAGAACCTAAATCAGTAAGAAGAAAGAAATTGGGTTCAGATGGTCAGGAACTACTGTTCCACCTTCAGTCAGCACAAGAAACCAGCTCCCAAGGGGATTAACTGCAGAAATGCCTGGATCCTGAGCTGAGAGGAAAACAGCTTTAAAAAAGGCCTTTCTTTTGGGAGAGACCAAGCCAGTGTCCCACTTTGAGCACAGAGGTTTCATGGCCCTCAGGGGCTGCACCAGCCCCAGGAGACATTCTTCACACCTGCATTTCCCCCAAGACTTTTCTGCAGTCCAGACACTGAACATGAGCAAAAATTAGGTTTCCAATTAACATCCCAGCTTCAGAAGAATTCCAATTTCCCTAGGCCAGCAAAGGGTGAGCAGATGAAGGCACAGGAGCTCAGCTGAGCACCACTTCTCATGGGCATGGGCCAAGGTAAAGCCTTCTGTTCTCAGGGTACTTCTCCTCTCTGGATTCTCGTGGGTTCTAAGTGGCTGAGCTCATTAGGGCACTCCCTGGGAAAGGAGCAACACACACCCACTAGGCACTTGTGTGAAAAGCTGCTTCACTGGGCACAAACACATCAAACACCAAGCAAGGAGAGGAGGAGGCAAAAGAGAGAAAAGCACAAGGGGAGAGAGGCCATGCTGCATGATGCAGAGCACAGAAACAGCCCTGCCTTGCCTAAATCCACGAGAGCTGGGAGCAGAAACCCAGGGCCTTTGGTACCAGGAACTGAGGAGAACACAAAGCTGGGCACAACAGAGCTGTTCCCTCTACAGAGGGGAATGTTTCAGCTGAAATGAGCCTCAGAAATGCTAAGCACAGCACTCAGGCACTCAGCCTTTATGATGTTCAATCACTTACCAAGACATAACTAGCTGTTAC
Organism: Anabacerthia variegaticeps; assembly: GCA_035583185.1. NCBI lineage: Eukaryota > Metazoa > Chordata > Aves > Passeriformes > Furnariidae > Anabacerthia > Anabacerthia variegaticeps. The sequence continues at coordinate 2,610,490 of JAWWEW010000166.1, forward strand.
TGTCCCCAATTAATAACTCACTCATTACAAAGGCAGCTCAGGTTCACCAGGAAGACCCACAAGTGAGTGAAATCATTAAAAACTAAACTGCCACAGGAGGAAAAGAAGACAAGTACCATGAAACTGGAAAAAAACCCCCAAAACAAAACACCTATTGCTTCTTAATGAGACAACTGGGGAGCTGTGGAGGGAGCACAGGGTCAGGAACACTTCAGAGCCCACCTCTGGAGTGAAGAGCAGAAAAGCAGAGCACAGAAGAACCTCTGTTCCCCTTCCCTTGGCATTGAAGTTGCAGCTCCTGTTTCTTAACCTTAAAAAGTATTTGTATTTGATTCGTTTCAATTGGCACTGAGGAACTGACACTTCCCAGCTCACAAAGAACATTGTCCTCAACCAGTGTATTCCCCCCACATCACCTGCTTTAGTGACCATGAAATGAAGTCAGTGAACTGGGCAATTACCTCCATTAAAAAAACCCAAACAAAACCAACAAAAAAAATCAGTCCTTGGGTTAGTTTCTCTCCTTCGAATTGTAAAACTCCAAATAAAAAGGGGAATAAATTCACTTTAAAATCGCAACAACTGACTCAATAAAACGCTGGCTCACTCCCCCTGAGCTTGTGAACAGACAGCAGGCAGGGTTCTGGAGGCTGTTGCCTTGAAAGGTCAGGGTGGTGAAGGATCTTCCCCCACCAATCCTTATTTCCAAGGCAAAGAAAAGCCTGGCTTTACTCAAGGCAGCTCGAGGCTGATGCAGTGATGGGCACCAGTCCTGAGCCAGCTCCACCTGGGAGCTGAGACACACCAACAGTGCTGGGCTTTCTTTATGTACAAAAGAGCCAAACTCTGCAGAGTGGTGCTTAAATCCAGGTTTTGTGATTAGGAGCTGCTGTTAAACTCACGGTAATGCAAAGAAAAAAGGAGACTTTCAGTACAATTGAAAGGTAAAAAGCCTCCAAAGAGGCGGACAATATTTCTTATAAAACATGAATGCAGGAGCCAGTAAGGAAGGTCACCTAACACAGAACACCTATTTAGCAGGAATCATCAAGGCTTGAGCACCTACCCTGCAGAAACATCCAGAACAACGAAGCAAACAAAAAGCAGAGTTTGGGGAAGGTTATAAACCCTGCTCCTTTAGGGTTAGGACTGAGCCAAACCTTCCTCAGCCGGGTAACAACAGCCCACTCCCAGCCTCTTGCTCTCCCCAAATCATCTCAGTGCTCCCCATCAGCAGTGCCAGGGCAACAGCCAGAAGGACCACGTGAAGGGGACACTCAGGATATGCCCCCTGCTGCTCCAACAGCAACCTGAGCCCTTCCTTGGGGTGTGTCAGAGGCACCCCAGTCCCCAGGAGTGAGCAGCAGCTCTGAGGCACGAGCAGGGATGGCCTGTGCCCCCTGAGCCCCCAGAGCAGTGCCCTCCCCGAGCCCCAAGGCTGCCCAAACCTCCAGCTTGAGGATGTCGTGCTGCAGCTTGCGCTGGAAGTCCAGGAAGTGGGAGATGGTGAGCTTGCCCTTGAGGTCTGCCCCGAAGAAGTAGGTGGTGAGGGCCGAGTTGAAGCCTGTCTTGAGGGTGTTGCCCGTGGTGGAGCGGTCCCTGTGGCGCATGCCCATGCTGGTCTGGGAGCGAATGATGCTCTGCACCTGCAAAAGGAGAGGGAGGATGGCACAATCCCAAAAAGGAGAGGGAGGATGGCACAGTCCAAACCACCCCAGGGCACCTGAGCTGCTCCAGTGCAACTGTGAAGGACTCCAAGCTCAGCCATGTCATCCTCTGGGGTTTGGTTTTTGGTTTTCCTACAATAATTCTTAAAAGACACGACAGTTCCAAAATTTAGCTGACCTTATAGAATGGTTTGGGTTGGAAAAGACCTTAAAGATCATGTCATTCCACCCTCCTGCCACAGGCAGGGACACCTTCCACTGGACCAGGTTGCTCCAAGTCCAGCCTGCTCCTGAACACTTCCAGGGATGAGGAGTCCACAGCCTCTCCAGGCAACTTAGGCTTGGCTTTTCTCAGTCCTCTTTAAAGAAAGAAGAGCATGAAGGGCCTAAAGTGAATTCTAAGCAACAATCCAGCCAGGTTGCAGATGAACATTCCCGTGCTGATCCTGTGCCTGGTCAGCAGAGAGCAGCTTGTTCCCAGCAAAGTGGCAGAGGGTGACAAAGCCACAGCAGTCATGGGGAAGAGAACACCCTGTGTGTGCTTTGGAGCCTCCAGCCCTTTCCTGCACACCCTTGTGGGCTCAGCCCAACCCCAGGTAGCTCACAACATGTTTCTTTTGCCCTTGTGCACAGATCCAGGGGGTTTCTACCCAAGGGCACTCCCTCCTTGCTGCCTGTTGCTCTGGAAGCTCCTCCATCTCCTCCATCCCTGGGGCTGTCCCACCCAGAGCAAAAGGCTCTCCAGAAAACTTCTCCTACCCCCTGAAGTTCAACCTCTTGCCACACTTGAAGGATGTCACAGCCTGAAAATTCCAGAGTTTTATTTTAAGGGGGCAGCCAAGCTAAATACACACTCATACCCTCTCTCCATCCTCAAGTATCCCCCTGACCCTTCCCAGCACCCACCCATCTGGATGATTATTGCTGAGATATGAGAAGCCAGGCTTGTTCTCTGTGTAAAAACTCATCTCTTCCAACAAGGCAGCTGAAGGATTTGTATCAAGGATAATGAACATGAGAAAGGAGGGGGGGGAAAAAAAGCCACCTGAAAGCACAGGCTTCCCAAAGCTCCAGCAAACACCTCTGGCTTTGCCTTCAGCCTCTTCCTCCCACTGACAAAAGGTGGAAGGGAGGAAGAAAAACAGCTGCCAAGAGCTCCAGCTGTCAAAAGGATGCCAGAACCTTATTATTGTGATATTTGGTGTGTTCAGTTTTGTCCTAACAAGTGAGCAAGCACTGGAACAATCCCAAAGGGGATGCTCTGGAGGAAAATGCCGTGGTATTGCTGCCAGGCTCACCTCAATTGAAATGCTGTCCCCAAACAGGGACCACTGGCTATTCTTCCATGCAAGGAAAAACAAGCTGAGCGCAAAATAAAGCAGAAAAAAACCCAGGAAAAAGGTTTAGGTAATTTTGGCCTTTTTTTAAAATATGTCCTGTGATGGAAAGAGGGATGTGGGGTGAAGGGAGCCTGCAAAAAACATGGAGAGGGACTATTGATAAGGGCATGGAGGGACAGGACACAGGGCAGGGTTAGATGGGATATTGGGAAGGAATCCTTCCCTGGGAGGGTGGGCAGGCCCTGGCACAGGGTGCCCAGAGAAGCTGTGGCTGCCTCTGGATCCCTGGGAGTGTCCAAGGCCAGGCTGGACGGAGCTTGGAGCACCCTGGGCTGGTGGGAGGTGTCCCTGCCCGTGGCAGGGAACAAGATGAGCTTTTTAAGGTGCCTTCCAACCCAAACCATTCAGTGAATCCATGATTTTTACACTGTAAACAGCAACTCCTTGTTTTGCTGTGCTCCACTCCCACTGCAAGCTCTGCATGCTGGAGACAAATCTTTATAAACTGGCTCAAAACCTGCAGTTTTGGAAACCTGCCCCTGTTTTCACCCAAGTGCTCACCACACTGCAGGCTGCTCCACAGAGCAGTTTCTCCTGGCTCTTATTTATGTGGCATCCTACAGCTCTCCTCTCCTCTCCCATCCATAACGAGCACTGGACAGTTTGGAAATCCATCTGTGGGCACTGGAGCCAAAACTATTTGACTGGTCCCTGTTTGGGGTGATCCTTCTAAATGCCCAGAGAGCATCACCCAAAGCTCATCCATCGTAGCAGGATGGGGAGCACTGAGAGGCTCCACCGGTTCTGTTCATATTTCAGCCTAAGTGGTTGTGATGTTTCATCTTTTGCACAAGACAAAGGGGGAGGAAAGTAAAAGAAAAAAAAAATCAATAAAAATAGTTAATGGTTTGAAGGGAAATCACTAATAACTCTGCCTGAGAGTTCATTACTATCAGGCCAAGTTTTTAATTAAAAATAGAGGAGTAAAGTACCAATTTCCATGCTGAAGGGTGAAGAGCTGGAGCTGATACTGATGCAGGCACCACATTATTCAGCACTTTGCACTAAGCACATGCATCATCTGGATAAAAAAAATAAATCTGAGGTTCTCCAGCAAGACCTAAAGAAATCCATATTTATTAGGTAGTTAAAGCCTCCAACTTATATATTAGCTAGATTAGTGAAGCATTGTTCTTCCCTGAACACTCTTAGGGTTTTCAGTCATTAGTGAGAAGAGGGATGTGCTGCTGGCTGTCTCCAGAGACAGTGTGTGAAGGAGCCAGCTCACAGCCAGCAGGGCTGAGGATCCTTCTCCTGCCCTTCTTTTTCCAGCCATTCTCCCCCAGAGGACACTGCTCTTTTGGAGTGCTGCCACCCCCAGCAGTAATTCCCTGGAAGGGCAGTTCCAGCTGCTCCTGCCAGGTTTGGTGTTCACAGCATGGAGCTGCAGACCCTCCCATCCTTCCTGAGGCACTTCCATAAGGACTGAACAAGAGGATTTCCCATACCAGTGCACTGGCACCTTGGCATCACTGCATTTTTAGAAGGAGGTTAATGGTTCTCTGCTTTTCCTAAATTCATGTATCACCGGAATTGATTCAATTCTCCAACATTTTAAGTGCCATAAACCACCTTTTTGAAATGCTGAAGATGATCAGAGAGCTGCAGGGGAGTGCACTGTGGACAGAGGGAAAAGCCCTGTTTTCTACTTGGGAAAAGGAAGGAAAATGAACCAATTCCCAGGTTTACGTGTCAAGCTGCCAAGTGAAGGGGTATCAGACTGCAGATAAACATCCTCCACCCTCCTCCTAGCCCAAAGTGTGCACATAATACCCAGATATAATCCCTGGCTCTGGAGCAAACTCCTGACAATGGCATCATCCCCACACACAGGTAATAATTTAAGGAGCATGACAGCAGCAGATGAGAAGGGGGGAATTAATTTAACAGACCTCCTTTGCCACTAGTTCTTCCCACTTATAGCAAGTTTCCCCAGCATGACCTCATAGAGGCTCTTCTGAAATCAGCTGGCCATTGAGTAAGTGGTGAGTAAGAATCTGGACTCCTCAGGGCTGCTTTGGTCCCAGGTATCAGTTTGCAAATGCCTTTAAATTTGCTTTTATGAGCAGCACACTCTGGGAGCTTTGCTGATATCCTGTGATTTCAGGGTGCTTAGGAACTCCCAGAGCTTTAAGGCTGTTTTCTACCCAGGCAACCCTCACACACTCCTGGCCTGGGGAGGGCAGACCTTTCACCCCACTGGCAGCTTGAATCTTCAATCTGTTCCCACTCAGCCACAAAGCACAGCTCAGAGGGAGAGGAGCCCACCAGCACCAGATGGGGAGGTTCAGCTCATAAAAAAGCCAGCACCCAACTCCCTGCTGATGAGACCCTGGAAGAAGTAGAGTGCTAAGGAAAACATGCTCTTTAACAACACATTTTTGGAGGATATTGGAATAAGTGGCTAAAATCTCCTCTGAAGCAGACTCACCCCTGGCTATTCTCTGAAGGCAAATGGAATTGAGGAGTGCAGAAGTAGTGGAAGGAAGTAGGATCAAAGTCCCATGATGGCAGTAGAGGGAAAAAAAGTTCTTTAGCTCCTTTGGAGGTGACATCTCATGAAGAAATGCTACAGAATCCCAGAATGGTTTGGGTTGGAAGGGACCTCAAAGCTCATCCAGTTCCAACCCCCTGCCATGGACAGGGACACCTTCCACTAGCCCAGGTTGCTCCAAACCCCATCCAACCTGGCCTTGGACATTGGTGACAAAGTCACAGGAAATCTGAGTTGATACTGATGGTTGAATGAAAAATTCTGTCTTGAAATACCAAAAAAGAACCCCCAAACACACTGAGGCCACACAGCAGAGCCCAGGAGGAAAAGATGTAAAGCAGCAGTGACCACAAACACAGACCACAGCACCATCCCAGACCAAGAAGGCCAACTTGCCTGCTCAAACTCTTCCATGTCCACCTCGCCGTCACCGTTCAGGTCAAACATCTTAAAGGCGATTTCAAAATTCCTCTGGGGAGCTACATTAAACAGACAAAAAATAAAAAGAACCAAAATAAAAAGAACAAAAGCTCAGTAAAAGGAGGCACAAGTTCTCAAAGACTTTATCCAAAAGCAATTCTTCCTAGTTCTTGAGATTTTAAGAGGCAAACGCAGCTCTTGGGAACTCCTCAAGGTCTTGACAAGGAGCTAGGAGGAGGAGATGTTTATTGAACAACATTTTTTCCCTTTGGGGGTGGACAAAGCTGGCAAGCAAGATGCCACCTGGTATTTCTAATGGCAGGAACACCAGTTTGGCCAGAGGAGGCTCCCCAGGCACTGCAGAACACTGCCTGTGCTCCAGGAGGCAGCTGGGGGGTGAGGAGCACACCTGCAGTCTGGGTATTCCCTTCGAGACTCAGCTCTTGCCTCGCTGTACGAATTCAAACCAACCATGCCCACCCCGTCTCAGCCCAGTTCTGGCACTGAGACATGTGTGGGCTGGAGCTCAGACAGCTGAGACACCACCAGACCTCATTTTTCATTGCATTTAGTCTGTGCTGTCGTGGTTTATTTAATCAGAGCTCTGCAAATACCTCCCTTCTCCTTCCCCTGCATCCCACCACAGAGTCCCAGGATGTTCCCATTTTAGGCTCTGTAACCCATCAACATTCGAAGCCACGACGTGGTTGCCACCATTCTTTGCCATATTAAGTAAATAGAGGAGAATTTGTTTTCCTCTGCTGCTTCCAAAGACACACCACCCACAGGAATTTTGGGGTTTGCTGGGATTTCGAGGGAATCCTCCAGGCTGTAACTAGTGCTTGGGTTGGCAGCTGAAAGGATCAGTTAAAACTGAGCCCCTTTTTGGGTTCCCCCACTCAAATCTGGCAGCAGGATGTCCAGCACTGGTGAGGCTCCTCCTTCTTCAACCTCAGCTGGGCAATTAATTGTTAATCTCTTGTGGATGCTCAAAAACCAGAGTTTCTGCAAGCCCCCTTCTGTGGGAAGGCACCTCCTTGGCAGGGAGAAGGCAAAGAGGAATCAGTCAGACAAAAGGAAATTGTGATGGAATTAACAGGAGTGGCTTTTGCATGTTAGATACAGCTCCAACTCAGGGCCAGGAGACCTTTCCACGGTGCTTTCCCTTTGCTCTACCAACCAGCAGCACTCCTATCACACAGCTTCACCCACCACATTAACGAGAGCCCCCGTTCCAAACACTTGGTGCCCGAAGCACAGGTGTAATGACACTGAAGCTGGTGGCAGGAACAGCCTGTCACTACCCCCTTGATATACACAGCACACAGGGTGCCTGCACTGCCACCCTCCCCCTGCCAGCCTGCAATTCCAAGCACCACGGGCACGGAGAGAGGTGCTGGAACCTGTAAGGGGGCCAGCAGCACGTGGTGGGTCACCCCCTGCCACCCACAGCCCTGCCCTGCCTCCAGCATTCCTCCATCCTGCTGCCACCGGGGAGACCTTCCCTCACCCTCCCTCCTCAACCCAGAGCCAGCTGGCCCCTCTGTCCCCAGCACCACCTTCATCGTGTCTCCAATGATACACCTGATTTTAGGGATTTACACAAAAAGCCAGCATTTCCAGGGGTGAGCCCCCAGTTCTCTTGAAGGGCAACAACCTTCCAACCACTGCCTTAATGCTCAAATAAAACGTGTAATTGCATTCACAAGTACTGCAGGAAAGGCTGGAGGCAATTTCCTCTGCATGGGAAGGTATTTCCTCTGTGAGGAAGAGGAGGAATATGCAGGACTCTAATCTAGTTCCAAGACTCCAGAAAAAGAGCAAATCGACACTTTGCATCCTTCTTCCCCCATTTTCTCTGCCAGGGTTATTTTGAGATTGGAAAATTTGTTACTCTGTTTTAAAACTCGGTGTTTGGGGTTCCCCCCCCCCTTTTTTTTTTAGGAAATATGTAATATATATAATATAAAAAAAATGCCACATGCCATTTGTGCAGACACCGGGGGAAGAGAGAAAGCAAAATATTTCACTTACCCCTTGCAAGGGCCCTTTTCCTTCCTTTTCCAACTCTGAATACACATTTCCAGGGGCAGTTTATCAAAGCACAACCCTTGCAAGATTCAAATGAACATTTCATCCTCACAAATCTGCAGGGTCTGTACTTTCTAAGGCCAGGGAAGGGATGTGGCTTTAAACTGGCCAATTTAATTACTTCATTCCTTGGGCTAATAAGTGACACGGGTGGTTTCTCCCTTTGCTCTCCATATCCAACTCCAGTTCCTTGTAATGACACTTCAATGCAAACACGACCCTGAGCCAGGGGAACCAGAGGGCACAGAAAACAATCAGCTCACCCTGCTCCTGGCTCAGGAAGGAAGGAATGCTCACCAGGATGCACGGCCCTGATCTCCAGGGCTGGATTGATGGGTCCTGGCTGAGGTAGCTCCTGCCTCTTCTCTTGGCTGGGATTTATTGGGGAGAGTGGCCCCAATGGCAGCTGCCCCCTGTGCCCACCACCTCAGCCTGCACCACCCCCAGCTCTCCTCCTCCTCCTGCCCTTACAGCTCTCACACTTGCACACCGTAAAGGCAGCAGATACCACTTGGCTCAGCTAATTGTAGCCTATCCCCCCCCTTCTTATTCTGCCCCCCAATTTTACTATTCCCAGCTGCAGTTTCTTTCCATTTCCCCACTGCTTCCTTAATTAAGATACCTCCCAACAAACAACAGCCCTCCTGCCCTGCTTTCCAAAGCAATTTAAAGGGCTGTTTGCTTTTAATACAGCCAGATGCCCCTCTAGGACATGAGGAAACCACTTCTGGAGTTTCTCCAAACCCTCTGCTGCATTCCCAGCTCTCTGTTCCTGTGAGTTATCTCCTCACTATCCTTTCTGATGTTATTAAGAACCCAGATTTTTCATTGCAACTGACTCCCTCAGGCAACGAGGCAGAAACTGGTCAAGGCAACTGCAGTTTCCCTTCCAGCTCTATATCTAAGCGTTCAGGGGGAGATGGTGATTTCCTAATGACTCCTCCAAGCTGTTAACGTGGAATCACAGAGTGGGTTGGGTTGGAAGGGACCTTGAAGATCACCCAGTTCCAACCCCCTGCTGTGGACAGGGACACCTCTCACCAGACCAATACAAATGCAACCATGGTACTGGAGCCCAGACCACTGTGAATCCATGAGTTACCTGTTCCTACCCTGGAGACACATGGAACTCTGCCTAGAAAGATGAGACTGAAGTGATCCTGCAGATCCATAACTCCCCCAGCTCTCCACACCAAGCTGCTTTTCCAGCTAACCCGGGAGCTAGTGCAAAGAGCAGCTGACATTTTCCATGATTCATTTGCTCAAATCAAATATTTGGGACAGAAAAGCCAAAGCCACACGCAGGAATGTTATGAAGATGAGCAACTTCCACCAGACAAACAGATGAGCTCTGACCACACCGAAAAAACCCCCTCCCATCCATCAGTGTAAAGCCCCAGGGAGCCTCCGAGGGATTAGATGGGTTGATGAGGCATCTTTAAGCCAATTATGCCATTTTAAACCCCTTCCAATTATTCAAAGGACCAATTTGCAGCACTCAATTGCTCTTTACAGCACTCTCACCAGCAGCAGTGCCTTCTGAAAGACATTAAAAGCTTGCTGATGAGAAAGGCCACATTTTTCTGGTTTTGCACTCATTTGATCTTCTCTCTCCCCTGAGCTCAGTGCTCCACACTTGGAGCCCCTCTCACCAAGGTGTCCCTCTGACTCCTACTCCAGGACCACAAAAAAAAAGTCCCATAAACTCAAAGCAGCGTTTTATCTCCTTTCCTTGGGGCAACCAGGAGCAGGCAGGGTGCAGACAGACCCTGGATATGGTGTCATCTGCCTGCAGCACTGGGAGGAGAACATCCCATGTCCCCTCCACCAGGGACACCCACAGTGCTCAGTGCCCAGCCAGAACACAATTCCCAGAGGCAGATGGCTTGGGATTTATTTCCTACAGGGAGGAAAGGCAGAAAGTGACCCAGGTGAATCTCTCCTAAGGGATGGAGCTTGCTGTAGTCTGGAAACAACCCCAGCAGGAGATGGGAGAAGGAGCTGCAGGTCTGCTACGAGAGCCCTGGCAAGAGACTAATTCCTGTGGCTTCAGCCAGTGTTATTTAACCCTCCTGGCAGGAGGATTAAATCCAGCCAGTGACAGTCCAACTGAGGAAACAGCCCCAATTCATTGTTTTAATGGCCAGCTCCCGTCAGCACCCGCTAATAAAGGCAACATTACAGTGCCTGGGTAACACTGCCCATTTGCTGGGAAATTGCAGGTGCTGATGATGGAAAAGCTCTTTGTCTCCTTCCTCCCCTCCCTGCTCTGCAAGTCCAAAAGCAAAACCTCTCTGGTCAGGAAAGCCATGCCTTTGCTTTCCTATGGCACTCAAAGGATTCAGGGGGAATCCCATCAGAATCCCACATTTTGGTCATCTTTCTACCTCTGCCCCAAAACCCGAGGAGCAGCTGAAGCAACAGAAGGCAGGGAGTTCCCTCCAGGCCCCTCAGCTCCCCTTGCCTTTGTTTCACAGAAGGCTGACTTTGTGAAGCAGTTCAAAGCTATTTTATGTTTAAAAAATATATTTTCACCAAAACTCAGCGAGAACAGTGCTGGGGTGAGAAATCACTCGTAATACAGCAGGGTGACAAATGGCATCTTCTGGGCCACATGCAAACAGCTGTCTGAGACCAACACAGGTGACACCTCCAGTCCTCAGGGTGTTGTGTTTATTTCCCAGGGGGAAAAATCCAGTCAGAAAGGCCTGAATTCCTGCAAGGTAATGTTTATATTGTTTACTAGTGGGAGACTAAACCAGTGTGGTGTAACAGAATTGTCTGTTCAGCCACAGGGCAAGGTTAGTTTGGGAGTTCTATCTTTATAAAAGCAAAGGCTTTACAAATGAAACCAAAACTCTTCCTCTAGGGACTCACTGTTTAACAGGAGCTCCAGAGACACCCCTCCATCTTCTGTGACTACTCAGCGAGCTTCCAAAACACCTAAAACTCAACCTAAAAGTCCTGGGATGTTGAGGGTTTTTCTGCCACTTGATTTTGTTATAAATTTCACTTTTTGAAAGCTCCTGCGTTGCCCACCCTTCACGTGGCTCCTCAAAGCACACACCACCCAGTTCTGTCTCCTCTTGTTAGTCTAACTCCCCAGTTTAAAAGCCCAAAAACAAAAGGAAAAAACCCCCTGTTCCTCCCTCACAGCCCTCCAAAACAAGGCTGGCTGTTCCTCCAACACAAGGTGGTCCTTTTCTTCTATTCTCACAACAGAAATTACACCAAAGCAAGAACAATTTCTCTTCCTGCTGCCTGTGGAAGCACACGAAATTAATTTTGAATAGGGGGTTGTTCACCAGCAGCACAGCCATAAAAACAAGGGCGAGAGTGTTTTCTAAACTACATCCAGTAATGAGATAGCAGAGGTTTGAGAGCTCATTGTCACCTGTGGAGGCTCCAGGGAAAAGCCCTCTGCACAACTGAACCACTGAGGGCATTTTGGCACAGGCAAGACAAATGTAAGAGAGGAACAGCAAAGGTCTTAAGAGCCAGTTCTGAGACTCAGTCAAATAAAAAAAGCAGATTAAAGTCATAAACCAAATTCCCTGGCTGGAATCGGCTTTATCTCCCCCTGTTTGTTTTCACAACATGAAGGTCACATACAAGTCTTCCCCCACCACGTCCATTTGACAACAAACAAGACCTTGAGCATTTCTTCTCCCCGGGAATAGATCCCCAGTAAATAAGAGCTGCCTCTCAGGTCTCCATATTACAGCCTGAAAGTACAGCCTGAAAGGACGTGGAAGGAAAGGAAAGCACCTGCTGCTCTGACAAACCATGGGAGAGGAACCCAGCTGGCTCCCTGAACTGCACAGGGCAGGCAGCACTGGGGTCTGCACAGAACTGGGAAGGGCCCAGCCTCTTCATTCCACAAATGAGGTCACCATGAAATGGATACTTACGGGCTTAGTCTGCAAATAAATCATCTCCAGCTCATTTGGACAGTTTTACCCCACATTTTCTAATGGGGCTGAAAAACTGCTGTGGCTTTGGTGTTTATGACACAGCGCCTTCCAAGCAGCCAGAGAAGCTCTGCAAATGAGGTTTTGAGCTTGATTTCCACTTGAAGATAGCCTAGAAATGCCATCTGACACTACCAAAGGCTTCAGTTTCACTGGTTCTTGCCAACAGAGCCACCTTTTAAGTGCCAGCCCTTGGAGAGCAGGAGACTTTGCTGGGACAGATTAGCAGATCCCAGAAATATCACCAACGCAAGTCAAGTGCAGCAGGGTGAAAAGCCAGAAGGTATCTAATGATACTGGGTGAAATGCAAACAGCTTAACTTCTCTCCTCCCTGGGTTACATCACACACGGGCCTGGGCTCACCCAAGTGAAAATACAGCTGGAAAGGGGAGTTTGGGCAGGCCTGAGACCAGCCAAGGGCTGGAAAGCAATGCTCACCCAAACACAGGGGTTATCATATGAACACAGCTCGAGAACACATCTCCACTTAGAGTTCTGAGCAGCAGGTCAAATGACTCATTAAAAAAAAATGTGTCACATTTCAGAAAGAGACATAAATCTCCAGAAGTCACCGGTCTGCTCATCTTGTTGAAGCACCCAAAGCTCAGCCTAAACCAGATGAAGCAACAGCAATTACTCAGCTTCAGTTGCAGGCAGGCAAGGAGGCCTTTTAGGGAAATGTCTGGAGGCAACAGCAGCAAACTCATGGTTGTGAACCTTCAAAACCTAGAAAAGCAGTAAGGGCAGGGAAAACCCCCCAGGACTTACTGGAAAGCACTGTGGTGAGGAAGATGTAGTCGGAGAAAGAGATGAGTCCACATTCTCCAAGGGCATAAAAGATGCTGTCCTCATCAGCAAACCTCTCCCGCTCCTGGGACAGCTTCTGCTTGGCCAAAAAGAGAGAGGAAAGCCTCAGGTAAGGGGACAAAGCAAAGGTTTCCTTGGTGTCCTGACCACCAACAAGCCACTCCATGGACACACACCCCTGTTATGTCCATTCCTAGCCAGTGGACCTTTTCCAGCCTTCAAATCCCACAGAAAAAGCTCTGCAAGTGGTTCCCCATCTCAAGTGAGGGATGAGGAATTGCACAGTGTTCCTCAGCTGGTTTAGCCTAGGTGACATACAGATAAATAAAGCTACAGCCATTTGGCTTAAAATCATCAGAATCTTTGAGATCAGTGTCATGACAATGAGAATTTTCTAAGACTGGATTCAAGCAGGGAACATTCATATTCCACAAGCAGCTTTTTGGCTAGGCTCTGTTGCAGCAGTAGCCAAGAAGGAAGTGTTTGACACGAATATAAAGGATGTTTTAGGTAATCGGAACAGTGTAGTTATCAGTAACACACGACTCAGGTGAGTGTGTGCAACCTCCCCAGGAGGATTGGGATTGAAATAGATCCCAACATCCCCCTTGCTCCACTTCTTTTGCAATTAGCAGCTCATCACAACTCCTCTAAGCCAGAAATCTGGCTGCCAGGACCTTCAAAGACTGCAAAGGATCCACCAAAGTGTTAGGGAATCCACACTGGTGCCCCACATCAAGAACATGGCAGGAGGAGGCACAGGCACACAGGGAGGAGAGTCCAACCCATCCCAAGGAGAGCAGGGGTGGAGGAGGAGGTTATTCCCCAGAGCCCAGGCCATGCAAGCACACAGGCATGGTGAAAGCAAGGCTGACTTTTAGGAGAAACCACCAACAAACAGCACCACACGAGGGGCCAGCAGCTCCAGTGCTGCCCCCGCTGTTACCTCTGTCTAGCGGAGATCCCACCATATACAAGGCAAAGGAAAGAAAACTGGTTAACCAACAATAAAACAAAGCAGGCAAAACATCACATCCAGTTGAATGGTTAGGCTTGCCAAGAGCAAGAAGGTCTGGAAGCAACCGAGGTGGCTGCTGTGGCTGGAAGCCCATGGAGATGGCTTAGGTTAGCTCGTAGCCCCTCTGGGTCAGCCCCACTGTCTGCAGCTGATGTCTCTCATCCACCTCAGGTTTTTTGGGGGTTGTTGGGTTTTTTTTTGAGAGAACTCACCATTGTGTGTGGCTGCAGAGTGGGGATGAGCTCAGCTAATAATTTAGATGAAAATTTAACCCGTATCTGGCTCGGAAACCACAAGAAAAGAGACAAAAATAATCATACAGATCACCAACCAAAAATACAGTTTCCAGGGGAAAACAGTTCAGCTCTACTGATCACACGGAATTCTTCCCAGTGACTCTGCCTTTACCATGTGGAGAGTGTCAGGAATTTAATGAGAGGTGAATCACTAACAGCAGACAACATGCTAATTATGGCATTCATTTGATGCAAGGCAATGGCTTCGTATGCCATTTGATACCAGGTTGAAGAACCATTTACTCAAAGAAAGGTCTTTGCTTCTCTTCCCATGGAGATGGACCCAAAGCAAAGCGACACTGCTGCTGATGTGAGGGCCAAATGAACAACATCTGGCCTGCAGATTTAAACCAGAGGGAGGCTTTGTGGAGGAAGCACTTTCTGCAGTTGCATCTCACCTGCTCGTGTGATTTATTGCCTCTCCCTCTGATTGCCCTCCTGAGCAGCATTTATCACAAACCACCTATTAGCATTCTGCTCCAAGGATCCCATGACAAACTTCCAGAGGCTGCTTTATTAATTTTTATGGGTTTCTTCTCTGCACTGAAAATTCATAGTCCCAAAATACTCCTCATAAGAGAAAAGCACATCCATAGACTACCAATAAAAAAAGGATATCAAGTTAGCTGCTGAAATACAAAGACAGACGGGAGGGACAAGCATTTACCCATTTGCATCTTACCTTGAGCAAACAAAGGACAATATTTTCTTTATTTATATTAAACAAGCATTGACTCCTCACACGCCTGGGGAACATAAGCTGTGACTGCCTGCAGCTCATGGAAAAGGGAATTTCTCCCACTCATCTTAAGAAGAGAAAATAACCACTGACCTGATCAATAAGATTTTCAGGCTCCCTGCACTGGCACAGTTGTAAAAAATGCCCAACTCTCCCATTTGTTTTCCTCTGGCTCACTGAGCAGCTGTGTTTGACTGCAGCCCAGGAACTTTGTGGGAGGCCCAGCCCGCCATGGGAGAGGCTGAAAGAATCCTTCCCAGGGGTTGTTCCCCACCAAGAAACATTATATTCTACAGAGTTATAGAGAACCTCCAGGAAAAATATAATATAAAATAAATCAATCTCCCTCCTGCACAAATCACAGTGCTGGTTGTTCAAGGTCCAGCCAAAGTCAGACCTCACCAACACCTGAAACCACTGCCTGTGGACCTTGAGACTCTTCTGCACATCCCACTTTGCTCCCAGCATAGTCCCTTTTAGCCAAAAAGGTGACACATGGGACCAGAACACCTTGGGAAAAAATCCCTTTCCAAACCTTTATCCTTTTCTAGAGAGGTGCCATCTTCACAGATGAGGCACCCACACCCTTGTGTGTTTGAACACAAGGCAGGACTCAAAGTGCTCACTTAACACAGTGAGATCTCTCCCCTTCAGCGTTGTTTCCTAAGTTAAACCCATTCCCCACAATCAGAGTCATTGGTTAAGACCATGAAACACATCCAGAGAACCATTCCAAACAGCATTCAGGAGTGAGCAAGCCACAGGGCAGAGGTGACAGTTGTGGGTGTTCTTTGCTCAAGCAGTAGATCCATACTGGACAGGCACACAGGCGTGCAAACACCCAAATCAACACGTGAAGAGAACAATAAACCCAACAGCCCAGTGCTTTGGGCAATGTGTGAGCCCAGGGAAAAGCCCCCAGTCCACTCTCAGTGGAACAACATGTTTCACAGGCATTCACAGGCACTTTATCTTACAATACCAGACACGGACAACAGGTTAGAAAGCAATAATAAAAAAATCAATGTTGTAATTCCAAATATCAAGCCTGGTTTGCCCTTTCCAGCTCAGGCTCCAGGCCCAGCAGCAGGACAGGGGTTGAACAGATCAATACAGTGACCAGGCTCCCCCAAACCCACGTGCTGCAGGAATCAGTTGTGTCTTGCATTCAGGTAACTCCCTGGAGCTGTTTTGTGTTCAAGGCTGCCTGCAAAGCACCCAAAGATACATCACAAACCTCACATATTCCACCCCAAAACTGAGCTGGAGGGCTGGAGCCTCCCTTGGCCAAGTACATGGTACAGCTCCCGGGTAAAGGAGTTGGAGGGAAAACCCCACTGAACCCTTCTGGGTCCTTGGCAAATACTGCCCGTACTTTGGATTTGAAAACAGCTTCCCCAGGGCTGAGTAGTAGGATTTAACTGTGGAAATCTGAAACACAAAGGGGTGTGTTTGCCAAGGCAGGGATGCCTTCTCTGCAGAAGCAGAGACAGACACACAGTGCTGGTGTTCCCACTCCTACCACAGGTCTAGAAAAGCCTGACCTGCTAAATCCTGGCACATCCACCTCATCTGGCCTTTCAGAAACTGCTTCACAAGCAGCATTTCATCTGCTGCTTTGGGAAGAACACCTTGCTGGGAAGTCTCTCAGAGCCTGGGTTTGGACCTGGAGGGAAAGCACACCTTGGGCAGGTTCATTCCTTATGTTTCAGCATCACCTCTGTCCTTCCACGGACCCAAAGCTTCAGGAATTTATCAGCCTCCTGTGACCACCTGACAGTGACTTAGGCCTTCCAAAAGGACAACAGAATAAATACCCAAGTGCATGCAAGGTTCAGGAGCACTTCTCCAGACCCAGAGAGCAGTTGTGTAAGTTGGCAAGTGGCTTTTAGATGAAGCACAAACCGTCACCGTGCCCAGTTTATTCCTTTTGAACAGAAATAATCCCAGGTGACCAACACTGTGGAAGCAAATACAAACCCAGGGGGTTGGGTGAAGTCACCTTGAGGCAAAGCAACTCTCTGCCAGTCTCAGCTGAGCACCTCCAGTTATGGAGAACATTTAAAAGACATCTCTCAATGTATTTATCTCCAACAAGTCCCATTTGCCCCGTCCAGCAGAACCTGCAGGATTACCAGGCATGGATTACACCTTTTTCCTGGGCAGGGCTGTTGAAAACCCAGGGAAATAAATCAAGACCCTTGCTGACTAAAGCATTAGTAGTAGATTTTTGTGTTAAGTCTATCACACAGGGCAGAGAAAGGAAAGCCCTTTAGAAATGCCAGGGCAAACCAGCCTGCTGTGCTTACTAAAAATATTAATGCTTTCAACCATGCATCAGAAATGCTGAGCTGCAGGCTCTGCAAACGGGGACACTTTTAATTCTGCTCACTTTTGTGAAGATATAAAGAGAGTTTCCAGATTTCTGACACCTCATGCTGGTGCCTCACGTTAAGGAAACTGAAATACAGAAACAAAAAGGGTTTCACAATCAGATTTAAAAACGCCGCCTCTCAGCCCAATTGATCAAAAGGCCTTTAGGGGAAAAGAGCTAGGTGAGGTCCCTCCATGCCATGAAACATGGACAAAAAAAGGACTTGGGGGCAAACTGAGGCATTTGAGAGGTTTTTAAAGCCAGCTTTATAACAGGGATGCGAAATAAATCATTTTAGATGCACCTCCTGGCATGTTTTTACATCATTCATAAGAAAAAAGGGCCTGAGGCTGTGATGGAACCAGCACAAGGACTTTGTGAAGCTCATAAACCCCTTTTTGCAGTGGCAAAGCTCACAGCATCAATCCTGGTGGCTCCAGACAATTTAGGGTGAAGTGAATTCCAGGGCAACACCAACAGCTTCTTCATGGCAAACTGTGGTGGCTGAGTGCTGACACAGGAAAATGCTGAAATTTACTGCTGGCAGGTAATTCTGCAGGTTATGACCTTTAGAGAGCACATTTTAATCAAGACTTTTTTAACACTTTTGATTTTGGGGGGTTATTTTATCTATACATACACACAGGGGCAAAAAAGTATAGAGCTGGACACGCATGAGGTTTGTCCTGCATCTTGTTTCTCCCCCTAAATTTGAATTTGGAGAACCAGACTGAATCTGGAGAACCAGAACTTAGGCAGCAATTATTACTGCAGGGGGACTGCTGAGACTGGAAAGAGCAATGTGCATTCCCTCCCTTCCAGCAAGGCTGGCAATGGTCACCCCCTCTCAAACAAATGGCACCTGGAGGGCAAGGCCAGCATTGTGGACAATAAAGGACCAGCCCGACTTTGCCCGAGCCTTGACAGGCAGCAGAGCCACTCATGCAAGGGAGAACCCCTGCTGGGAAAGCAAAGAGGAGATGCCTTGGCAAAGGGACAGTGTACACTTGGGCTCCCCTCAGGGCAATGAAATCACAGTCTGGAGGGCCACAGCAGCATTTGGCATGGCAATGGGATGGGGGGGATTGAAGTCAGGTCCTTGAGGGCCCCCAGCACACTTCTAAAATGAGCTGATTTTTGCCCCCTTGGAATGGAAAGGGCTGTTTAGGTCTCTGGATGGAAATGGGGATGTTGCTCTCCTGCCTCTCAGCCCACATTACCAAGATGAGCCCATCGTGCTGCTAATGCACACACAGGACAGCAGGGAATCAAGAACTCTGCAGGAAGAGCCAGGATTAAACATTGGCTCTGTTGGTGAGGTTGGGGCCATTACTTGGTGCTAATAACCCATGGAATGAGAAAGGGTTTGGGGGAAAAAGCACATATAATCCTGTATTTGGAGACTGTCATCACTGCTGCAAACAGCTTAAGGAGCCAAATCAAGGCACAACTCAAACTCCTGCCATTCTCTTTCCCTCTCCACCTGCTTCTCCCCTTCCCAGACCTTCTGTAGCTCAACTGAAGTTGAGCATCTCCTAAAACATTCCCTCCCACCCTGCTCCATCCATGCCCCTTCTCCCTACTAACTCCTTGTTACCAAGGACACAGTTCAGAGTTTTGTGTCCCCCAAGCATTAGGCATTAATCTCACAGCAGCAAAGCTATCAAGAAAATTAGAGCCCCAAATCATCATTCCAGAGACCACTTTTTGATTAAAAGACTGAATACATCCACAGAGGGCATAACACCAAGTTGTTTGTTTTTCTCCTACTTCCCTTAAGGATTTCATTAAGGTCACAAAGCTACAGGGCACACTGAAAGTGTTTAGTATATTTTCCTCTTTATTTACTAATATTGAATGAAATATAATTCCCAACTATCTTCTCCCTAAAATAATCTTTAACATAATTCACCCCACACAGTTCTATGACTTAAAATACTCCAGTTTGCAAGTGTAACCTCACCCAAATTTACACACCTGCAAAGAGATGAAGCTTCCCCAAAGCATTTGGCCTGTTCCTCCTTACAGACCCAAACTAACTTTGTGGCCTCCAGGGGAAAATGCCATTCTCCAGCACAGCCACCTCTATCACAGTCTCATCAAGCTGCAAAATAAGTCAGAAGCTTCAAAACCCCCGGTGAAAACAGGAGGGAGGGAGCCACATTTGAGCTTTGCTCCACGATATTCCCCTTAGCAGAGCCATGTATTTATTAACTGATACCCTGAGGACTGCACTCTCCTCCAGCCCAATTCAGGTGTCCTGAAATAAATGCTGCAGGCTGAGGATCAAGGAGAGGATTCAGGATTATTTCTGAGAGGAGCAGGGGGGAGAGCTGAGCATACACTGTCCCTTTTACGTGAAAAGTGCATATTATGAGGTCTGAAGCACGAACTAGTCCAAGCACATGCTGTGTCTGCTTTGTACCTGCCAGAAATCCTGGTGGAAGGGGAGAGGGTTAGAAAAGGGAAGAAAACGAGGGAATGCTTGGTTACACCAAGAAAACACCCCCACAAACCAGAATTAGAACAAAGACACGAGTCTCAGAGATAGCAGCAGCTGGAAGGAACACCCACCAGGTACCTACAAACCAGAATAAAAGGGGACAGAGAGCAACCAGAGGGTTTTAGTAGGAGCCCTGTGGAAACGAACAACTGCATTAGGGGCACAGAAAGGTAACAGCAAGTAGAGTTTTGTTAAAGCCAAACCACACCACAAACATTTGGGAGAGGAGCAGAAAAGGAGAAAGAAGTGTGTTCTGTACCTAAAGCAACCCAGGTGCCCACAGGGATGTTTGTAGGTGGTGCATTTACCTGAGTTAGGAGCAATGCAGCATCTTCCCTGATGAACTTTGGGGGGATTAAACCCAAGGCAAGAGAAGAATTTGCAGGGGTCAGTGTCCACACAGGTGCCAGCAAAGAGGGGAACAGAGGAACTAACCAAAGCAGATGGGAGGGCCAGGTTTGGCTGGGAGGGGAAAACCAACAAAGAAAGAAACCCACCCACCAGGGTGGACAGGGGGGTCTACAAAGAAAGCCAAGGAGGGAAAATCTCCTCAGCTCAGCTTTGCTGATTCTCTGCAGTCAAGTGCATCTCTGCCTGCTTCCACAGAGCCACAGGCAAGGGTGTTCTCCCACCAGTTCCTCAAGACACTTTTGGGGAGGGCAGGGGAACGTCCATACACATGAGCATAAGGTTGTTATCCATGTAAGAAGATGCCTCCTGGTGATTATACAAATGCTACCTGTGCTGAGATCAGAAGGTGGAGGAATTCAAAGGCAGGAAATCTGACATTGGACAGTGACATTTGACATGGATTATGGAGCAGGACAGCTGAAAGTTTCAATTCCAAGCAAGCCACAAGCCAGACTCAAGAGCTCAGACACACTGATTCCAGACTCTGTCACAACACACACTGGCAAGAGCTCACCCAACTGGATTTAGAGGACTCCTCCCCTGTTTCCACTGCATTTAAGTTGGTGAACACACAGCTAATGGGCTCAGCAAACCAGGTCACCTGCACTTTATGCTGCTGTTTAGTGAACTGTGAACTTGGAGAGTTGCATCCTTTGGAATTTAGGTTTCAACCATCCCAGGAGCTCAGAGCTCTGATCCAGAGTGTGGCTCCTGAACGACAGCAGGACTGGGAGCTTGTCTCACTGCAACCCTGGGTCTGGGCCTTATGCCCAGCCTAAGCCCATCCACAGAGCAAAGGGCCCAGAAATTCAGGCTAATAAATAAAGGCCACTTTCTCCCCTTTTCAAACCTGACAGCAAGATCCTTTAATCCACCAGAAAAGGATGGTCTTTCTGCCTGCAGTCCTCTCCACAGGGATCCTCCCTGAGCATTGTTTTTATGCTCCTAAGGTGCTCTTTGGATCATCTTTAATGGACACATACCGTCAGGGCAGTTGAAGCTACTTGTTGTATTGGCCCGTGATGTGACCCTGCATCACACAATGGGAGAGGATTCCAGATGTTTTCCTGGTCCTTAGAGAAGCCACCTGAAGTATTTTCCTTGCCCTTCACCTTGCTATTGCTCTGCATTGCTCTATGGCACCCTCAAGCACCTCAAGATGTAAATATAAACGCTGGCAGGAAACACTTCAGTCATCAATTTAATTAGAGGGCACTGAAAGCCTCTCTAATTACTCGGTGCAGGAGGGGAAGCTGTTGCTGGTAGCTCCAGGCTTTTGCTCTTATGGAGCAGTAGCAAGGAACTTTCCCCACAGGAGGACAAAAAGAGCAAGTCAAGTGTAACCTAATTAAACTAATAAGCCATCCAGGGTTGGGGTTTTATTTCCTAGCTAGGCTAGAGGTCTCTTAAAAGCACCACGTGTCACCTTCACCTTCCCACCAGGATGCACTGCTGGGACACCTGAGAACTCACCAGGATGGTGACAGGCTGTGATTTTGCTCTGATATGCAGCTCACAAGTTAGAGGAAAAACATTAACAGCAATATTTCTTTATGCCTTTGGGAGATTAAGCTTGTCAATCATTAATGCCTAAGCCTAAAATAAAACCCCATCAATAAATAGAGAGGGCATGAAAAAAGGAAAAATTCAACCAAATGTGCATTACAACTTACATAACATTAATGAAGAGCTTATGGCAGGTTCTGTGTGCTAAGAAAGACATTCTACCTAGTGAGAGCTTATTCTTCACTAAAAGATGGGTTAAAAAGCATTTGCTTTCCCACTGCCAAAATGCAAGGGGAGGAAAGAGACAGTGGAAACAGCAGACACAGAATCATAGCCTGGGCACCTTCACACCACAGCACTCTGAGACTGGCTGTTCTCACATCAGCCTCTTGCTCAGGCTCAACATGGAAACCTTTGCAGGCTGGTTAATATTATTTTCCCCACTCTGAATGAATAGTAATCAATGCCTCACGCCCTCTGCTTCTCAGAGGTTGCTTCCCTAGGGGAGAAACCACCACACCAGAGAAAAAATTGCAGCCACAAGTTGTTTCCCTACATGCTCAAAGCAAAGCAGGAGTTCGTGTTCGCACACAGCCCTGACCAGTGTTTGGCTGGGTGAGTGTCTCCAGGGCTTTTGATCTTGCATGAGTGAAGAAAAAGCATTTAGGCTCAAATTACAGGAGCACTGCTGCCACTAATAAGGCAGGAACCTTTCCCTCCCTCTGCAGCAACTCTATAAATTATCATAAGGAAGAGGGAGGGGTGGGAAGAGAGGAAAACCCCCAGGTATTGCCTGCTCACCATTGCAGTGTGTCAGGTGCACAGCAAGCTGGCTCAGAAACCTCACACAACAACAGAGGCACCAAATCCTCTGGCAAAACCTGGCCTGATCACCCCAAGATGGCCAATTAGTTGTTTTGATGACACTTTCATGCCAATGTAAGGGGTTCCGTGAAAGAAGCAGCTCATCAACCGTGCTGAACCTCAAGCACACGTGCTCAAGACTCACAGGGATGCTTTAAACACTGTCCTCTAGCACCTCATTAAAATGGAATGACTGCACAGCTGGCTCTAGTCCTTTAGCTCAATCTCCTCCTAAATCACCCCTTGCATGCAGCCCTGAGTCTACATCCTTGCTTGGAACTAAAATCAATCCTCTCTCCTGCTCTTCAGCCAGGACCTTGCCTGAGGATCTTGTCAGGACTTTTCAGCAGCACAGCTTCACTAACTCCTTTCTCCTTAAAAGGGCAGAGGAAATTTCCAGTGCACAGGCCTGTTTTCAGTACCACAATTCCCATTAGCTCTGTGAGACACCCAGAAGGATGCTTAGGGGAACAAGGGCGGCCCTCTTACCCTTCTGCCTGAGCTCAGCTCTGCCTCACAAAGGCCAATCCCCTCCAGGCAGAGGCTGCTTTGATAACCCAAGAGGAAAACGTGGCTGGAAACAGGAATAGAGGGAGAGATGCCAAAAAGGGTTTTATCCGCTGGGTGCCACTATGCAAGTGACACTCCAGGGAGCCAGGTCAGCTCTGCAGCACCTCAGCTGGGCTTGGCTGAGGAGAGGAAAGGAAGGCAGGGTTATTTTTTAAAACTGAAACCCAAAGCGAGCAACAAAACGAGAACAAGGTGCTATCAGACAGATCAACCTACTGGCAACTTCCTCCCTTACCAAGGGAGAGTCAAGGCCAACTCTTTATCCTCTCCCCTGGACATTACCCCTGCCCTAATAGCCATGGCCAGACTCAGCCAGCCCCAAGGTGTCTTTAAGTGCAGCCAAGCAAACAAGAACCTCTATTTCTCCATTTTCAGAGCACACTGCTTCTAGGGTGTGATTAGACTGTGGCAAGAATAGGTCCCAAGAGAGGATAATAATAATAAAAAGGAAAGTTCACTGAAGTCCCCTGATCTGCTGCCTCACTTTCAGGCTTTCCAAACCCCAGCAAGGAGACAGCCAAGAGCAGCAGTGACACCTGTAAGTCATATAAAAAGCTATTGCAGTGTGCTACAGGTCAGAGCCCCCAGTGCTGAGGGGCAAAGGCACAGAAGGCGAGTTCCAAGGGACTGCCCTTGGATCTTTTATCCAGTGTGCTGTGGAGTCCTGGGGAACACAGCAACAATTAGCAAGAATAACGTGGGATTCAGCACTTCTTCCCTACAAACAAACCAACCCTGTTTATGTAAAGCCTAAGGGAGGAGGGTGAGAGCTTGACAAGATAAAACGATGAAAGTGAACACACACAAGACAGACTGTCATAAATCAGAGGGAGGAACAGCGGATATTTTGTAAAGGACACACGTCTTCTTTTTGGTTGGGTTGGTGGGATTTTTTAATCACCAAAAGCAGACATTGTGTTTGTGACAGAGGGCTGAGAAAACAAGTGCTCACGACATGCTTTGGAGCTTTGTGTATCAAAACTGACTGCCAAAACACAGCTCCCAGCTGTCTGTTTCCCAGCAAAGCCCTGCTCTGCTGCCTGGGAAACCGGCACACTTGTGCACCACTGAAGACAGGGACCCCAGGTATGTGATCACATTGCATCATTACCTGTCCCTACTAGACACAAACCAGGGAATTTCACGTGTGCAGCCCACACTGTGTTAACATAAACCTAGACCAGAACTTGTTTAACATTTTACCAGCACGTATCACGACAGCACAAACACCCAGAGCAGTCCTGCACCACTGCAGGAAGGAGCTGGGGCTCAGAAGGGGAACACAATGAGGCTGTTTGATGGGGGGAAACACATGATTGGGATGCAGATAAAAATACAACAGAGTATCTTTCCTTTAGGAGTCTGGAAGCGAGTCTGGAAGGGAAAGGTTAAGTGAGTTTCCCATAAAACAGTGTAACTTGTGGGGCTCTCACAGTCAGAAAGAAGCAGCAAGGAAATGTGATTACAGCCTACAATCTCCTGGCTCACCAGAACACAAGTAGCAGTAATATTTGGTCTGTAAACATTAAAATAAGAGCCCTTTATACAAGCAATCCTTCAGTCATTACAGCAAAAACATCACATTGTACTTAACATCAAAAAGCTCAGAAGAGAAGGTTCCATTGAACTTCATTTAACTCTCACCCTTCCCACAGGTAATAATAACTAAAGGATTCCAGGTTAAAGAAGTCATTGAGTAACATACACTTAATATTGCAATGTGCTCACCTTCCCATCGTAGCGTTTCACTATGAACTGGTCCAGGCCCAGGTCTGAAAAAGGAAAAAAGTACGTTAGAAAAGCTCTTAAAGCATAAAAATCAGTATTTCTCGTGTTTTCTGTTTGAGAAGATCAGACAGTAAACTGCACAGTCCCAGGAGAGCACAGGCTGGTTTTTGGTCCTAGGAAGGATAAACCCTCTCCACACAGCGATGTCCCATGCATTTTCTGCCACAGTTTATGGTAATTATCACATTCTCCTTTCAATTTAAATTAGAAAAAAAGATGGGAGAAGCAAAAGAAAACCTTTCCCGAGCCTGCTGCATCACCTGCTTTTGAAAGAGGATAATGAAACCCTGCCTGGCTGCTGCAAAGTTCATGTTATGCTGCAGAGAATGGCACTAATCCATCCCACCAGGGTGACCCCCTCACCCTCTGTGACCCCAAGCAGCGACAACTCCTCTATCACCACTTTCAAAGGTCAAGACAGTTGGCAGAGAGCTCTTTGCACTTGTGAAAATTGCAGCCAGAAAGCACCTTCTCAGTGTTTCACGTGCCTGGTAACATGAAAATTGCACATTTTCAGATGTTAATCTTCTGAATTCGGTCCTCCTGCAAGCTGTGGGTATAAATGCAGTAAGTACTGGCACATGCAGAGGTAGGATTTGATTGAGAAGTGCGATTATTTCTCTACAGACACGTTATGTGCTCAGAGCTCACCCCTGACCATCCCTCTGGATGGTGACTTGAGCTGAGCCTCTGTCCATGTGTCAAAATGAAGTCATTTCTCAGGAACACCTCCTTTTCCCAGGCCATGAAATAGTGCTGTAAGACAGATCCCTGACAGCCTGACATTCTACATGCACTCATGGAAAGCTGAAAAAAGGCCATGGGTTAAAAATAGCAAGGGAAAGTATGTCTTAATGGCACCCCCTGCAACTGGGCACTACTACTGGGAAAGCAGACAGGGCTCCAAAATGAATGGACCCTTGACAGCAAGAAAAGATGAGTTAAGTGTTATTTAATATATCTCAATATATTGCTAAGTTATTATAATAAATATTTATGTAATAGAGAATAAATAATCACAGAATGGTTTGGGTTGGAAGGGACCTTAAAGCTCATCCCCTGCCACAGGCAGGGACACCTTCCACCAGCCCAGGGTGCTCCAAGCCCCGTCCAGCCTGGCCTTGGACACTCCCAGGGATCCCGGGGCAGCCACAGCTTCTCTGGGCAACCTGTGCCAGGGCCTGCCCACCCTCCCAGGGAAGGATTCCTGCCCAATATCTGATGGGGAGTAAATACAGAACACTGTATTTAGGAGTATTTAGCGTAGGAGAACAGGCAGAGACATTTCTATGAAAATGCAGTCCAAAAATCTGCCCCTTTTCCCATGTCACTGTGGCAGCACACCCTGGAAGACAGAGGTGGGGAATGGGGTTAAACCCAGTGGGCAGCCCATCACTAGTGGGGCTCCCCAGCATTGGGCCACTCCTGTTTAGTGCCTTCATGGATGATCTGGGTGAGGGGATTGACTGCACCCTCAGAAGGTTTGCAGACAACACCAGGCTGGGTGGAAGGTGGATCTGCTGCAGGGCAGGAAGGCTCTGCAGAGGGATCTGCACAGGATGGATCCATGGGCTGAGGGTCAGCCAGGCCCAGTGGCGGGTCCTGCCTTGGGATACCCCAAGCCCCTGCAGCTCCAGGCTGGGGCAGAGGGGCTGCAAAGCTGGGAAAGACCCTGGGGGTGCTGGGACAGCAGCTGGACATGAGCCCAGGGGTGCCCAGGGGGGCAAGGAGGCCACGGGCACCTGGGCTGTGCCAGCCATGGGGTGTCACAGCCCCAGGGCAGGGATTGTCCCCCTGAGCTGGCACCGCTGGGACCCCTCAAGGGCCGTGCCCACTTGGGGGCCCTCAGTTCCAGCAGGACCATTGGGGACACAGTTTAGTGGTGGCCTTGGCAGTGCTGGGGTATTGGTTGGACTCAGTTTTAGAGGTCTTTTCCAGCCTAAAGGATGCCATGACTCCGTGGCACACCCAGGCAGCCTGGCTGCCATCAGTGCTGTGCTCAGCCTCTGTCCCAGCCATGCACAGTGATATCCTCTCTGCTCTGCTGCACTAATTAAGCTGCACACTTAAACCTCCCTATAAAACTCCCTTTACACAGCTCTTGAGAGAATAAGCCAACTCAAAAGCTGAAAAAAGGGCATTTATGTTCAAGGCATACAGTTTCACTCTATACATTTTCCTTCTGCCAATGCAGTTTGTTTTCTTTTCTATGGACTTAACTGCGTTAAAGCCTTTAAAGCTGACAAAAAGAAACCAACAAAGAAGGTCTGTTGTGCCTGATGCCTTTGTTCCTTCTTTACATTACAAAAAAGATCCAAAGGGCTTTCCCTCCATGATGTTAAAATAGGAATTCAGTGTTTGTGTAGGCTGGAGAACCAATGGAAATACTGCATAAACGAGAACAATCCCATCTAGCAGGGGAAGGGAAGAATGTTAGTTATTACATCTTTGTGACTCAAAAGGCAACATCCTACATCAGAGGCACCTCAGGATAGTCTGTAAGTGACACACTCATTAGCCAAATAGCCCCTGGCTGGGCTATTGCTGAGGAGCTGCAGGAACACCAGCTAATAGGCATGTTTAACAAGAAAGAAAGAGCTTTTCCACCTTTCACTGGAAAGCAGGGGCTGAAATATCATTCTCCCAGCAGTGGATGACAGGATCTCCTCCAAGAGAGGCAGCAATGAAATGCAGAAACGCTTCAGGAGGATCCCTGGCTGCCTCCAGAAGCCTCCCTGGGACACATGCCATGGTTGCTCCAGACTGCACAGTGACCACCCAGAGCTCCTGGGCTTGTTTCTGCCTCAACAAACTCGGTTTTTGCCATGACCTGCCCCAGGATATGCTTTTTATTTACCTAAGACCCTGCCCAAGGTCTCACCTTCCCCTACACACCCCTTCTGCTTCCTCAGCCACTCCCTTTCAGTGGTACCAAAGGTGACCTGCAATGATTTCCAAATCAGTTTCCTTGTAATCCCTATTACTCCTACAAATTCTTATACCACCTAAGTTACTCTCAGGCCCCAAAAGGAGGACCCAAGCACATAGCACCACCAGAAGTGTCAATTCAGACTAGACTGACACCACTCACCCATGCCAGGGATATAGGCTGCCACTTTTATTCATGCTTTAGTCCTTTCACAGCTTTCTAAAAATAAAAATGTTTCAAAATAAAGCAAAGTGACTTACACTCACTGCCTGCCAGGGTGTTCGACAGCAGAACCACATTCACTGTGTCTACTCTCATTTTGGGCTAGGGAGGATGTTTTAATGGAGAAGGAATGAATTATGTAAAGGAAAAAACCCACAGAATAATTGTTGTTACTCTTGCTCAGCTCTAACCAAATCTAAAAATCAAATGCTTATTATATTGCTATTGACTAACAAGAACATACTTTCCATGGATTCACTCAAAGCCACCTAATTACCACACTTGATGAGTATCTAGACAATCACTAAGCTCTTCATATTATCATGTAAAAAAATCCATGGGCAGCAGGTTATAGACTGCATTTCTAAAAAACTTCTACAAAACAAGCTTCCAGGAGAAGAATGATCACATTATGCCAAGAACACAGTTGAGATCAATTAGAAACCATCATGATTTTCTCAGGGATGCCAGCAGCTTTCCACTGATGGAAAAACCTTTCCAATTGCTTCCAGTTCTTGATATCCTTGTCAGGTTTTTCACACTATTTGGGTAACATTCACTCATGATCTGCTCCTTTCCCACAGCTTAATATATAACATGGGCTCTTTCTTGCCAGCAGATGAACAAAAGGGCTAATTACGAAGACTGAAGAGCCTGTTAGCTGCGCTTGTGATATGCCACAAGAAAATGCTGGAGCAAGTTTTCCCCCTCCAGAGCTATAACCCAGCTTTTGATTTTTGCATGAGTGTTCCCCCTCTGAATTTCAAATGTAATCTGCAGGCAATGAGCTGCCTGAGTTTTCTCAGGGGACAGCAGCCTCGGGGTTGTGTTAAAGTCCAGGACTGTTTTGTTCAAGCAAAAAAGGAACAAGGGACTTTGCTCTCATCTATCCCCTCATCCTCCAAGGCAAGTCAGGCTCCCTGCAGGATGAGATGTGCATTCCCAACACCCCTGACCAGCCATACCAACCTGCCAGCTATTCTGGAAGCCCTAATTCCTTGGCTTTCAGCACAGAAATACACATGAAAATGCACCTCCCCACTAGCTCCTCCTCGGCTCTTTTCCTGGGGTCTCCTGTCAGGCATTACAGGCTCAGAGGTGATTCTTGCCTAGGAATTATGTATTTTCACAGAAAAAACCCTCCTCTGAGTAACCTCTCACTTGCATCCTTTCCTTTTCTCTCTCCAGCAGAGGCACTTGGGGGAGAACACAAAAGCAAGCCCCCAGAACAAAGCAGAAGGCAAGTTCAGCACCTCCAGTTTCCTTTTAGATCTGAAACATCCCTACCAACCCAGGGAGCCCTTCCCTCCCCACCACACCAGGTGAGGGCCTGTCACAGCTCACTGCTGCTGCTTCTGCACAAGATCAGATCCATATTTTACCAACTTAACTCAAACATCACAAGTAACCACCCAGGCACTGCACCAACCCAGAAGGCAGCTCTTGAAGCCCAGACATGGAAAACAAGCCCTTCCAAGGCAGAGAGCTGAGCTGTGCAGGCTGGTCAAGCCACCAGACGTGGGCTGTGTCCTTCACGGCTCCTCTCCTCCGACACCATCCTGTGCACAGAGGCTGCAGGGGCACAGCTGCTGCTTCTGGCTCAGCTTCAACTGCATGTCTGGGCTTTCCTGCAGTCAGGAAAAACCCAAAAACACAAGCAGAAAACCTTCTGAGTCCAGTTATCTGAGCTGCTGCTCGGTTCACGGTGAATGCTGAATGGCATCTTTCACACAGCAGGAGTTTGGGATAACCAGTGAGGTTTGGGATAACCAGAGAGGTTAACACTGGGGTGGAAGAGCACGACTGGTTTGGGTGTGACCTGCCTTTGTTACAGCGTGCTGGGGTGAGATATGGCATATTGCTCCCTTCTTTCAATCCTTACTGCAAAAACCATCAGAAAACTGGTACTGGCTGAGCATGACGCAGCTCCTTTTGAGTCCAGGATGCTCCAAAATACTCAGTTTGCCCAGGAAAACGGCAATGCAGAATGGACCCAAGGTAAACTTGGGGAAATGGAGGGAACCTTTATCCTTCCCACCAGAGACAGTTTGGCACTGGGGCTCCAAGATATCACCAGGTCCAAAGCAGCCACCCCTGCCCATCCAGCCTTGGAGCAAAGTTATCTCTCAGGTATGAGAGTGGGAGGTAAAAAAATAACCCAAGATTGCAGGGAGCAGAAATCACCACCCACGCTTCTGTTGGCGCTTGGACTTTGCAGCCAGCACATCAAGAAATTATTTGTTTAAAGCAGCTTTCAAGTTTAATGCCATTCTTTGCTTTCTCCTGACAGACTGTTCCAAACTCAGCAAGAGCGTGTCACTCCTTAGGCACAGCTTGCCTGCTCGGGAAGGCTGTGGCAGGAAGTTTGACTGAAGCACAGAAAGCAATCTCCAGGAGCTAAAGGAACTGGCATTCATTTTCCCCCAGCCAGCAGAACACAGGCTCGAATTGAGCTGACACTTCAGAGACAATAAATCAAACCCTGCCCCGCCGTAATCCATAAAAATGAATCAGGCACACGAGACCTCGCAGGAGATGAGCAGGTTAAAAATAAATACAGCAGGGACTCAGCTACCTCATTACTCCACATCACTTAGACCCCACAGTATTTCCTCTCCAGCAAACAGCAGACGCATTAATAAGAAAGAAGTCACTCCCTGAAACTCCAACTGGCAGCCTGAGCACCCAGGGCATCCCCTGCCCTGCTTTTGGGATATTCCAGCCCCACTGAGGGCACACCCAAGTCGTGACTCAGGGGCAAAGCAGCCCCAGCACTTCCCAGCTAATCTATAGCCCTGATTACCCTCTGAGTCAAGAGCACCAACCGGATATACAGTACAGAACTCATCTGGCCACCAGGTAGCACTCTTTGTTTTCAATTCCTGGTTTTAAAAGCACACCTATCTCCCTTTGATTCTTTTACTACCAGCTTTAAAAACATTTGGGAACAAGGTTATGGCTGGTTTGACTTTATTGCAGCAGTAAGTGTTTTACTCTTCTCCTGTTCATTATGTATTAAAACCCCCATTTGCTGTGATGGTCATGATGTGCAGGAAGAACCATCTCAGCAGTGGCTGTGTCTAGAACCAAGTCCATGACAGGGACACTCCTGAAGGCACATTTTCCACCCTCCCACCCTCCTGCTCTGCCAGCTGATGGGCAGCCCAAGCTCGATTTCCACCCCAGGAATCATTCAGGCCACTTTCCTCCCTTACAAGCTGCCCTGTGTCACTGACTGGGAGCACCTGCAGGCACCCAAAGGCAGTGCCAGGCTTCATGGGGCCACCCAAACAGCCAGGATAACAATGGGAACTGACAAATTATTTCCCATTAGTCACCTTCACCAGCCTCCAAAGTAGGTGTTTGCTGAGCACTCTTCCACCTCTCTTCTGTCCACACCTTAAAATGCACCAAGCCCATACATGGAAGAAGCAAAAAGGAATCACATGTGTTGAAATGAACCACAGGATGTTTTCTGGTTTTAAGCTTCCTGACAGGTGCTACTGCTTTTGCAAGTCCCAGTTCAAGGAGCTTCCCCCAGACAAGGTTATAACCCACACCATTAATTCACACAGGAACTACAGCAATTTCCAAGACTTGATGAAAACCTAAATATCAAATCACCCACGTGCTTTTAACACTAATATCAGGATTATTTTTTCTTCCCTCCTGCACACACTTCATATTGTTATTTCCCAGGCACCAGTGCACATGGTATTTATTTAGCAGCTGTCATGCAAGATTTCAAAACAGTCACAATTTGTACATAAACCCCACACTCAAAAAGTTAACATTTGGGGGCTGAAGTTCTTCATTAATGCCTGGAGAGAGGAGGCTTAATTAGACAAAAGCCTGTTTCATTCTCTGAGATACAATGCGGGAGACCAAGAAACATGAATCCCCTCCAAAACAAAACACAGACAAAATCCTCCTGCTGCCCCACCAACACCAAATATTCAGGGGACAGTTTTCCAGACAAGAGAAGCGGCTGGAAAAGTGGCAGGCACCCACTTGGTGCCTGCCAAACCCCCAGAGGTCCCACAGCTGATTTGTTCCCCTGCAGTGCACAGGGAATTTGAAGACAGCAGAAATGAGCCCCAGCCTGGCCAGCAGCATCACGTGGGGCTGCCTGGACCCCTTTAGAATCAATTAAACTGGAAAAGACCTCTAAGATTATCAAGTCCCATCTTTACTGCCGAAGCTTGTCTTGCCAAAGCAACCTCCTTTTGTGGGTTTAGGAACAGTTCTTGAAAGCCTTCTGTTCAAAGTAATGTTTCCCTTTGAAATAAGGGAGAAAGGCAACCCACTTGCTCTTCAAGAGCTCACACCAACCAGGTCTGCCACGCTGCAACAGCACTCCAGGCAACACGGAAAGGATCAGGCTCATTTTGGGCTTAGAGATGGCAAAGAGAACCTCAGGAGGTGCTTCCTAGCCCTCAGGTTCAGAGCTGGGAAGCTTAAAGGTCAGGAAGGCACACACTCATCACTCACTCTCTGGCTGCTTCTCGTTGGGTGTGATGGACCTCACAAAGTCCTGGGGTGTCATGAAAACCTCCGACTCGCCGTGCTCGTTGATGACTTTCAACGTGGCGAAGTACCTGAAGATTTTGTCTGGCGTGGAGTAGGCTCTGATCCTGTTCTCATATTCCATCACCTGGGAGGGAGATGGAACCAGCATTAGATGTGCTCTGGCCTCCCCCAGCACCGACCCTCAGTCCCTTGAAGGATTTGCCACGGGACAAGTGGCGAGCAGCAACAAAACCCTCGAGCCTTTCGGGGGGATTTCTTTCACAAACACATCCTCAGCCTTGGAACCAGCAGGAAAGCTGGACATGTGAGCTCCTGATGTGCCCAGATTAAGAACAAACTCTAAAAATGTGTATTATTTCTAGGTTTAGACTCTTCGTGGTGGCACAGGAAAAACAACAAAGTCCCCGCAGGCACTTTTAAACATGAGCATTAAAAAAGAGGCACTGGCATCACATTTGTGAATGTAAAGCAGCTCACCATGTTAACCACAGCGTTGAAGGGTTTGATTTGTGATTAATAAATGAAGGAAAAGCCTTGGGGAGCTGGGAGAAACCTTTACTTTCAAGCAAAGGCTTGGAAAAAAACTACTCTGAGCTGCAGCTGGTTGCTCAGTCACCCAAGCTCATTTTTTCCCCTTTTCTATCACACTGGCAGAATTCCACAGAAACTCAGTCCTCTTCTCCCCACCAATCTGCCTGTTGCTAGCTGTGCCAGTAGTGATTATTCTGTACCTAGAACCAGTTTCCCCAACACACAACTGGAATTAATCAAAAGGGAACAGAAGGCTTTCCTAAATAAAATAATAAAAGGCCCCAGGGGAGGAAAAAGGCACAAAAAGACCTACGTTTCATCATGTATTAGAGCAGAAAACTTTCTTCCTCACTTCAGCTTTTTATTCCTGCATCATATGCCATGTTTAACAGTCCATAATGTACTTGAAACCTTCAATACTTCTGGCCAAGAGTCACAGGAGAGAAAAAGAAACCCAAGCAATGATGTGATGGAAGAGAACAGGCAAGATCAAGGGCCCTGCCAAGGCAGCCGTAGATCATTTCTGGCTTTGGTCCTGTTTCAGCCTTGTCCTTTACCTCCAACAACTTCCTCACCCTGATGTTTCTCAGACAGAAAACACTCTCTCTAGTTTTGCTTATTTCTAGCATAAAACCAGCCAAAGGTTCTTAATCCCCCAAGCCAGGCTTTGGTGAAGTAACCACAGGAAAGCAAAGCCTCTCCTGCACATTTGTTCCAGCTCAGATCTCCAGCAAATGCAACCAGAGATGACATTATCCACACTGACAACACCTAAAGCATCCTTCCCCTGTTCTCTGCACCACCACAGCCTCTCCATAATTCACATGTCCTTGCATCAACCACTGCAGCCAGTTCCCTCTTTGCTGCACAGGAAGGTTTTGTCCCCAGGCCCTTTGCACCTCTAACCAACAAAGCTTATCTGGTTTTTATGGAGTTCTCTAAAGATAAGGGCACTGGATCAAGAGCAATTGCTTTATTGCCAAATTACAAGTCCTTGTCAATGGGCTGAGCTGCAGTAAAAGATGACACCCACTTTCCCAGCCATTTCTGGCTTT
Source organism: Anabacerthia variegaticeps (assembly GCA_035583185.1). Lineage (NCBI taxonomy): Eukaryota > Metazoa > Chordata > Aves > Passeriformes > Furnariidae > Anabacerthia > Anabacerthia variegaticeps. Next base: position 2,644,677 of record JAWWEW010000166.1, read on the forward strand.
GTCTGCTGCTCCCACCTGGCAGGAAGCACCTCCTTATGCCAAAGTGATCATCTGACTCGTGGCTGCAGGCCCTGATCTCCTGAATAACACCCCACCCACCTTAATCAGCCAGAAGCACTTGGGTGTTTTTACCTTCCAGCAAGACAACTAAACCCAACACGACCAAGCCCCAGGCTGTAGCCAAGAGCAGACACCACAGCCCGTGACCAGCTCCCTCCATCCCTGACACCCCCTCAACACAGCCTGCTTTCTAGCTAGAAAACTCACCTGCCCAATTTTCCAAGCCTGGGGAAAAATTTCTTGTATGGCACTATGAAATGCTTTCCCTCGGCCCAGCTGGGCAAGTTGCACCTCTTTTACTTGACAACTCCACTGCTGCACCAGAGCCATGAGCCTTAAAGGTTCCTGCCAGTAAAACCCTATCTCATTTTATCCCATTTGGCTTCACATCCACAAGGGTATCCACTCTGTGCATCTATTTTAAGGCCTTGCTAAGATGCTCCTGACAGGCCTGCTGCTGTCAGGTGCTTTCCTCCTCATGCTGTCTCCTGCCTCTGACATCTTCCCTGAGACTCCTCCTCACCAGTCTCTTACTCAGGGCAATCCTCCAGGCCCCTGCTTTATGGCTGCTCAGCAGTCCATGCTTTGCTTTGATTTTGGACACGGCAGTTCTCCCACAGCCCGTTCAGAGCCACGCTGCACCCTCAAGGCCACCAGAACCATCCCAAGAAGCAAGGAGGCCATTTATACTGTCCCTTTCCTGGACCACGTGCCATCCTGCCTTCTGTCCATGGGTACTCCTAAACAAAGAGCTTCCTTGCATGGCTGCCAGGCACGCCTGAGGATGCAGTTTGGAATATGCAGCCCTAGACCAGGAAGGGTCAGTCTGTTGCTCCAAAGCCACATCTGCCTCCCAAAGCAACAACAGCTTACTAACAACACAGGCTCACAAGTCTCCTGTCTCAGCCTGCAGCACAACAGAAACCAAAACAGCAGAAACTAAACTGCTTTTTAGCATCTCACAGGCTGCTTTCATCACGGCTGAAATCCTTCTCCTCCCACAGGCTCCCCTACCACAAGGGCACAAACCCAGCCACCAACTTTCCCTTTTGCCCACAGCTGAACTCACACTTACATCACTTTCTCTGACATGAGCTAATCAGCTGGCAAAAACTGACAAATATGCTCCAGCCCATCCCTCTGGCTTCAAGGCTGGATGGAACATAAAGCCAGGGGAGAAGGGAGCAGCCAAAATGCTGCAAATGGAAAGGACTCGCTGATTCAAGACTGAGTGCTGAACACTGTGGGTGCCCTGATGCCCCTGATGTGGGGATAAGAGCCCGTGTATTTGGGTGCACACACCACCCTTGTGAGGGGTTTCTGCACCCCTGCAAAACAATCTGGAGACAAAATCATCGCGGACAAGAGGTCCCTCCCATGATCACTCACCTTGCCCCAGTACACACCAGTCCTCGATGCAAAGGACCAGCCAAAAATTCTCCTGTACCCCCAGAACTGCAGCCTCCCTTCATGAGGCACTGCAGGCAGATGATGGGATTCAAAGGGAAAAGTCCCTTTTGGCATTTAGGAGCAGAGCATGTACTGGAGGAGAAAGGCAAGTAAGTAATCCCTGTTCACTCGAAGAGGGAAGCTGCTGTTGAAACTGTCAATGTTTATGCAAAGCCTCGGGTTAAAAGCAAAAAAAAAAACCCCTTAATCCTATGCTGACATGAAAATCAAGCTCTAAATTAACATCTCAATGCACCTCCAGAGCGTGGAGAGGCCTCCCTGACCATGCAAGAGCATACATCTTAGCAGGGTAAATTAATTAGGCTTCATTTTCTTGGTGTTTCCTGTTGCGATGCACAACCAAATGAAGGCTCAGCACGACTAACAGCCCAGGGCTACATACCTGCAGGACCCAAACACTGCAAGTGCATCTTGATAAAGCAGCCCTAGTGCTGCAAGCCAACACTTTTAGCAATTAATTAACACATCAGCCCACCCACACTATGCATTAGAACTCATTAGGCTTCCAACTATACAGTAACCTTCTTTTTCTACCCTACACACTGCAGGGACAACACGTGCCTGGAGCCATCCACACACAGTCCCACCTCTGGCTCAGTGGTTTGTATTTCAGCCTCCCTTTCACCGGATCACCACCTAAAATAGCAGTGTCAAACTTCATTTATTACTTCACCACTAATCACCAGCTAAATTAAAAGCAACATTGGGATAACAAACAAGTGTTAAACACTTCCAATTAGGCTGATTTTTTTTTTTCAAAAGGAAAATCCCACGCTATTTTCAGTTAATTACGGGAGGAGTTGGAAAGGGTTTTTCCTGTGGGTGGTGCTGTTTGTTGGGGTTTTTTTGACGTATAAGAAGAGTCACGAATTCCCTCCATGCTACACAACCTATTAGGGGAGCAGGGGCACACCTTCCTCTGTCATCTGAGCTGGCCACATTCAAAGCTACCTCTTGGGGTGACTCACTGCAGCAACTGCTGAGCAAACACCGAGCCTCTCAAGCACGGAACCAGCACCTGGGAGACTGCCTGGCACATCCTGCTCGGAATGCTGGTGGCAAGCAGAGCACGGGCTCTGTTTTAAGCAGGGCTCTCCCCAGGGGAACTCCTGCTCCCGAGCTGGGGGCTGCAGGAGGAGGGCAGGCTGTGGACTGAGCAGGGATCCAGGCCACACACCATGCCCACTGCACCTTGTGGGATTGCCTGGCTCGGGTCTTGTTTGGAAAGCCTGGTCATATTCCTCCCTGCCTAGTTTGGGAAGGAAAGAGCTGGTCAACACAGGCACATCTCTAACCACCAGGGTAACAATCCTCAGCTCCAAACACAGCTTCTCTGGCTTGCCCAGCCAGCAGCAACCAGCCACCAAGGCAAAACCCAACCTTCACACCCAGTGCATCCAAAAGCAGAGTGTGGGTGAGGGTGTATTGTGGTTTGCTCTTTGCAACCTGCCTCCATCTGCTGACACTGGAAAAAAACCAACCCAATAACCTGCTTTTCTTGAGTGGTACTGGCAAGAGCTGCAGTTGTCAGAGCACCTGACACCCAGCTGCCATGAAAATGAACAGAAGACAAGAACCTACAGTGCTGGACAACTCTGAATGTCTCAGCACAGCATCTTGTAACTTCACTGAGCTGCCACCGGCATGTCACAACAGGGGAGAGTTTGGAGCCCCAAATACCACAAGGCACTTGAAATCTCAAGTTGTGTAATCTCCTCTAGCCAGGAACTGAAAATGATTCAGCAACTTCGAATGAAACAGCTCCTAATTTCTCATGAAAAGCTGTTAACACACTATATATGACCATCCACAATTTAACAGCTAATGAGATGCAGCCTCCAGGATATGGACTTACAAATAATTATCAGAAGCAAATCATACTGAGAGGAATTGTGATGAGCATCTCCTCCCATTCTCCTCTTTGGCGCTGCAAAGCTATTAAATCATCCAACACAGCCCAATAAAACCGACATCCAGACAGGTTTAAAAAATAAAGTACTGTTGTCTGCCAGCTCCCAGTTACAGGACTCTGATATCTTATATCCTGTAATAACAGTGGTTACAGGGAGTACCAAGCTAGCTGTCAGACAGCTCTGAGGAGCCCAAAGCTCTGGGAATTGCCTAAGAGTGAAGACAGGTCACAAGAGGACAATACAGTTTATTACTCAAGTTTTCCTCCTCCTGAAAATGTGTCTGAACTGAAAATGAAATTGGCATAAGCGTTGAGAGCGAGCCAGGACTAACCACAAACAGGGAGCGAGGCTGTATTTCAACAACTACATTTACATGGAATAGTTAGAGGAGAAATCCATCCTCTACTTCTTCCTACTGTACATTCCCAGGTAAAGAGATGGACTCAGACACACACCCTGGATGTCCCAGATGGTTTAAAAGCTTCAGCCTCAATCCCCTACTTTGCATGCACATCCCAAAGGCCATCAAGGCAGGAGCCTTGACCATCAGCAAACCACTCCTTGCACACCCAGCTGGAGATGGGACTTCAGAGGATGGTTTCAAGTTTCAGCCTCAAGAAAGGAAATCCAGACAAGCCCAGAGCAGGCTGTCCCTCCTGGAGGAGCCGAGGTGTAGCCTGGCCACACTGGGTACCTTACGGTCCCTGAACCCGGAGCGCTTCTTCTTCTTCCCTTCTGGCTGTGCCTCCTCATCACCAGCTGCAACTGCCTTCCTGCCCTCACTGCTGCTCTCCTCCTCCTCCTGCTTCACCTTCTCCCCTGGCTCTGCCCTCGGGCCGTGTTTCACAGAGGATGAGTCTTCTGCGTAGGCTCTGGAACAAAGGGGGGACAGAGAACACTGTGTTAGGAAGGGACTGAGCTGCTGCTAAGGCTGCCAGCATGGTCCTGCCAGGCTTCACCTGAATGGGACACTGCTTACAGCTCAGGGTGGGACTGCAGAGCAGGGAGCAGCCCCCTCGGAATAACGTGTGCTTTCACCTGCTGTGATCAGATTTCCACCTAAGAATTCCAGTAGGTTTCCCCAGTTCAAGGACGCCAGAGCAAATCACTGTGAATTACTGCACCGCCTCCCAAAACCCACACGTGCAGGAAACACCGAGAAGGGCTTATCGTGCTCCCTCTAGCACTGAATTCTACCTCTGCTTCCCCCAAGAAGATACACAGAGTGGTAGGAGGGTGTTTTACCATCAGCACTGCAGCATGCAGGACCAACAGCCCCTTTGTTTCAGCTCAGCTGATTTATTCTCTATCTCCAGCAGCTGACAGGCTGTTTTATTTCCTTCTTCCACCAGCGACTCTTCTAAAAACTCCACTGCTACAGGATTTGTGACAACAAAACTGGAGTTGTTTATCCTCAAGGTGGAAATAAAACTGGCAGAGCACAGGACCCCTTTTCCCTTGCTGTTCAAATACAAAAATCTTCAGGCAACTCTGTTCATGGACAAAGACTCAACACTCAGAATCACTCAAAGTCAGGAGCAGCTCCCAGAGCTGCAACTGGCAATAGGGTGAGGAAATAAAGAGCAGGATAAATCCCCAAGCCAAACAATGCTCTGGTTTTCCTGTGCTTTACTTGTAAAGTGGTTTAGAACCAGACAGAGCTCAGCCCACATTAACATCAGTGGAATTATAATCTCTGAGGATCTGTTAACGTGTCACACGCAACAAAAGCCAACACTTTGACAAAATTATTCCCCTTTCTAAAAGACTCAAACAGCTCAGTGAAACATCCCAGCCTGCCTGTAACTTCAGCAAAGCTGCATTTACTTTGCATTCCTGGTGGTTTATTTTGGACTAATCACAGGGTATGTGGCTCACAGGCAGTTAGGTGCCTCTCCTTAGGCACTCTGGTGCTCCCTGGAACTACGAACGTGGTCATTTACAGCTGTGGGAGTTTATTCCAAAAGGGCTGCCTCGGGAGAAAAACAAAACCAACCCAAGATCGCCTGAAGTCTCTCAAACTCTAAGCAAAAGGCTACGCATATTTCATCCTGCCAGTTTCCTGGAAAACACCGATGTGGGATGCAAAATGAACAGGAGAGAGTCTGTGTCCCCAGAAACCACAGAATCATGGAATGCTTTGGGTTGGAAGGGGCCTTAAAGGCCATCTCATTCCAACCCCCTGCTGTGGGTAGAGGCACCTTCACAGTCTGCAGCAATCTCAGCACAGCAGGTCTCAAGGAGGAGAAATGACGGCAGGTGCTCCTTCAGTGAATTTAAGGGCTACCAACCTAAAAGACAACTCAGTCCTTAGTGGATCAGAGGTTTCCAGTCCACCAGGGGCCAGAACACAGCTCCATCACGAGGGTTTGATGTAACCAAAGACACAAGTGCAGGGTGAAGAGCACTACGGACCCTGCCTTTTCACAAAAACTGGAGTCTCACACATCAGCCTTTCCTTCCTGAAAAGGTCCCGAGCCTCAATTTACCATTTTTGTAAATCTTACAGCCAAGCACCATGTTTAAGACATCCACTGAACCAAACTTTCAGAGACAGGATCCAAACCTGGGTCCTCCACAAGCATCTTAAGGCAGGGCAACTATTTCCCAGAAGAGTCAGGCAGCTGCTCTGTCTCTGGGAGCACAAAGTCCACGCTGGCACCTCTCCTGAAGGTTTAACCAGCACTGGCACATGCTTGAGGAGCTGTGGGTTTGGCTGACACACAGTTTGCTGGAAAAAGCTGTTGCCAGCTGAGGCTACCCCAGCAGCAGTGCCATGGAAAGCCCTTGTGCAGAGAGCACACGGATCTCGAGTAGCTCTGAGGGAAAATGGGACAGGAGAGCAATAGGAAATCAATTGCTTATCTACACAGCCAAGCTATTGCCTCCAAAACATGCTGAGAAGCTGTATCAGGAAAGATTTGCTCCTGTAATGCTTGAGTGACAGCTAGCAAACCAGGGAAGGGCTGGATGAAATTGAAAATCAAACACTCTCAGCAAATCCTACGCATCCCTTCAATCCATCACGCTGCCAAGCCAGTTGGCTGCAGCAATGCACACGCAGGCTGTTTGAATACAGGCAGCTTCCCCCCTTCTCCTCATTTATCCAGGTAATGAACTCTGCTCTGCAGCCACATCTCCATCCAGCACCAGGAAAATGAGGCTGAGTTGGTAGCTACTTCTCAAACAAGGTTTTAACCAGCTACTCCTGCCCTCCAGGCCACAGTCACTGAGCTAATCACTGAAGGAGCTGCTCTCTCTGTACAGCTACTGCTCTGTGTATTTTACAACCTGCACCACCAGCCTCTTAAAATCCTTGCTTTCCAACAACTGCAACTTCCACCCTGTGCCCACATAAAGCAAGTCTTTCAGTGCAGATGCCAGAGCATGGGTGGAAAAGAGCCCGTGGCTCCAGAAATACCCACCCTGCTGGACTTGCATCAGCAAGGGAAGACCCCCTGCCCTCCTCTCTTGGATGAGGGGGACTTCCCATTGCAATGCCTGATTCTACAGCCTCTGCACAGGAGGGAAATGGGAATACAAAGACTCCCTTCACTGGGTGCCAAGACTGCCCTGGATCTGAATCCTACTGCCATGCTTCAAGCCTCCTGGACTCTTCAGGTGAATGGAATTAGAATCAAAGCCTATTTTCCACTCACTTAGCAATGTCTTGTTCAAATCCTTGAAGAACACCAGCAATCAAGTGTGAGATTAGGTTCATCACCCTCCCCTAAAAACACACTGAGCTACCATAGAGGACTAGAGTGCTAAATTCCCACTTAGCAAATGAATCCTTAAGAAAGACAAGCAGATGTAACTGCAGGATAGACATCCACAAAGGATCCTGGGACTCACACCAGCCACTGGCACAACATTCCACAGCTGCAGATCCTTCCAATCAGAGAAACCACAACCCCTCCCTTGAAAGCATTTGATTTCTTTGAATGACAGAAGCAGAACTGGGTGGGGGAAAAAAATTACAAAAAAAAAAAAATCACAGAGCTTTGTGCCAGAGAGAACAGTGCTCAGTTATTCTAATACTGAGGGCAGAGGAAAAGTGCTCAGCTATTAGTTGTTTAAACTCAGAAGGAAATGTAGGAGATCTTACAACAAATTGGGCACTGAGGAGTCAAAGACTGTCACCAAACAGGCTGGAGGGAGGAATCCTGCCTGACACAAGTGCTCCTCAGGTGACTCAGTCTCACCACTCTCTCCCTGTGTGTAAACACATGCAGACATCCAGGAGAGCTTTACGAGCCACTTAAGACCTCAGGGCTTTCATGCTGAAATGCAAAAGCAGGTTTGGACACAGCTTTCATAAAAACAGGCAGCCTCCAGGGATCAGGAGAACTTGCAGCAAGGGAGCTCTGTCTCCTCCTCAGCTCAGCCATATCCAGCAACCCAATTAGCTCCCTCAAAATTTAATAAGAAATGAAGCAGAGATGATGAGGAGCCACCACCTCATTTTTCAGGGTGTCACCCCAATCACAGGACTCGAGTACTTTGCTTCCCTCCTCACCTTTCACGTGCTCAGCACCGACATAAATTGTCACAAGAAATCTGTGGCAAGAATTGCACGGAACGCACCGAAATTCAAATCATTCTGGAGATGAACAATCCCACTGAGGAGACAGCTCTGGATACCAGCCACAGCCTAACACAGGTCCAAGAACACAAGGAGACTGCAGTGTAGCACATGAGATGATGACATCCTTCCACTCCAGAGAGCAGCAGGAAGTGCCTCCAGCCACTGCCAGGCACCCCAAGGAAGAGCTGCACCAACTGCAGAAGACCCACCAGGGAACAGCAGGAATGGGTGAGAGGAAAAAAACTGTGTGTGGGAAAACCTGACCTAAGTAAGTCCAAGAAAGATGGAGCAGAGGAAGGGGAGGTAACTGTAATTTATATAGAACAGCTGCTGTGGGACTGTTCTCTTGGCCCAGTGAGGACAGGACAAGATGCAGGACATCATGAGGGGACAGACCTGCAGAGTGGGAAAGGGGGAGAAGCACCTACAGAAATACACCCACCCCTGTATGTGTGCACTAAGCATTTAACGCTAAGGAGGGGGAACACTGGAACCAGCTGCCAGGCAGCATTTATTCCACCACTGCTCTCTCCCTCACCAGCAAAAGGCTAAAAATAGGGGAGACAGCTGCCTGTCAGGGCTCTCTTGGAGGCCCCCAGCCCTGCCCTGGCAGCAGAGCAGCCCACTTCTCCCACTCTCCTCCACCACAGCCCAGTTTAGGCCCCAGCACGTGGGGGTGAGGAGCTCTGCTCTGGAGAAGGTGAACCTGGTTGGTTTGGGGGGAGTCTCACCAGCTAATCTGGATGACCTGGCATAGCTCTCTGCCCCACAGAGCTGACCCCCTGACAGCCTGCAGAGGAAAAGGGCTGTCAGCCCGAGTGACACACACACTGGAGGCATCCTGACACTACCCCAGCATCCTTGGAAACTGGAGATCTGTTATTTAACCCAGGAGATGCTGCTTTCATGTGCAAACAGAGCTCACCACACCGGGCCATTCCCCAGCATCTGATCCTTTTCCTTCCCAGTGTCCATGGAAAAAAGCCAGAAGCCACCTATGCTGTCAAGACACCACTCCTGGATCAATCTATCTGGAAGCCTCAGGGAAAAACCCCTCAGCACAGCAGTCCCAAGGAGAGTCTCTTCAGTCTGTCACCTTCCATAAAGAATTAAAAAAATAATCATAGAATCCCCAAATGGTTTAGGTTGGAAGGGACTTGAAAGATCATCTAGTTCCAACTCCCTGCCATGTAGCAGAGGTCTAAAAATAAAAATAATCTCACATGGATAATACCTACAATTTTTCATCTTTTCTCTTCTACATTAGGTTAAGTAGTACCTGACAAATCTATAGCTATAAAACACGTTTCTCCCCTCTTGACTATGATTTATGTGGTTTCCTTTGTTTTACTAGAACAAAGATTTTTAAAGTCTCACTTTCAGCTGGCATAAGATATTTCCAGCAATTCTGCCATTAAAAATGTACTCTAAGCAAATTACTCTAAAGCCCCAAGGACACCAATTGCAAAAAAGCAATGCATTCTTAAACAGTTATAGAAACCTAAACCACTTTGGGCTGGAAGGGACCTTAAAACTCACCCAGTTCTATCCCCTGCCACAGGCAGGGACACCTCCCACCAGCCCAGGGTGCTCCAAGCCCCATCCAACCTGGCCTTGGACACTCCCAGGGATCCAGG
>JAWWEW010000166.1:2654444-2667955 GCA_035583185.1 Anabacerthia variegaticeps
CCATGCCTTGTCCCCAGTCCCTCTCCAGCTCTCCTGGAGCCCCTTCAGGCACTGCAAGGGGCTCTCAGGTCTCCCTGAGCTTCTCTTCTCCAGGTGAATGCCCCAGCTCTCCCAGCCTGGCTCCAGCAGAGGGGCTGCACCAGTTCAGAGTCAGCTACATGGCTAAGGGCTGACCTAGGCTGCAAAATTAATTCCAGAAGCCCTAGTGAGGAAAAAGCAAATACAAACAGCAGTGATGGTCACCAGAGCAAGGAAGACAAAAGGGTCTTTCCTAGAGAGGAACCTCCAGTAGAGCAGCAGGGCACTGGACACAGGATGGCCAAAGGAGAGAGGGATGGAGGAGGAGAGGAAGACACAAGGATCTTATTGCTAAGCAACTTGCAGAGCAACAAGATGTCTTGCCCTTATTCTTACCACTAATATATTCACAGAAGGAGAAGAAATTAAGCATAACTAAATACTGCCAGTGCATCAGGAAGTGCACTGGTCAGACTCTGCTTATGGAGGTCCTTCTGTGCCTTTGCTGCCTTGTTTCCCTCAGTACCAGATTGATCAACCAGCTTCAGCACCGAAATGCCAATTTCAGTGCTCCCAGAACCTGCCCACAGATTGAGCCAGAAGGGTTGTGACATAAAGAACAGATCTGCAGCCATTTCACAACACTCCACAGGTATTAGGAACTACAGAGGGCAAGTTTTACACAACTATCACAAGCAGAATATTTCTTATAAGCATTAAACTTGCCACAAACTGTGAGGTTCAGTACTTGCCATATATTTGTGCCTCATTTCGATTAACCAATCACTGCACCAAGATTTACTTCAATTAATTAATTCAGTTCATTATACCAATGCCCAGATACTTCATTGCTTCTCTTGCCAGCTGGAAATCCTCAGAGTTGAAGTCACTGCTGAGAAGGGGTGAACTTCATCGTCTTCTGAGCTCAGCTCTTTGCACTGCCCAAATCCTCCTCACCACAGGAAAAGGGAGCAGCATTAACTATTGCTGTTGTAGAATTATTTAGATTCAGATTTATTCCCCCTAAAAGCAGGCAGCAGGACCTCCTGGAGGAAAAGGAAGGCAACCAGACCCTGCCTGCAAAGGACCAAATATGAAGATCCCACCAAGTCACCTCCCACCTTGAGAAGACACAACTGAAGCCTGTCCTATCTTGCACCACACAGCCCACACAAGGGATTTTCCAAATATATCTTTTCAGCCCTTGACTTCTCCTCTGCCTTTGTGTGGGCTGCCTTACCCCAGCCCTGGCTTTTGCTCTGTTCATCCTACAGCATCCATCTGAAGCGTGCTGGTTCAGGCTGCACGTGACAGTCACCCACCAGAGAAGCCCTGGCTCTCCTGGCTAAGTCCATACATAGGCACCACCACACTAACCCAGTTAACAGGGCTCACCATCACCAGAAGGCTGAGAAATCTGCTCTGAAGCAGAAGGGTTGGGTATTCTCCAGTACTGAGATGCAATGCTGCTCCCCACATGGCAGTAGAGAGAGGTGTGGCATTTATGGCTTTATGCAATGACAAAATGAAACAAGTTAGATTTCTTTTCATTACTGCTCTTCCTCTAACACTGCATCATCTTCTACTTGTCTAGCCCAAGAGGCATAAAATTCTCAACTGCTTTTTGATTTGGGCTATTACACCTTTACTATTTACATATTTACCTGTTACTACTAATTAATTATAGTTACTGCTACTTCCTGTACTAGCTCAGGATGTCATTACAAACATCCTGCATTCACCTACACTTATTCTTAAATTCCACTAATCACCTAATTTATATACTGGGAAAGACCAAGGCAACTTGCAGTTCATCCCTCATTTCTTTAAACAAGGCTAAAATGCCTACTTGAAGTCCCATTTAAAACTTCCACAAGTGTTGCTATGAAAGAATTTTCTACATCAAATATATCAGTTTTGTTCCTCCTCATCTTCATGCCAAGTAATTAAATTAATATCATAAGCTTAGGTGCACTTTCATTTTACAGTTGCCAACAGAGTGGATTTATTTCATGGTTCATATAGGAAGGGAAGACTTGAAAGTCTCCACAATTCTATTTAGTCCTTTACAAATTTATAAACACAAAGGAGACAGAGCAAGGAAAAGGAAAACAAACAATAACAGCGAGTCAATCTCTCCAGATTGGTGAGAACTGGGTCTCCTTTGACTAATTTCTACCAGCTTTTAGCTGAGCAAGGTCAAGCCTGGTGAGTGCTCAGGGGCCTCCAAGGAACAGCCAAGCACTCCAGGAGCCAAAAATGCCTCCCTGAAAACACCCTGGCCCAGCACTGCACATCCCAGCAGCAGCTCTTGGCTGCTCAAGTACCTTCCTTCTGCTAAAAGCAACACTAAAATCTGGTTTGAAAAGCAGGAGGGAACTTGCTAGAGGAGGGGAGTTATTAACTCTGGGCCTCTGAGACAGTTTTACATAAAACATGATGTCCTTCCTACTTTATGGTCATGCTGAGGGTGCTTCAGGTGGAAAAACCCTGCTGAAAAAGGGGTGTTATCCTGGCCATTCCCACAGAGGCACTCTGGGGATAAAGAGGTACTGCAGCAGTGCAGATTATTAGCAAAAGACAGCATAAAACTGTGCTGGATCACTGTGTTCTCCCTCTGCCTGAGCAACCCCTTTTAGCAGGTAGCCAGGTTTGACAGCTCCAGGAACAGCCAGAACAACTCCCATCATCTTTTTCCCCCTGCATTAAAACCAGAGCCTTCCAGGCACAGGTGAGCAGCCAGCCAGCAATAAATCACTGAAAACTAGAATGGCAACAACACAGGTTTTCAGCAAACCCTTTCTTTTTAGACTCCTAGCTGCAGTCACGTGCTCGAGTGACACGTGAGGGCAGAGAAGGGAGTCCCTGATTCATTTCAAACATGGCCCAGGGTCCAGTGAGGGTTACCTCAGGTAAGGCAAAATATCCCCCTCCTCCCCACAGTTATGCAAAACAAGCTCTGAGCCTCGTAGCAGAGGAGGGGCAGGCACTGCTCTCTGCCCTTTGGGGACCAGGGACAGCACCCAGGGCACGGCTGGAGCTGTGTCAGGGCAGGCTTAGGGTGGATCTCGGGGAAAGTGGGGCTGTGCCCACTGCCCCAAGGCTGCCAGAGCTCCAGGAGGGGTTGGGTGATGCTCTCAGGGACACGGTGTGATTCTCGGGGCTGAGGCTGAGTGCAGGGCTGAGGGCTGGACTGGATGACCCTTGTGGGTCCCCCCCATCCCAGCCCACTCCACGATTCTGTGACTAACACCTCTCAAAGCCTCCCCACCCGCAGGTACTCACCAGAGGCCAAAACCCCACCAAAGCCCCATACGTTACCTCTGCCACAGGAACCTGGCGGTGGCTGTGGCTGCAGCTGTGCCCAGGGAAGCTGCCACCAGGAGCCTATGCCGGGTGCCGGGGTGCTGGGCTGTGCCATGGTGACGCCGTGACACGGCCACCAGCGCCGCGGCCACCGGGACCGACCGCAGCCGCAGCATCCTGCAAGGGAGAGAGGGCAGTCAGCACAGCCACTCGGGGACCCTGCTGAAGCCACCAGAGCCTCACAGAGCAGCTCACGGGTGTTTGTTACCCTCCCTGGAACAGGCAGGTTACCTAATACCCAGTGCATTACCAGCCTCAGGTGGTGGCACACACCTGGATGGAACACCAACTACTTACCTGGTTATTCAAATAACCCAGGGAATCTCTCTTGCCCATTTCCACAGCCCTGGGAGTGCCCAAGGCCAGGGCTCGGAGCAACCTGGGCTAGTGGAAGGTGTCCCCGCCCACGGCAGGGGGTTGGAATGGCATGGTCTTTAAGGTCCCTTCCATTCCATGAGATATTTGCAGTCTTTCCCTCCCTAGTGCCAAGGCATGGAAGATGCAGGCACATCTGACAAGCAACTACAGCAGGTAAGAGCCATTCAGTCAAAGGGCAAGTCACAGGTGGATTTTAAAAGGCAAATTAAGCCAAATAAGATGCAAACCTCCCAAACAAAACACAACCCAGGCATTTTAAATTTCCCTGAGAAAACCCCACTTGTTCTTGAATGGCTTTTTTAGCTTGCCTGGAGCAAAACATTTATACTCAATTGGAAGTACAAGGTGAGTTCCAAAGTGCCAAAACTTGTGAAGTGCAACCCGTATCCCAGAACGGAGACAAACAGGAAACCAGAGCAACAAATCTAAACATAATTACGCCAGGGAAATCAGAACCACAGAAATGTCACCTCATCACACACCAGCTACAGGAGGCAAAGCAGTTCTGGTGGCTCAAACCATGCCTTGGAAAAGAAAATGTGCTGTATCCTTTAGTGAAATAAAGGTTTTATTTCTAACTGAAGCAAATTCAATTATTCCAACCACGGAGTCAGCCTTAAAACTGGGCACAGAATGCTAAAGGACTACCCAGAGCCAGTACAATCACCGAGAAGAGGAGCAGTGACTCAGTTTTTTCCTTTTATTCCCCATTCCTGCCATTCCACTGGTTTGGATTTGCTTTTGCAAAGCCACACCTTGACTGCTTATGGGCAAACACCACAAAACGTGGTGCTCACAGCAAATCCAGCTGAACAGCATCCGTTTGCTATTCATCTGTGCACTTCTTCAAAATCAGAATCACCATTCTGTTTACTCCTTTTAAAATAAACAGGCTTAAAATTAAAGTTTTAATGAAACACAGCCAGCTGGCAGCACTTACTCACCAATCTTCTCCAGCTCTGAACAACAGGAGACTGTTATGAAAAACATCTCTTATTTCAAATTTTAAATTACCTCCACTTTACACAAACCTGATGCTCCTGTTTCATCTCCAGGGATGAATTTCTGTTACACATGCAGAGAAAAACCTGCATGTGTTGCCTTCCCCACTTGGGTCACCCATCCTAATCAGAGCTTTATATTCCTAAGATGTATTGGATGAGGGAAGTGTGTTGCATCATTTAATCAGCCAAAACAAAAATCAAGCCCCACCGAGCTCACTTTGGAATTTGCAGAGATTTTTACAACATTTTAGACTGTTGGCTTTAGCACTGCAGAAATGTTTACTCTGCCTGAGCCTTAAGAAACACTAAATTACCTGCTTTGTCCAAGTAATCTCCATCCTTGATTGTGCTGGGACATGCACCCAAACAGTGCTCACTTATTAGCAATCGCCTGACAGAGCTGAAAGAGGCAGGTCCACATTAAATTAAAAAGCATCTTTATCTCAGAACAATAAAAAAAACCACCCTTTGGAAGCTCCATTTTTACAAGCTCTCACCATTTTCTTTTTATTTAAATCAAAAGCACCATGATATTTGGCATGTTTGGTTAAAAGGTCCAGGCATTTCAGTCAAGATCACTTGAGAAAGCTGGTGCTCACTTTTAAAAAGCTTAAAAATAAGCACCTTGCCCCTGAGTGCAGCAATGAAAAGCTCAGCACCACGATCTGCAGTAGAACAAGGAATAAAACAGAGGTCAAGTACAAAACTCCCATGAACTGATGTGATTACAGCCCACAATGAGAAACAATCTGAATTCCTATATGACTTCATGTAATAAGGGATTATTTTTATAGGCTGCAACAAAGTAGCCCAGAGGAAAAAGACACAAGTACTTAACTCCAAAATAATGAAAATAAGCAAACATAAAAGCTATCAAGATGTTCTAGTGCTGCTGCTACAGGGAATCTGTAGATTGTATTTTTTTCCAATAGATAAGCCTGTCTTATCTTAAGTTCTTGCTCAGAACAACTCTGCAGTGGCTTTCCGAGACTGAATTTAACACCCTTGGACAAAAGAAATGGTTGGGGCTTTTCTCCAGCACAGAATGACCCACCTGCTGTTATTTATGCCACAAGATATTGGTGCTGTTTTCTTTTCTAAGCAGCAGAGTCAACTGCCACACTCAAACCCAGTGGGAAAAAGCACAATCAAAAGGCATGAGAGGCTCCATTCAAAGGGAGGAATCCAGATCACTCAAAGAGATGCAAAATTATTTCAGCAGTCTGATGTGGGTATCTGATTGCCCCAAACAATGATCCCCTGTCTGCTAACTTGTTCTCCCAGGAAACTGAGACCCTTCTCCCCCTGGCCTCATCCAAAGCACCAGCAGCTCAGCCCTGGATTTCTCCAGTGCAGATCCCAACTGTGTCAGATGCCAAAGGCACAGAACCAAAAGCCTTGCTCCTGTTTCTCCAGCCCCCTAACTAGCTGGTGGTTCCAAGACTGAAAGCACTGAGCAGCCCAGCCCAGGGAAAAGGCACTTCCCACACTTGGGTACCCCCCAGCAGTGAAGTTCTGTAGCCCTTTTTGGGGATCCAGAGTAGATGAAACACACTTAAAGCAGAGTTTTGATGTCAAAACTGGCCTCGGTGGCACAAGCACGTGAGAGGGAGAACAGTAATTAAATAAGCTGATGGGTGTTTAATTTTTAATCAGAGAAGGGTTCCCAGGCATTTTTTATTTGAACAATTTTACTAGGACATGGGAAGCTCAGGCATTAGAGTCACATTGGAATGCCAATTGTAAATTTAAATGAAAAATACTGTTCTGCAGCAAGATCTTCTAAAAAAATGTGCATTTATGAGGCACTACTTCATCATAAAAACTCCTGCAGGGACTGGCTGAGAGGGAGTCACCAAGAACTCCAACTTCTAGAACTGTGTGCTTATTAAAAAGCAAAGTTTGATGTTGCCAGAGCTCATCAAGACATCCTGAGGCAGCAGATGCTGTAGGAAAATGCCTCACCTGTCTCCAGCTCAGCCCCTGGCTGTCAATTATCCCTCGCCCTGCTCACTGAAGCCAGACACATCTGCTCCACAAGGTGTGGGGTGCCCTGAAGAACACAGCCAGCAGCTTGGGAGCAGCTCCCAGCTCTCCTGTCTCCAAATTCTGAGGAGGAGGTTTGGGAAGGAAAAATTAAAATGGGGGGGAAAAGCATCCCAAATCCAAAGGGAAGGAAAAGTCAAGATTGAAGGGAAAGGGTGAAGCGATCCATTAATGCTAGTTAAAAATAATCTGAGACACATAAAGCAGGGGGGAAAACACCCCCTCACAGCCAAAAAACCTGCTGGCTCCACCAACTTCATTAATTACAGCTTCTCCTCTCCCCAGTTCTCCATACTTTTCATTTACAAACTGGTACCAGCAAGAGAAATCCCCAGAGAAGCTGTGGCTGCCCCTGGATCCCTGGGAGTGTCCCAGGCCAGGCTGGGCAGGGCTTGGAGCACCCTGGGCTGGTGGGAGGTGTCCCTGCCCAAGGCACACCATGCTGATCCTATGACTCCATGAAACTCATGGCAGTGACTCCTGCCAGAGGTGCCTGGAGGGGGATTCCACCTACTGAGGCACCTGAACCCACCACCTTCCCCCTCTCCAAGGCAGACCAAACTGCTACTGCTCTTTTCCCCTCCAAATGTTCACCTCACTCAGTTCAGGTTTCAGATAAAGGATTACTCCCATTATTGAAGTTATTATCCTACTAAGGTGCATAAATCAGCATGGGGAATGAAAATGAAATCTAGCAGCAAAAGCAATTTCTCCTCAGGTGGGAGATTGGGGCAATATTTGATCACATTAATTTGGCTCCAGAGGGGAACCACATTTGTTTCAGAGCACGATTCAAATTGATGTAGAGCCTCTGAAGCAGAAATCAGTGCAGAAACCCAAGGCATAGCCTGGCAATTTCTTTCTAACCCTCACTGCAGTAAAGTTTCACCTTGTCCTGAAATCCTCAGCCCTGAAAATGCACAATTCCCAGCCCACACCTCTGTAACTACACCCAGTACTCCTCACCTCACAGGCTGCTTTACTCTGCCAAACAGTGGTACTGATTTTCAGTTCTAATTAGAGAGATGATGTGTGGCAAAGACACACACAAGCTTTTGGATTTAGCTTTAACAAAGCATTATTAGCAATTGCATCTGGATTATTTTTAAGGATGTAGGTCAGGGGTTACCCTGGGCTTGGTCTTACCTCGAGAGGGAGACAGGAAACACTTGGGTGCCAGCTAAACTGGCACAAGAAACATCACTTGGCCAACTCAGGAGCAATCCCAAATCTAACCTGGGCCAGCTGAGTGGCCAGAGGATCTGAGAGGGGAGGGATGCAGCCACCACCAGGTGCAGCTTTTGAGAAACAAATGAAAAATGAGAGGGCTCAACCAGAATAAACAGGTCCCATCTGTTGCAGCAGCACTGGAACAGCACCTTCAGCCAGGATAAAGTACTTGCCTGCTGCTTCAGACAGTCAGACTCCAGCAATGCACAGTAGGTTGGTAAGAAAATGAATGCCAAATGCTGCTTTTTCCTGCTGAAAGCTTTTCTTTCCCTTCCTCTACCCAAAATGCAGCATATTCCTCAGACTTATTACCTAGAAAACATTACAGGAAGCCCCAGCCCTGAGAAACTCCACAGCAGCATCCCCACAGAAGCCAGAGGTTAATTAGGAGAACTGTGAGCAAAAAACCCAACCAAAAAACTGCTCAGCCTTATTAAGGACAAAGGCCCTGGTATTCCTACCTTAATCAGCCCAACCTGAAATGTTCTTTTTCCAGTCACCATTCCCAAACACTCAACCAGCCCAAGGAGCAGCTGCACCAGAGCAGGGGCTTTTCTGCACTGATCTCAGGAGCAAAGGTTTGCCAGAGGGGTAGAAAACATAACACTTGTGCCTTCTCCTCTAGGAAGTTCCAGCCAGCAGGAATACATCTGCTTAATGACCCTGAAGTGATTTACCTTGCCTTGCACAATCTGTGCCCATGGACCTGATTTTCCTGAGGATTCCTAACTTTTGCACCAAATGGAAAGACTCTCCTTGAAGCTCCTGCCTTTTCTCCAGCCAAGTGTCACCTGCCTGTGTGTACCTTGCAACAAACAAAAAACATCTCAGAGCAGTTAGGTTTGAGAAAGGTTTGTGACTTACTTGGCTCCTTGGCTCCAAAAAAAACCTGGTGCTAATTCCTAATGAATAAACATCTGTTTCACAGGAAAATCATCCTGGAAGGGAAAAATTTAACTAGTCTGGGAAGAAAGCTAAAGCCTCTTTGGGCTGTCAAAGTGACAATTTGGCAGGTTTATCTGCAGATACAAGAGACAAATTTCCCTTTGGAGGTAGACAGGCAGCAGATGATCTCAGAATTTCATTCAGTGAAGTCTGAAATCCTCTGTGACAAGAGGGGAAAGAGATACCCCATGCTGCATTTTAAACAGAAACTAAACCCTAACCCCACCCCAGGCACAGAACTTCCTCCTATAGAAAACACCTCTCCTGCCCAAAGAGCCCCACTTTGGGGGCACACACCCAAAGAAACCTGAAATACAAAAAAACACAACTCATCAGCAAAATTCACAGCATCTGTGCTCCATCTGCCAGAGGGTGATTGCTTGGGAATTCAGAAGAGCACAGTGCTGCTTCCCCCCAAAAAAAGGAAAAGCAAGTTAGAACCACTGCAGTTGCTTTCCCAGCAACGCATTATTGGATTAGTTTGAACTTCAGAGAGGGGGAAAAGAACAAGGATAAACCTGGCTAGTGCCTTGTGCTTTTAGAACACAACCTGAGGAGCTCAGGTCCAGCAGGAAAAAGCCAGCAGCAAACACTTGGCTCCATCCAAGGTGGGCACGCAGGGATGTGTCTGTACCAGAGCTGAGATTTGAGTGGCAAGAATCACAACTGCCCTTGTAGCTCCTGAAGCAAAAATGGCAGAGATGCAAAGTTTACAGCCAACTGATGCAAACAGAGCTGTAAAAGTTCCAGAACACAGCTAGGTCTGTGGCAGCAGGGCAGCTCTGCCTCACAGGCACTACAAATTATGGAGCCCCAGGGATTCCCAGGGCTCGTGTTTCAAGCACAGGTCAGCTGCTCCTCTCAAGCCATGACCTTCTTCCTTGTTGTCTCCGTGAGGATCTCGGGTTTCATTTCAAAGAGCTAAAGGTAAGAGAAACAACCAAGAGCTTTAGCTTGAGAGACCCTGGAGACTCAGGAAAAAACCCTGCTCCAGACAAGTCAGCCTTTTTTCTATTGTAAAACACACAGCCTGAAAACCAGTTTACTTGAAGGCATCAATTCGTTCTGTTGGGGGGTAGAGGAAAGGTGACAAGTTGTCACAGGCTGCAGAGACAGAAAGGAAACCCAGGAAGGAACTAAAGGCTGTTTATGCAAAGCATCTCAGGCCACACAGTCAGGGCTACCACAGAACAGCTGCACATTCCCACCTTGGGCCAGGCCCAGCTCAAAATTCCCAGTTCTGAGGAGCACTGCTCTGGCCTGACCACCCTTCTTCTGCCCCACATTCACAGAGGAACTCTTCCAGTGGTGGGACTGCAATTAAAAGCTGCTCTCAGAGGTTAAATTTGGAATGCATGGGAGGAAACTCCATTGCAGGTTTCCTTGGGGGGAAAAAAAAATGGTCACTGCACTCCCAGACACGGTAGCAGACAAACACAACCCAGAATTTACTGCCCAAGGACTTTTCAAACTGCACAGAAAAAACAATACATGATCTGTCTATTTTTCCTCTTTTAAAGTATCCTAAATCTAAAACCAAGAGGCAAAGCTGCCACAGGCTTTGGATGGCATGTGCTTAGGGAGACAAAGTGCCTCAGGCTCTACTCAGTTTCTACTATGAGTCCTTGTATTTCTTACTTGAGCTGTCAAACACATCACACTAAACACCAAGAATCATCCTCAGCCTTCCAGTACCCGTGAAAAAGCTGGAGAGGGACTTTGGACAGAGGCCTGAAGGGACAGAACAAGGGGGAATGGCTTCCCACTGCCTGAGGGCAGGGATAGATGGGGTATTGGGAAGGAATCCTTCCCTGGGAGGGTGGGCAGAGAAGCTGTGGCTGCCCCTGCATCCCTGGGAGTGTCCAAGGCCAGGCTGGATGGGATTGTAGAAGGTGCCCCCATGGCAGGGGGAGAGACTGGATAATCATTAAGGGCCCTTCCAACCCAGACCATTCAATGACTCTGTGTTTGAGGAAGCCACACTTTCTACAACACACTTTTCTTCAAACAATTGTTTAAAAGAAACCCCAAAAAACAAAAGAGGTAACCCTAATCTCAAAGATATCCAGTACTCAAAGACTCTGGGTAACTGTTCCCTACTAAATTACCCTAACCAACATCACCCCACCCAAAATCACACTTACACCAAGTTACTTTTTCACTGCCACCCCTGCAACATACCAACAGGAACACACAGCACCTGGGCTAAACACAAATAAAAGTTCTTTTTTACTGTTGCACACAGGCATCCTCATAGCCCCCCTGCAGTGAGCTGTGTTAAAACACTGTGCACCAGTAGGGCCACTGGGAAGAATAAAACAAGAATTTCCATGTCTCAGCTCATTTCAAAAGTGTTACTGCAGCAAGTGGAACAGCAGGAAGCAATGTGTTCTTATAACAAACCTGAAGTGATTGCTACAGAACTTATTTTGCCCAAGAAATAAAAAAAATGGGTGTTTCCCCATGGTTCTATCACCTCAAATATGGAATGTTTATGGGACACTGCTTCAAAGCCTTGCTAAGGCTTCAAATGGCTTGCAAGTCCTGAAGTTTGTGCTGTTAAACTGCCTGAGGAGAACGGGTTCCTCCCTCTTCTGAAACTCTGCCACAGGATTCCCCAGGAGCCCCAGAGGCACAGCAGCAACCTGGAGAGGGAAGTGACACAAAACAGCGACACACAGGGAGCTCCAGAGGTCCCCAGAAGGCAGAGAGTCCTGGTGTAAGCAAAACACATCATTCTTTTCCCTCCAGAGCATGGAATGCCAATGACAGCTAAGGAAGCATAATGAAAACCACAGAGGTTTCTGCACAAAATTGGGATAACAAGCCACTTCCCCAGGTAAATTAAGAAGGGTTACATGAGCTTACCTTTCACCAGCCCAGGTTGCTCCAAGCCTCATCCAGCCTGGCCTTGGACACTCCCAGGGATCCAGGGGCAGCCACAGCTTCTCTGCCCACCCTGTGCCAGGGCCTGCCCACCCTCCCAGGGAAGGATTCCTTCCCAATATCCCATCTCTCCCTGCCCTCTGTATGAGGCTGTTAAATACTCTGTTGCTCCAGACAGACAAGCACACACACTTTGTACATCTCTCCTTACTTTTGGTTGTTTGCTTGAGGTTTAACTTGATCTCTCTCTGTGTTGAAACACATTTTTACCGAGTGCACCACACCAGAGTTTTTTTTGGCTTGTTTGGTTGGGGTTTTTTTATAAATATTTTATGAAAGTGGCACAGCTGAGGTTGGGTTGACAGGCACACCCCAGCACTCAGCAACACCACCATCCTCACCTGTAAGGTATTTGCTCCCAGCTTGCAGGTCAACGAGTCACAGAGAACACAGGGAATTACTTCTTTGCAGGGCTGTTTCCTAAAAGCAAGGAAGAAACATGATAAAGATTCTAACTTTGTGCTGCCAGCAACGTGCTGCACCCACCTTGCCCCTGCATTTTGGTGCTCACAAGCACTGACCTCAGGAAATGCAACCCAAATAAAGCCAGGAGGGGGAATAATAAATACCTGAAGCCACCTTTATTTGAGACTTGCACCTCAAATAAAGCCAGAAGGGGGAATAATAAAGACATGAAGCCCCCTTGATTTGAGACTTGCACCTCAAATAAAGCCACGAGGAGGGAAAATGATCAACAACTGATTGAAGCAACTAAAGCCAAGCCGTGCCTTCAACCACAGCCTGAGGCGGCACTTGTGTTTCCAGGGGAGAAACCCCCAAAACCCCAACCCTGCCACCCCTGCAGGCCCCAATAAACACACCCAGGTTAAGCCCACGGTAACAGAAACCACACCGACCAGGCCGTGACAGGGCCCAGGCACTCCCACACTGCCTTCAGTCAGCCAACACAGCCTCGCCCCCAAGGTTTCCCCCACACAAACCCCTCGGCAGAGTTACAGGCCCGACCGAACCGCAATTAAAGTAGAACAGACTCACGCGAGCTCCGCCGCTCGCCCGGCCCGGCCGCCCCACACAACCGCCGGGGGACGGGGCCGCGGCGCTCCGGCACGGCCCGGGGGAGGAGGGCACGGCTCGGGGGAGACAAGGCGCGACCAAAAGCCCGGTTTTACCCTGAGGGAAGCAGCTCCGTCTTTATACCCGCGGGCCGCGACCCTCCGCCCTCACCTCAGCCCGCCGCGCCCGCGCTTCCGGGCGCGGGAACGCGCACCGAGGGGCGGGGCCACGCACGGGGCGGGGCCACGCACGGGGCGGGGCCCGAGGGAGAAGGGGCGTGGTCTGTGAGGGAGGGGCGTGGTTTTGCAAAGGGGCGTGGTTTGTGAGGGAGGGGCGTGGTCTGTGATAGGGGCGTGGTTTCGTGAGGGAGGGGGCGTGGCCTCGGCGCGGTCGCGCGGGTCTGGTGCTTAAACCGCGCGTAAAGTTTGTGTGGGGGATGAAGGGTGGGGGTATAGGGCCTGGTGGGTATAGGGGCTGAGGGGCGGTGAGTATAGGGCCTGGTGGGTATAGGGGCTGAGGGGCGGTGAGTATAGGGTATGGGGTTCGGTGGGTATAGGGCCTGGG
>JAWWEW010000166.1:2674292-2717364 GCA_035583185.1 Anabacerthia variegaticeps
GTTTAGCAGTAATTGTGTTACAAGTTTTAAAAAAAAACCACCCCAAAACCACAAACCACACCCCCCCCCCCCGTTAAAAAATCCCCCAAATCTCTTGTGTTTGCCCGGGATACTTGGAGGAGATGTGAGGACTGAGGTGTGGGCACACTAAAACCATCCTGCCAAAACCATCTCCTTTGGGAGCCTGGGGGAGGAGGAGGATTTTCCTTGTGTCCCGTGGGGCTGATGATTAGCAAGCTCTCCTGGCTTGAATTTTGGCAGCTGGGCTCTTGGCTGGCTGTGGTGTTGGGGTCTTTTCAGCAGGGAGACTGTTTGCAGGTCGGTTCAGGTGTTGAATCCCTGGGAAAGGAGGGAGCAGGTCAGGATCCAGTATCCTGGCAGATCCTTTGAACTGTAATGTGCCTGTTTATCTCCTCACAGCAAAGCTGAGTTATCCCCTCCCTCACACTGCTCTGTGCAGACCGCTGGGAGAGAGTAGAGACCAGAGAGCTGCCGAATCCTGGAATAAATGATCTCCAAGGAGAAATTACAGGGACTGGAGCTCTTCAGAATAAAGAGATAATCGAAAGGAGGTTGCTGCAAAGAGGAAGCAGAAAACCAGACAAGTCTGTGTTGGGTAGGAGAAATAATGGGCTCACAGGGTGAGAAGAGTGGTTTGGTGGGTGCTGGGAATCCCTGCTGACAGTGAAGTGCTGAATTATTGCCTGGGAAGGTCACTCTTGGCTGTTGGAGGTGGTTAGGACAGGTTAGACTCACATCAATCAGTTACAGCTGATGAAGAATTGATCCCTCTCTGTTATAGGACTGAGCTGTATAAGCTTCCTGAGCCCATGGAGTGTTTTAGGAAAGAGGTAAGAAGAGTTTGTATCATGTAGGTGTAATTAATAGAGCGATTATATCAGGTCTGTGTCTGTGCAGTGTTGGTTTTAGTACCATAAATTCCACTTGGTTACTTCTCAGGATGGCCGGTTTCTAGCAGAGGTGATAAATTAAATGGGCTTTCTTGAAACAGGGTGGAAATGCTAAATGGTCTTATGGGTGAGTTCTTTCAAAAGGGATATAAATTACACTGGCAGAAACTGGACCAACAGACCAGATTACTGTGAGATGACAGTGCTTTAAAACCCTCCTGGTGGGTAAAGTGTAAAGAAACAGGTTGGGATAACATCAAACGGGAGAGAGGGCGAGGGGGGCCAAATATTTGGAACAAATATTTGGTTTATGAAGGGCCAGGTGGGAGTCGTAGGGCTTGAATGAAGCATTCCCAGCTCGTTTAGGAGTTTTAGGGATTTGGGAAAGCTCAACATGGAGATGTGGGATCAGGGAGAAGACCCTGAGTATCGCAGGGGGTGAGAAGTCTGGGGAGGAGGATGCAGGAAACATGAATGAGAAGTTCCTTCACTGGTCTCCAAGCAGGGATAAACAAACTGGAGGAGTTGTTTCTTATTTATATTTGTGGATTCCCCTCTGAAAATGACGGTATTGCAGGGGGAGGAGGCCTAATATGTTTGCTGTGTGTTCTCCCTCCTTTGGAGGGAGCTGAGGAGCTCCGATGCCCAGCTGGGAGGTCACACGTGAGGAGGAAATTCGGCTCATCGTGCCCGAGGTAATTCCTGCCGGTGGGAACACTAGAAGTGGCAAAAACTGGTGTCAGCAGGCGAGGTGAGGTGACATAAAAGTACTGTGTGTGGTTTCCTTTTCTGTGTGCCAGCAAGGCGTGGCAAAAAATGAGAACTAGGGGGATGTTGCTTGGAGGAAACCTCCTTAGGAGACAAGGGAAGCCCTGACTCTGTCTCCTGCTTGTTCTGGGTGCTGTAGGAGTCGAGGGTCAGCTGCTCAAGGCTCCGTGTGGGTGAGGTCCTGTGGCAAAAAGGTTCACAAGGAAGCAAGCTATAAACCTCTTTCAAATATGTGGTGGTAGACAAAGGACTTTGGTAAAATGATCCTCCTTTGTGTGTTGAATGCCTAATCCTCATGGATTTCTTCCTACAAATATTAGAGCCTCCTGTTACTGCATTTCCTGGGGGGGGGGTGTGTAGCCAGTGGTTCTATTGGATTGGAATGGAATTGGATGGGTCAAATTTGGCACCAGTACCAGCACCTGGCATTGCTATGGTAGTGAATCCTGGCAGCTCTGGGCACATCAGGGATAATGACTCCTAGTGCCTTCTTCTAAGCCTGAAAAGGAAAAACTGCCCCCGGCTGAACTGCAGCCACATTTCAAGAGGGTGTTGGACAACCTGCAGGGTTTTCCCTCTGCTCCAGGTGGGGACCAGGGGTACCTGTGTCACTCCATCCTCTAGGATGTTGGTGCAGGCAGCCCTGTGTTCAGGATGCAGCAGGGAAGTGTATCCTGCCAAGATCCTGCTCTGTGCCAAGGGAAGGTGTGGTGGGAGGGGAGAAACCAATTGATTTGCCAGGTGAAGCCTGGGCCTCACCAAATTCAGGTGGTGGCAGGGACTGGCTGTGAGGTTGGTGAGACCTGGAAGGCCTTGGTGTGTTTTTTGCTGAGGATGGGAACTGGCAGGCTGCTTTAATTAACTGAACTGCTGCTCTCCTGGCCTTGCTCGCTGCTGGTTGTGGTTTCCAAAGGAATGATTAAAAAGCTGAGGGGCTGGTGGCACTTCAGTGATTCGAAGGGGCATAAAACAATTATTGTCACTGGATCTTTGACTGTGCTTCCAGTGCTTCCCATGCTGGGACATCCTTAGGAGCACTGGGATGCAGCAGGGAGAGAGGCAGCTGCTCTCATTTTGGAAGTGAAGCTGGGATGTGGCTTGAACTGCAATATGGGTAAATACCAACCTAGCAGAGCATTTATGAAGTTGTGGGAGCCCTGAGGAAGAGATAATTTAACTGTAAAAGATGGGTCTTTCCACCAACCCTCCTCTTTTTGGTGTATGAAAGTGGCTAACATATTTTCTGGCTCGTATTCATTTTGGTAGCAAACCAGAGAACCACTTTCCAGGCTCTCCTTCTGTGAGAGTGAGGACTAGGTGTTGGTTTGGGGGTATTTTTGGCAGTTGTTTGGTGACACTACCTTTTTTTATTCATAATTTGTCCCGTGGGAATAGTCAAGACTTTGTGTTAGGGTCTGTGATGGGAAAGGAAGTTACAATCATGGTAAAGTTGATCTAGTTATTAATACAAAAATGTCAGGGCAGCTCTTTTTCCACGTGGGGAGTGTCCTCAGCTGAGCTCTCCTTAGCACGGTCAAGCCCAAAAAGGAAAAGACCAAAAAAAAAAAAGTTCATTTTCTAAAGCTGTTTTAAGACTCATCTTCAAGATGAAACTTTCTGTGACGTTGGGTCCCACCCAGTCTGGAGGGGGAAACACAACTTTTTTGGCTTCATTTCAGATTTGTGCTATGAGTCACTGCTGTGCCATTCTGTGAAACAGCACTGAGGTTGCACACATCTCCAATCTGAATGATTCTCCTGTGTGTAGGTCTGGGGAGATGTAGAAACTGTTTTACAGTTTGGGCATTTTTTTTGGTATTCATAGGTTTTTATTTTTTTTTAAATTATTCCCTCCTTTCAGTGTCAGCTGGTGGTCACTCTTCCCAAAATCCCGACTGCTCCCAGGGCCCTGTGTGGGCTGAGGAACTGCCCTTGATCAGTCTGTGCTCACCACGGGGGAATCCTCCTTATGCCCGAGGTGCTCTGGGGCTGAGAGACCACTTGTGATGTTGCTGCTGTGATAGTTCATCTTGTTTTGGGCCTTTCTGAGGGCAAACTCCAGGGCTCTGGCTGTGAGGGCTCGGTTTTGTCCTTGAGGATTTAATGATGGAAACGACTTGTCCTTTTCCTATTAAAGATTTGGCCAAGGGTTTTCTTCCTGTTATTAAAGCCTCAATGGGTCATCCAAGTGAGATGTCATTTTAATGGAGATGAAAATATGCAGCTCTTGAGCGTGATGAGGAATTAGTTTCCAGCAGGACAGGCCTGTGGGGTATCACTAATGGCTCGTGTGAAACACAAAGCATGTCCACTCTCTTTTTGTGGATTCTTGGCAGCTCCTAAGGAATTAGGAAATTCAGAGCTCGTTTCAGTGATTTATTGTGGGCTTCCCCAGGAGGAAAGGGCTGCTGTGCAATGTGGGAACTCTCAGTCACTGGAACTGCTTGTTGAAATAATTAAAACTCAAATTTCTCAGCTATGTTACTTGGGAAGGATCTACCAGGGAGCAACCACCATAGAAAACTGCTCTGGGGGATTGTCAGCCTTGTGTTCTGGCCTGCAGCCTGCTGGGAATAAGCAGTTCACTGCGAGGTCGTAGCCTAGGAAGCTTTATAGGGTTTAGGAACAAAGATTTGTGGAACATACTGGTGTTTTGAGAGCATTTTGGAATGGTGCTATGGTGACAATTGCAGTTGTGTTCATCAGGCAGGTCCCAAGGCATGCATGAGGGTTGCTGCTCCTTCTGTTATCCCAAGGCTGAAGTTATTCCATGTTTTCCCTGTTATGTGTCACCCTATTACCCTGAAAAGCCCCAGGCCAGGAACAGATTCTCTTGTTTTCCTCTGTTCCAAAGAATGCCCTGTTTCCTTAAGCCACAGAGTGAGTTTATGTGGATGAGCTCACATCAGTTATTACCATCCCTGGGAGCTGCTAAGGAAAAATGTGCTCCCTAAATGTGGTTCTGGAGCTGGCTGGGAGCAGCCTGGGGCAGTGGAAGGAGCCCCTGCCCATGGGAGGGTGGTTGGAATTGAAGGGTCTTTCAGGTCCCTCCCGACCCAAACCACTCTGTGCTCTCTGCACTTACCTCTCACTTGACTTACATACTGCAGCCTCTCTTATTAATTGCCTTAAACCCTTGTTTTCTTCTGCCAAAAATGACTTTTAATGAGGCTTTGCTCTCTTTGGTTCCCTAACGTGGAATCTGTCGAAGGAATAGCAGAGGGATGCTCGTTGTCCAGAGTGCAGGTTTGTGAAATGCAGTCAGGACTGTGGGCTCCAAGGAATGCCTGGAAATGAAGGAGATGAGTTGTGGCACGTTATTGTAAAAGGAAATGGAGTTATTCGTTCCACTTAGAGCATTTTTTAAAATACATCCTCGTAATTCAGGCGTGCTGTTTTTCTTAGGTATTTGGATTTAAGTGACACTGAGTTTTCCTGCCTGGCAAAGCAACTCCAAAAATGACGAATGAAGATTTTTAAGGAGAAAACGGGCTGCCCACGATAGCACAAGGGGGAGGCAGGATTTTTTTGCAAGTGGTGTGTTAGAAAGCAATAGCTGGGGTCTGGCTGGGAGGTTTTATGTTCCAATTTGCCTGTGTTTTTACTGCTCTGTCACTGTTAGTGCTCACCACTGAGAATAATTTGATGTACCACATCCCATTCGTGTGTTCTGCTTCTAGACAGAACTCAGGCACAGGCAATAAGCAATGCAGCAGCGACCTTTGAGGGGGAATTGAAATGAATGGGAAACCTGTCCGAAACGTGGCCCAGATTCCTGCGTGGGGGGCACACGGGAGGCAAGGCTGGCTGAGAAAGTGGATTTCTCCCTGAAATAACAGCAAACTGGAAAAGTGCAGAGATTCCCTGGGGTGGGGGAAAAACAATGTGATTCCTTTTTTGGAATGAAAATGCTCTGACTTCCCATGTGACTTGGGAAACCCTCTTGGCTCCCTGCGGAGGGGGAAAGGGTGAGTTGAGTGTTTGGTGGGATGATGGAGCCTGGCATGTTTGTGATGCACGAAGAGCTCCCCAGGGAGCCTGCTGCTGGCTGCAGGGCTATTCCTGTGCTCAGGGGACCTGTTCCTAAGGCAGTGATAGCAGAAATTCCATTGCCTAAATATTTATTGGATTGGATAATTACGCCACTGCGGCGCTGTGTGGTCCCTCTGGAGTTTGGGGGTGTTGTGTTGAAGAGGAGAGTGGGATCCTTCCCTTGGGCCAGGGCGTGAGGGATTCAACAGAAGCAAATCTGCTCTCTGTGTTAGGGAAGGAAGAGCTTTGTAACATGAGCAGTGTGTATTGCTGGTGGTAATGAAACCAGCTCTGAATCCTCCCCTCTGAATTAAAGGAATATATCAGAATTCTCCCTTCTGCTGGTAAGCTCCAGGTGAGCCACTCGTGTGCTTTATCCTGGAAAACTTGTGAGGGAGTGTTGTTTGGCTCTCCCTCAGCAGGTCAGTGCCCTGTGTCATGCAGGACCTGACACCTGGAGGAGTGGCTGGAGGGAGAAACCATTAAAGCTCCACTCCCCGTGCCTTGGCCGGCTGAGGCGAGTCCCATTGCTAAGTAACAGAGAGCTGACGGCCCAAAACAGAGCCTTGGTTTGAAGCCAGAAAAGCCACAGATTTCTCTGCCCACAAAGCTGAATGGAGTAATGGTGTCTAATTTAGTTTGCAGAGTGTTGTTTGTGCGGGGAGAAGGAACGTGACTCAGATATTTGCACGCGTCCTCCGAGAAATCAATGCCCCTTTTGAATCAGCCGGTCCCTGGCGTGTGGAGGAGTGACCATTTCCACGTTTCCTTGGGGCATTTCAAGCTCAAGAGAGTCTTTAAACAAGCACTTCCACAAAGCCCTCCTCTTGCTTAGCCAGCAGGGCAGGATATGGCACCCTGCAGTCTCCTGGGTTGGCAAGGCAGGCAGGGTTGTGAGCAGAGCATGAGCAGCACCCACCAGGCCCTCGTGAAACAGTGGTTGGGAGAGAAGCTGGTTGGATTTAATCTCTCTCTCCAGAGGTGGGTTCTTCCTGCTGGCAGTCCCTGCTCTCCATTCAGCTCTGCTCTCCCTTCATGTGCTGCAGGATGCCCTTCCCTGCCTGGCTCTGCTGTGTGTGCATCTAGGGCAGGGACTTCGGTGGAGCTGCTGTTTTCATGACCTACTTCGCAAGTAAAAGCTGCTCTTGGTGGCTCAGAGCAGAGATTTGGGCTTTTTTTGTCTTGGTCTGGGAGGAGGAAAAAGAAAAAAATCATTCTGGTTTGACACAGTCACACTCCTCAAGGTTGTCCCCTGGGTTGGTTCAGGGGAGAGGAACGGGCAGGAACACTGAAGTGCGGAGTTTTTGGGATTTCAGGCAAAGCACCCTTTTCTCCCCAGGAGCTGTTTGTTGTTGTGGTCAGTCAGATGTAATTAATTTCTTCATCTGCCCTTCCCAGAGGGAGGTAGGTGTGTAACTGACTCATCCTCAACACTCTTACCCCCGGTTTTGCTCCTATTTAGGAGGCTTGGCAACAACTGAATTGCCATGATTAGCATGACATTTTTTGTGGTAGAGCGCACCAAGGATGGCTGTTTGCGCTTGGAATTACAATGTCCAAGCACCACAGCAGTTTCCAGGGCAGTATTTACATAATTGCTGTGGATTGCCACACTGGGTGGGATCAGCACTGCCCAAGCAAATCATGGGGGCATCTTCATTTTCCCTGTGTGGCCAAGGAGCTCTGCCTGCCTCCTTCGGGAGCTGATGGTGCTCCACGCAGGACTCGGACTCACAAACACTTCCAAGCTCTCTTACAGCCTTGGCAATGTGGAGAATACGTGCCTTGTGGGCACATGGGAAAACCTGGATTCCTGTGGTAGTGCTGAGAGCCACTTTAGAGGGCGTGGAGACCCTGCTGGGTGGGAGTTGGAGGGACCTGGCTGTGGAAAGCCCTGCCAGCCCTCAAATCTGCATTTCCCCAATTCCCTTGGCTAAAGAGTCAGGTCAGCCCTCACCCCCCTTGCAGTGAACATCCCCCAGAAAAACCCCTCTGGCTCTTTTCTGGTAATTTCTCTTCATCCCAGCTCTGTTGCTCTGCCTCCTTTGAGCTTCCCTAAAGAAAATAAGTAAAAAGTAATAACAAAGCTTTCAGTTTTTACTGCCATGCTTTCCATTTTTGTAATGCTAACTAGTATCCCATCAGTCCTGTTTTTAGGGTTTAGGGCTAATTTAGTTCTCAAATGTACTTCCCTTTTCTTTTGCCTTTTATGAGAACGGAGTAGTTCATAATACTTAGTAAATGAGTTATTTTAGCCACAGTTTGCCCTGAAAAAGGCATTTTCTGGGATGCTTTATTAAATACAGTTACATTCACCTGCTGGTGAGCAGCTTGGCTTGCTTACCCCTGGCAGGAATAAGCATGAAATTTACTTAATCTGAAGTGATTGTATGGGTTGTGTTTACAGCAGTTCTCCAGCTCTGAGTCCATCTCTGGGCTGCTGCACCTTCATATTAATTGTCAGCCATGGTGATCTCGGAGCTGTGTGAGGCTTTTCCCATCACCCTCGAGCTTGTTTGAAGAAATAGAACCTATGAAAATAGTGTAAAAGACATATTTATTGTTTGTTGCTGCTCTTGCTGTGCCTGGTGTTTTGCTGAGTCCCTCAACTTCTGCTCTGGCCTGTTTGAGATGCATGAAGAGCTCGTGCATAAACATGAGAGCTGGAAATCCTTCTTGTGACTCCCGGGTAGAGAAATTCTGATTTTATTGTGCATCACCTGAATGCAAAACCCTTCCAGCTCTCACTGTGAAAAACACCTGCATGATTCCTCCTAGCTCTGGAGAATATCGAGCTGAAAGGACATTGTAAGTGTAATTTTCATGTTTTTGAAATCAGTTAATGAGGTTTGAGGTGTCTGGTGTTGAAAGTCAACCCCGAAAGCTGGTGATCCGTATAAATAAATCTCAGTGACTCACTGGGGAGCTGGTTATTTCCCAAACTAAAGGGGAAGGACAGTTCCAGGCAGACGATCAGAAATCGTGGGAGTGGGAAGAAAGCAGATGAAAAATAGGATGCAGTTGAACTGTTGTCATCTGCTCACAGCCCACTTTGCCATCTATCATTATTATTATAATAATAAGTACAGGCATTTGATGGCACATCCAAGTGCTTCAGTGACTTCTGTATTCCTGATTTGTAGTCTGGTAACTTTGGTGCCAAGATGCTGGTTTTGCTCAGTGCTCTTCCTGCAAGGTTACTTTCCCCTCTTTATTTAATAGTGCAATGTAATGATAAGCACTTTCCCCCGCCCCGTGCTGAGGCTTCTACCTGTCAATAGGGTTTTCTCAAGACCACCAGGTAATTTTGGGGCTATTAATTGCACTTCTTCACAAGAGACCG
Source organism: Anabacerthia variegaticeps (assembly GCA_035583185.1). Classification (NCBI taxonomy): domain Eukaryota; kingdom Metazoa; phylum Chordata; class Aves; order Passeriformes; family Furnariidae; genus Anabacerthia; species Anabacerthia variegaticeps. The sequence continues at coordinate 2,683,347 of JAWWEW010000166.1, forward strand.
AAGCAGCACAGCCTTAATAAAAAGTGTTAACTTTGAACAGCTCTAATTGCTGTTTGCAGCTCTAATTGTGATGTGGCTTTTGCAGGTAAATAATCTGATAGGACAGAAATAACCAGGCTCTGAGTAGACACTTGTTTCCTTTCTCCCCACAGCCATTAATTTGCTTTCCTCTGCACAGTAATTAGCCTGGAGCTAGGATGCTCAGAGGTTGAACACAGTGTATCCTAAAGAGAGGAGATGGGACTGTTTCCCTTTGGGATGCCCTCCCGTGACTTGCACTGACAAGTGAGTTGCTTTTTGACATCTCTAGCTGGTGTTCAGGAAGTGTTTCCTTTGTAGAGCAGCTTTAAGTAACGCTCAGGCACAATTTGGAATAATCCAGTGGAATAGAACACATGACAAAGCGATGTGACACTTTGATGCTAAAGCCGTTTGTTTGTGTCTTCTTAATACTGAAACCCCCTGAGCTCCTTGGCTGTAAATTGCAGCTCCTGGGGCAGTGTTTCATCAGAGACACCTTCCCTCTCAGCTCTGGACTCTTTGGATATCACCATTAGCTTGTTGTGGTTCCAGTGCAGTGCCTGGTGCTTTCCCTGGAGTACAGAACCTCCTCCCTGGGGAGTAGCGGCCCTTGCCTCATCCATCATGAGGCAAGGAATCTCCCTGGAACTAAATTAGCTATTGCAGATGGGGTTTTTTTTTTTTTCAATGTTAAGCTGCCACTTAAATGCAAAGTGCCCTTGGATGTCTGAAACAGGCCCCTGTGACATCGTGTAAGGAGCTGCAATCCCACCTTGTGCCTCAACCCCCCTTCCTTTGTGTCCTCTCGTGGTGTTCCTGAGATGTTGTGCCCCTTGGAAGAGCTTCTGACTGTGACTAATTCCTGCCTTGCTGAAAGGGCTAAAGTACCAGTGGCTGGCAAGATGGATTTTATTGAAATGTGCTGACTTGACACTCCAGGGCCTCCAGTGGGAAATAATTCTTATTTGCACCTCTCCCTGTCCTCTCCCTCTTCTTGTGTCTTCTCCCAGGCTGAGTTTCTGAGGCACAAACTCAAAGTGTGAAATGCCTGCTCAATCCAGCACAAGCCATCATCTGTCTTTGCACAGTCTGGCATTTCTACAAATGGATTTTTGAGCAATAATTAGCACCAAAAAAACCCTGCAGAAGAAGGCAGGTGAAGTAGCAAAAAAAGAAAGAATCACGAAATGAGTGTGTTTTAGAGCGTAGTTGGTTGGGTTATTTAATTCAGACCTTTGGCTGCTGCTGATTGTAGGACAGAATTGTTACTTCTGTCTAAGAATTAGAGCCCTATAGGGAGGTTTTTGGGGTTTCTGGGGGCATTTTCCACTCAGAATGGGTTGAAACTGATCTTTGGAAGACAGCCTCGAATTTGGCAGTTTCCACCCATCTTCTCTCCCTGTGCTTAATGTGAAGATTATCCCGGTTTAGACAAATAATCCGGGATTACCACCAGTGAAACAGTAATCTGGCAGAGTGCTCTGATGGAGATTTAAATGGATATTCCATCAGTACTGTCCACGAATCCCTGACAGGGAACTGAGCAGAGCTTCAGCCTCGAGTATTCCCAGCTCTCTTGTGCTTTGCTGACTTCAGGTGAGATGAGATGAGATGTCCCACCTTTCCTGGCATGGTGGGAGTTGCTTTACATTTTGCTGATTCCACACTCAAGCAAATGCAAAATGCCTTGGGATGGTTTTGGGTTTTTTTTTTGCCTTCTCTTGGTTTCTTTGAAAGCTTTTTTTTTTGGCAAGGAGCTGTTTTGCCAGGCATCCCTCATGAAACTGGATTTCTGTGGTTTGTAGTTATGGGATGCTCTGATTTGTATCTGTTTGCTGTGGGGAAATACTAATGTTTGGATTAGAGGAGGGCAGGGTGATCCCGGGATAACTCCCTTCCTGCTGCCTCCGGAGACCTGGAAGGGAGGAATTTCTGCAGTTCCTGTGCAAAGCAGATGATTTACTCTCTATGAATCCTCCCTTGTCTGGAGGCAGAAAGGGCTTTTCAGGGAAAGGCTGAGTTGGCCGTGAGGATTCTCCAGGTTTTCTGTGTGTAAATATTGAGTTTCTAAGAATCACTGCCCTTTGAATGGTGACCTTTGAGTCCCTCCCTGACGTGAATGGAACGGACTTCTTGGAGAATATTTGACCTCTGCTGTTCAGCTGGGTGTTTGTTCCCCTTTGAAAAGCACCTGGAGGAGTCTGTGTGAGCTGGAAGGAGGGAGGTTTAGCCCAATGCAGGGGTGCTGTGGGGTGGTGCACACAGGCTGGGCCACGGGGTTCCCTTATGCAGCTCCTGTGCCTTGCAGGGAATGGGCAGAAATGGGTTGTAATTTAATACCACTAAGTGGGGGGAAAAATGTCATTAGTGTTGCATTCACTTTGTACAGATACATAATATGTAATACACTGTGTTTTCCAGGGCACTTGGGTTCCCTTACACTGGTGATACAGTGTGGCTGTACAAAATAATCCCCTTTTCCCAGGCACTGGGGGCACTTCTGGGCTTCAGGAATCATCTCCGGGGGGTGCAGTCCCTGCCTGGGGCTGTGCTGAGAGCACCAGGCTGAGAGCTTGGTTTGTATGCAGGGAGGGATGCCAGGGTGGCTGCTGCTGCTGCAGAAAGGAGGCACTTTGTGTGTGCTTCAGGGAGGAGCAGGAGGCTTGAAGGACAGAGCTGCTTGCTGCCTGGGGAAGCTGTTCCTCTTTTCCACCTACAAGGAAGGGAGTTGATGTTGCTCCCAGTGCTGGGTGCTGCTTCCAGCTCTGCAGCATTTGACTGGCTCTTTTCTCCTTGCAATGCCCAGCAAACCTTTTCTTCCCGAGTTTCAGTGTTTTGTGGCAAAAATCCACCAAGTGTTAGGGTAGGGATTAAACCAATTAAGGACTTTGCTGATATATCACAGACTCCCAGAATGGTTTGGGTTGGAAGGGACATTAAAGCCCACCCTCTGCCATGAGCAGGGACACCTCCCACCAGCCCGGGGTGCTCCAAGCCTGTCCAACCTGGCCTTGGACACTCCCAGGGATCCAGGGGCAGCCACAGCTTCTCTGCCCAACCTGGGCCAGGGCCTGCCCACCCTCCCAGGGAAGGATTCCTGCCCAATATCCCATCTAGCCCTGCCCTGTGGCAGTGGGAAGCCATTCCCCCTTATCCAGTCACTCTTTGCCATTGTAAAATGTCTCTCTCTTTTTTTATAAGCCCCCTTTAGGCACTGGAAGGGGCTCTCAGGTCTCCCTGGAGCCTTTTCTTTTCCATTCTGAGCAGCCCCAGCTCTCAATTCAAGGGACTTGGCTTTGAAAAATAAGTGACAGAGCGGGAATGCAGCGTGTTCCTTGTCCTGTCTCTCCAAATGGGAGAGGGGATGTTTCTGCCCCCCCAGCAGCTTTGCTGAGTGCTTAAACACACCCAGCTGGGCAGAGTTGGCAGCCCCTCCCATTTGGAGGGCTGAATCCCCCCTGGCCCAGGGGCTGGGAGGGCTCTGTGCCCATCAGGCACACGAGGAGCAGCTGGGGGTGCATCAGCCTGAGGAGGGGCAGCTGCGAGAGGGGCAGGGGGGGCAGAGCTGAAAGGCTGGGAGGGCACTGCCTCCTCCCTCAGTTCCTCCTGTTCTCAGCAGGGAGCGTGGGGTGAGTAATTCCCCTTGGTTCTGCCTGGAGGGGTTGGGGGTTCTGCTGGAATTAGAATGTTATTTAATGTGTTGCGTTGTAATGGTCTGGTGTTGGAGGTCCCCAGTGAGTGCTGGGCCAGAGCTTGGGCTGTGTGTTATTTCCCCCAGTGTGTTGAGCATTCATCAACTTTTGGGAGAGAAAAAATGTGCCATTTACTGCCAGGGCAAGTGGTGGTAAAGTCTTGCTAGCCTTTTCACCTCCAACCTTTCTCAGACCTCAGAGGGGTTACCTCACAGAGTTAAAAATTATGGCATGGATGTTTTTGGTGCCTATTTATCCTTGTTTCTACTTTAGCAATAACTCCATGAAAAGAAATCTCTTAATCCAGCAGAAAACATTTAGAAGCCTTACAAGCAACTTGGTGTCTTGGTTGTGTGTGTGCTTAGAGCAGAATAAGCCTTTTATACTGGCAGGGGAAGGGACAAAGAAAAAGCTTTTTGAAATATGGGAGTGGCTGGATAAAGTAAATAAAGCTGAAGGCACACCAATTTGTCAGATGCTTGGATTGTGTGTGATAACGTGCTGGGTATGGTGGGAGAGAAAAATTCCTCCTTGTTTATAAAGTCAGTTTTATTCTTGGCTTTCAAGCTAACAAATAGGTCGATATTAAAATTCTGTGATCACCTTCTGAAGGAAAGTGTGTAGGCAGCATTATCTGGCTTTCCCTGGAGACAAAAGTCTAAACAAACGTCACTAGAAAGTGTTTTGGGTAAGGCTTTATGGGAAGTTTCAAGCTGCTTTTCTCCTGCCAAAATTCAAGTTAAATAAACCTGGAGTTGAATGTGTCTTGTTTTTTTCATGCCAATCTGTGTGTGGCCTTCAGGAAGTATATCCTATGCAGGCAGGAATATTTATGGGGGAAAGCTGAAGATCCAGGCCCTCTGTGAGCTTGTATAGAATTAATTCACATACAGACTCACCTTAAGGAGTGCTGAGGAGTCCTCCCTGTTATTAGCATTAATAGCAATGTTTGTTGCCTGTTTCAGCAACAGTGACATTGGTCAAATTTAGTTCTTTACAAGCTGGGGATTTCTTGGGAGCTTTAAGTAATGCCACCAAAAGTGCAGGGTTTAGTTGCCTGAGTGACCCAGTGGCCCTGAGTGTTCCTGCAGGTGTTCATGCTCCCATTTCTCAGGTGATCCAACTGTAAGGGTGGAGATATTCCCTCTTCAGAAGGGGCTCATGAAATGGGGTTTCTTTTCCTCCTTTTGCTAAGCTGGAAGCTGTGCCTGAGCAAGGGAAGTGGTTCCTAAATGATGCTGGAAGGTTTTAGTAGCAGTGTCACCATCTGAGTGTTGGGGGGGAAATGAAAACTGAAGGAAAATGCACAGACACATGATTAAAAGTTTAAAAGGCACTGGGACAAATCCAAGTATCAGTGGGAGGTACTGTGGTTTGAAAAGTTACCGTGGGCAACTTCTGAGCTGAAATTGCATCCAATTAGGGCGTTCAGCTGAGGCTTATCTGGTGATGGGCAGAGAAATGATTAACTAATGACACCTGAGAGGGTAAAAGTTGTGTTCCAGGATGGGTGGGGACCTGGCTTGCAGTGTGTTGGTGGCTGAGTACACCTTGGGGTGGAGGGGGTTACATTAGGAACTTCTAGAATGGAGAATTAGATCATCTAGGAGGAAGTTGAGATACTTCAATTGATACTCGTCATGGCTTAGTCAGTGTTCAAGCCGGAAGAAGCTCACATTTTGCAGGTTTCCCCTGAACCATTGTCGGGTAGTGTGGTCTTTAAGTGTGCTGGGAGGGAATCCTGTGCCAGCAGCACCTTCCTCCCTGCCTGGGTGCTCTCCCAGCACCATGAAAGAGTTCCCTCACGACTCAAACAAACCAGACCCCAAAGTACAGCTCTGCTTGTTTTGCTTTCCTGCCTGCTGGTTCAAAGCCCCTGCACTGACTCTTCCAGTGCCTGCTTCTGGGGCTGTGTACCTCTAGCTCAGGGTTGGGAATTTGGCAGCGCTCTTCTCACCACACTTTTAATTAAAACTCTTGCCTGACTAATTGAGGTTCTTCACCACTTCCCTTCCACCCCCGCCGTGCTCCTTGTTCTCTGCTGGCACCTTTTTGTTCGTCTCTTCCATATTGTAGCATTTTTGATCTTTGTGCTTTTGTCTACCAGCGTGAAAGGAAGAGCCTGGAAGTCTTGGATAGTGAGGATTTCCAGTTCTTAGGCATATGTTAGGAGGTGTTGAATATCATCCCTGAGTCCAGTTGCAGTGGCTGTTCGTGGCAAGGAACTTCTGGGGCTCTTTATATCACATGTAATAGGCAAAAAGAAAAGACCTGTTCTCTGTGTGCTGGTCTTAAAGTTTTATCAAAGGTGGGATCTGGGAATTGCTTAGAGAGTAACTTGAAAAATTGCACCATGTTATTTGGAAGGGGTTTGGCTACGTTGTTTATTGGGAAGGGGGACTGAAAAGTAATCTGGGAGGAAGTAGGTGGGATTTGTTCAAAAAGTGGCATTAATCTGTGTTTAGATGCTAAGCAATGATAAGTTTTTGAGTGGCAATAGAAAAGGGGATGTGAATTCTTAGGGTTGAGATGTGATTTGGTAGGTTTTCATTGGGTGCTGCTGAGGGAAGTGGTCGTGGCATTGCTGAGCGAGGTCGATGTGGGGTCTGTTCACTTCAGCACCTGCCTCGGACTTCTCTGGTGAGAGTTTTAACTCTTTATGGATGTTTCTAAGTGTATTAAAGCATGTTGATCATTGAATTGTTTTTCAAACCTCTGAGAATGGTTTTTTCAAGCAGGCAGGTGGGTGAGAGGTGCAAAGCAAGTCTCTATTCATTGTGGTGCAGTGTTGAGACCCACAGGGTGATTAATACAACTATCATTAATGCAGTCACTGACTCTTTTAATGCCATTTCCCCAGGAATGCAGCCACCTGTAGAAACTGCTGGCAGTGCAGAGCTGAGGATGAGATGGTGGATGCTGTGCTCACAGCTGGGACACCTGGGGGGTCCTTTCCATCCCTGGGGAAAAGGAGTTCCCAGCTGGAAAGCTGCTTCCATGCAGGAGCTGCTGACCCATCCTGAGCGTGTGCTTTTGCTGGGGAGCTCACTGGGTGTTGGACCAAGGGGAAGCTTTTATTCAGAGTATTCATTTTGCAAGCATTTGGGCAGATTGAGAGGAATTGTTGCCATGACTGTGTCTCTGCAGGTTGTAATGCTGCCTCACATGCCTGCTAGGAACTGAGGAAGGAGGTGACAGTCTGTCCCTCTGGAGGACATTTTTAAACCCCCAGTTTTTAGGTTTTTTTCAATACAGCCAACCCAATAGGAAAAAGTAATTGGAGTTTTTCCGAGCTAGGAGCATTTGCTGGGCAGAAAAACATCTCGGGTTACAGCACAGTGGGCCTTGCCAGTCAAGTTACTCACCTTCCCCATGTTTGACCTGATAGATCATTTATAACAAACTATATGTCTGCACTCTTCAGTATGTCTGTTCCTGCCTTAGATTGCAAGAAACATCCTCAAATAACTGGTGGGCTTAGAGCTTTTGTCTTGTATAGCGTAGATTTATTTCCAGGAGGCTGCCACGGTTAAGAAGGGATTTATCTGACATTGTGCAGCACGTTGAGGATCTGGGACAATTTCTATTCAGTGAACTTGTTCTGAATGAGTTAAAAAGAAAGCCAAAATAAACTTATTTTATAGATTCATAGGTGGGGATATCAAGGTATCAGTTGGATTACAATAAATGCTCTTGGTACCAAACTGCAGGTGCTGTGCCAGTGTCAGACAAGGTGTCCAGTCATTTTCATTTTACTTTGTTTTGGCACAACTAACACAACGTTTGTGTTTTAAATGGTAATGCATCGTTTGCAAACATAGAGTTTTCCTTCCTTCCCTTTGGGCCAGAATCTCCAATACACCTTATGGGGTGGGGTAAGTGCAGATAAGAAATGTTGCCCCTTCCAGCTGTGCCTCAGTTTTACTTGATTCAGGTTAAAGTGAGCACCTTGCAGGGGAAAAAACCCACCAAACCCAAACCACTAAAACACTCAGCACAGGCTGCATCAGACCTGTTCCAAACTGAAGCAAAACTTGTGTGATTTTTCAGGTGATAAACATAGTTGACATGCTAGTCCCTTGAGAGGGGAGATTTTTTTTTTTACCAGGAAGCAGATGGAGTGGATATTGAATAAGTGCACTTAGTTCCTTTAAGCTCTCCTGAGTTCACTTCCTCCGAGGCTGAACCTGGGAGAACTTGATCCATCATTTCACAGGCCAAGTGGCATTGCTGTGAATTTTTAATATTTTATATATATATATCTTCAGGAGAAAAATGATGGTAGACACTTGTTGTAACCACAGCAAAGTCAGTTACTCTTTGGGATGGGAGGACTGGTGGCATCTGTGGATCTTGCAGGGTGTTTGTCCCTGGAAGGTGTTGTTTGGTCTTTTCCTGCCCCTGGAAACGTGTATAAATAGAGGTGTAATAGAAATGGGTTTCTTAGGAGTGTTTTTAAATGAAGATCAAGATTAGACATGGATAATATTGGAATATGTAACAGTGGTGATCACAGCCTGAGCATCTCCTGGGACTGCTGGCTGGGCTAGGAGGTTGTGTCCTGCCTCATCCCTCCATAGCCCTGTTCTTTAGCAAATTTACCCAAATTAGAGACCTCTATGATTACACAAAGATACTTGTGTGTGTGTAAATAGCACGTTTAGACTTGTGTGGGTTTGTTTGGTTTTTTCTCCTGGTGCTTCTCCTTGGGTACTTTAAAGACTTAACAGGATTGTAGGTATTGATGATTTGAGAGGAGTTTGTCCATAGGCTCTGGTTGGAGTTGGGTTGGGAGGGACCTTAAAACTCATCCAAACCATGTTGGGATTCTGTCTAGGGACCAAATGGTATTTAGAACTTAAAATCCTGGAGAATCAAAGTGCTGTGGATGCCTTGGCTGTAACAGTTTGACCGATTTGGGTGGGTTCTTTTCCTGCTTATTTGAACCCTGTGCTCACACCACCTGTATTTTCCCAGCTCTTTTTGATTTTACTCCCTCTCCAGAGGTCTCCAGTGCTCTGGAAGTGGTTGGTGGCGAGTTGAGGATGTGCTGACGGGTGAGAACTGCTGGAAGCAGCCAAACATTTGGGCAGAGGAGCAGGGTCAGGCTGTCGGGCAGCTCTGAGAGTTGTCCTCTCAAAGCAGAGGCTGACCTGGTGGCCTGAGAGCACTTTGAGCTGGGCAGGACCTGCCAGTGCTCAGCAGAGGGCTGGAAGCTGCAGGTTTGGAACAGGCTCCTTTTGCTGCTCCTTATCTATAGGTTATAGATAATTTTCAAACGCTTAACAGAATTTTCACAGAAAAATCCTGTGGAGAATGGATTTCCTCTGTGTGTCCCTGTGGCTGTAATAGTGATGTTACTTTGGGCCAAAATGACATAATTTAATCCTGCTTAGTCTCTGATAGAGCAGGTGACAAAGGAAATGTAAATTCCATTTCTCGTTTCAGCAAGATGGGCTATGTCCACATCTGACTGTTGACAAGGGAAATTAATTAGTGCATGTCTTTGTCTGGTGTTCAGCAGAGCTTAATGTAGTGTGGCACGACAGTCTAATGGCAATCTAGGCCTTCTCCAAAAGCAGTTCTGAGTCCAGCCTTTTGTGATCTGATTTTTGGCTGTTTAATGAGCTGTGGCTCTTTCCCACCGAGTGTTTAGAATCAGAGTGGAAGTGTGTTCTTGGTTTTGAAAAGCAAGATAATTTCTGGCTTTTTGGTGGTCCTTCCTTGCCTGTGTGACCCTGTGCAGTCCCTCTGGGTGATTTCCCAGTGCCTGTGCTCTCCTGTCCTCCAGCCAGTCTGCTCCTTGCAGGTTTGGGAAGCACAACTGGAGAGCAGTGAATGCACCGAGCCTTCAGCTGGTGTTTTCCTCACAGAGCTGTTGAAATAGTAGGAATGCCCTGGGGAGTTGGTTGCCAGAAGGGTCTCTCTGCCCTTAATTTTGGGTGGTGTCTGGAGGTTGATGTCCAGAGAGCTCTCCTCTTGGTCAGGCCTTGCTGATTTGCAGGCTGGGAGCTCGCTTGGCACGGAGCTGGTTCTTGTGAAAACTGCGTGTGTCTAAATAAAAACAAGAGCTCTGCCAAAGCCCCCTGGTATTTGTGGTATGAAACTCCCAAGGGAGGAACCCCAGGGCCTCTGTGGAGCTCTTGGTTCTGGTCTCCATTCACTCCACACGTTCTCAGTGGTGGGTGTTACAATCACTGCTGTGTATGAAGTGCTTTGTGGGGTTGGAATCCATATAAGGATCTTGCTGTCAAAACCACAGCATCATCAGAGGCCCCTTTCTGAAGGAGGGCTTCCATATGAATGCTTTGGAGATGATGCAAGTGGCTTATTTTTGCAATATTGGCACCAGAGCTCCTTGCTCTGAATTTCTCTTCCTCCTTTACAGAGGCCATAACTAGTTCTGATTCTAAAAACAAAACAAAAACAACCTCCCCCTCAAATTACTCATTAGAGGCAGCTCGGAGAAATAATGACATCTCTAAATATTTTTGGACAGGAAACCTTATCTGAGTCTCCCATCTTGAAGAGGAAAATGTTTAGTCTCAGGGTTTTGCTTGAAATTTGCCCTGGGAACAATATCAATATATGGACTAATGAGATGTTGCTGTTGTGGGTCAGGTCTCACTAATAATTGTGGTTCTTGTTAATAAATGTCTTTTAGACAGCTTCTCTTCTAAACAATGCATTCATTAAAAAGCATGGAGGTCCTTCCTCCTCCAAGTGTAACAATGTTTTTCTAAAAGCAGATAAGTGTGGGCTCCCTTGAGCTTCCTTGGGTGTTTTGGGTTTTCAGTTGTCCTGCTTTGGGGAGATAAAAGCTGTGGTCACCATCCTCTTGTCACATCCTCAGATAGGGACAGATGTTCTTCCTTCCAGAGCCTGTTGGATGTGTTTTGAGCTCTTGTGGTCAGTATTAATGCTGCAGTAAAAGAGGAAAGCAGCTTTGGGGGGTCCTGGGGGTGCCACCCCCCCTGGGCTGGGCTGTGGTGCTGGCCCCGATGTGTCCCCCGTGGCTTGTCTGGTCTGACTGGAGTTGGTGTGTTGCAGAACGGTTTGATGGGAAGGAGTGGCACGTTGGACATTGTAACCCTAAATCCTCCCAAGAACTTCTGTTTCCCCAGGCAAGTCGATTGGCTTGGAAAAGCAATGGATTTGAGACAAAGGGAACCGAATTGACCCTCCTGAAAGGGACTGTGCAGCTTCTGGGAGGGAGCCACTTGCTGCCAAATCATTACATGCTCTCAGCTGGAAAGAAGCTGCCTCATTCCCTCCAGCAGAAGAGAAAATTAATTTCCTGTGATTGTCTGCTCAGCCCCACTTGATGAACATCCTGTTTGGGAGCTTTTGGAACTTAGTTTTTATCCAAAGGGGGTAAATGGAGCTGCCCAAATAAATGCACTGCTTGAAGAGATGCAGAGTGACAGCAGACCTTAGTGCTGTGGGCACCTCTGGGTGTAATTAGGCATTAGGTAATTGGGAAATTGAGTACACCCTCTTGGAGGAGAAAACAAGTGCCTTCATCTGCTCTGAATGGGGTGTGTGACTTCCCCCATCCCTCCTTGGCTGTCCATGAGGATGCTAAATCTGGATATCTGACTTAGCCAGACCTCCTTGCCTTCCCTTGGGGCAAATTCACCTTAATAGGAACTCCAGGTAAAGGCAGTTCCCTCTTCTGAGCTGATAGAACTGTGGTGGCAAAGGTGCTTGCAAGTTTTGGCAGCCTTTATTTCAAAATAACAAGTGTTTTTATATATATGTACACACATTTGTCTGGGATTTGGAGCACTGCTTGTAAAACATGGTTGTGTGCAAAAAGGAAAAGGAGGAGGCAAGAAAAAAAAACCCTGTTGATTAAATGGTATCTGATGGTTCAAATATATCCAAAGGATTTTAAAAATCCCATTTTCCCCCTGTTTGCTGAGGCTTTTTCCTCTCCAGGAATGGCTGTGTAGCCTGGGCTCTCCCTTTGGTGTGTCTGGAGCTGTCCCTGTGCTTTTGTAAGCATGACTAATCCTGCAACTGGAGACTGGATGCAGTTCTGCACCATCCAGTGCCTCTGTAATGAGGAGGTTTTGATGTCTTAGGGCAGCTGCTCACCCAAGGACTTGTCTCTAAATGATGAATTAATCCTGAGCTGTGGTGTTAGAACAGAATTTAAGCCTCTGCAACTTCCAGGGGTCCTAAGGCTGTTGTAATCCTTCAGTGAAGGTGCTCTAAACCCAAATGGCCCTGATTGGGTTTAGCTTTCTAGCTTGTGTGCCCACCCCTTGGTTAATTGGTTTCCCCAGTCATCCTAATCTGACTGCTGGAGGCTTGGTTTGGAATGTACTTGCCCTGGAGTTGTGGAGTTCAATGCTCATTCTCCATTCTCCTCCACAGCCCTGGATTCTGGGGGCTTTACAGAGACACTGCCTTGTCCATTAGCAACATCTGTTAATTGAGGGCTGAGCTTTGGATCAGAAAGAATCCTCCATATAATTTTTCTTTATCTGAGGTGACAGGAGTCCAGAACAGGAACTAACTATTACACCTTCCCAAGCCACCCCCCTGCTCCTAAGCCCTTTATCCCCTTGCACTGGTGTGGCAGGCAGGGAGATGGGAAGCTCAGGAGGCTTTAGAAGCAGGGAAGGTGGATGTTTTGCCTGCACTTGACTACCTGTCTTTGAAGAGCCTTTATTGGGAACAAAGTCCAACTTAATCCAGTCTCTTCTGGTGTTTCTGAGGCAGTGGAGCAACAAGTTGTTGCTGATGGCTGTGGTGGCCAAAGGGAGCAGAGGAACTGGTGGGGTGGCTGCTGAGAAGGTGCCTGCAGGGCAGTGAACAAATAATATTTGATAACCATGATATCACCCTGCTCCTCTTTGCTTCTGGCTCTCACTTTCTGGGGGGTTGAAGGTGATTTCTGCTTTGTTTCTTCACGTGGAAACTTCTCCTGGGCTGGTGAAGTGAACACTCCTCTGAAGTGTTTATTGTGTGTGAATGGCTGTAGAGGTTAGTGAAATAAATTCACTGCCAGAGCCAGTCTCAGCTCATGGTGATGGTGACTTGGAGGATCCTGTGGTGATGTTTACATGGGAATACTTTGGCACGTGGAAACCACTCGTGTCAGTGACTGCCCCCAGCAGAATGGGCAGTGAGTTGTTTTCAGTGTGCACCTTTTAGTAACTGCCAGACGTTTTAATCTGCTTATTTCACTGTAACAGCAGGAACAGAAACCTGGCTGGGTGATGTCCTGTCAGTCAGTGATGGTTTTCCCACTGTTGGCCATGGCCTGTGTTCCTTTGGAGTGGTACAATAGTGAGTCCTTTCTCCCTCTCTCCTTCCACAGCATCCCAACTCCTCTGATACGCTGCCTTCTAGTTTCTGTTGACACTGTAGCCTGGGCTAATCTTAGTTAATCTTAAAATATCTTAATGTTGACATGTTTCCACCTTCTAATGGCATAGAGACATCCCTGCAACCTGACAAGTGCCAGGTTGTTGGATGGTGTCCTGTGGATTAAGCCCTTGTGTATGGTCATCTTGTTCAGGCCAACAGAGCTCCTGTCAACACTGAAGAGTGGAGAAGCTTCTGGTTTCGTGCCAGGTCTGAATTCAGATAAATGCTTCTGCTGAGGAGAGGTTTATAAGGAGAGAAAGGTGGTCAGTATTTCTAGTAGAACTCTCTACAGGCTGTCCTGAATTTTGATATCTTAAAATTCAGAGTCTGCCATGCAGCACTGCTCGGATTTGGACTGAGGAAGGATCCTGAGCATTGCCCAGGATGAAAGCTGGCACCTTAATGATGCTCCAGGACCCACAGTAAATACCTTTGACCTTTCCAGGAGCAATTGAGGCTTTGAAGTCCCCTGGAAGCACCCACAATCACCCGGAAAGCCTTGGTGTGATAGCCCAGGTGGGGATATCTCCAGGAACATGTGGCAATGACTGTGTGATGACACCTTTTTAATTTCTGGCTTGGCAGCTCTGAGTCTTGGAGCACGTCAAGATTCAGAGCTCAGTGTCGTGGCATGAATGCAGCAGAAACCTGTGTGCTTTAGGGTTACCCTTTTCCTCAGAGAGGACTCTATAATCTCTCAGGATTTCTTTATTTATGTGGCTGCTTGGCAAATGCCTCAATGCAGAGATGCTTCTACTGAGCCTTTGGCTGTCGTACCTGTTGTGCTGGACCAGAAATTGTGGTTCAGTCTGTAGCCGCTTCTTCCCTGCTTCTCTTTCCCTGTATCATCACTGCCTTGATTTTGGGGAAGAAGGGGTTTATTTTTGCCAGAGAGAACACTTCTCTTTCCTTCCCCAGAGTGTAATTGTTGGCATGTCGTGTGTTCCTGAGAGGTGGCAGCTTTTCCAAGCTGCTCTGTGTTGCTTTTATTGCTCCCCCCACATGGTAGTATTCCCCAGCTCAGACTTAAATAAAAGTTCTAAAGCTTGCAGTGTTGAGGGAAGTGATGGAGAAGCTTTCCCAAAAAAGTGGGGAATGCTGTTATTGCTGTTCTGTGATCCCAGGTGAGTAACTTGGCTCTCTTCTCCTGGAAAAAGGAATCCTGTTCATCTCATCACATACCTTTCCCTGAATTGAATGTACACAAGAGGTTTCTCCAAATGTGGTTTATTTTTTAGTTTCATAACCTAACAGGATGCTGAAGCCAGTTTGGCCTTCCCTGCACAGATTAAAAGGCTGGGAAAGACTTTTTGCATTCCTTGAGCTTTGCCCAGTCCTTGTGCTGTGGAGTTTCTTTGCTCAGAGGACTCGAGATGAGCCCCAGTTCAGAAATGAGCACTACCTGCTATCCTTTGGAAGCTTGTCCTCTTCCTGCAGGGAAAGGGTGGGGATGAGATGAGAGGCAATATTACCGAGGTTGTGTTTATGGCTGGGTGCAATCAGTGGAAAGTCCAGGGCTTTGCAGAGGGATTGAATCAGTAAGTTTGAATAAATGTGGGCAGAATTTGCTAGAAGGGCATTGGGAAAGTGTCTCTTCACCTGTGTGTCCTTTGGTGCACATCTAGAGAGTGCTTGTTTCATTTCTTAAACTGCTTCCTTGATGCTCTACTGGGTTTTATGTGATTTTACTGCCCTTTCTCATGGCTCTCAAGTTCCTGCACCATACTGCACAAAACAGGTATTTTTAGCCAAGCCTTCCAATGCTATGGAACTTGGCTTAAAATCCCCAGGCAAAAGATGCAGGGAGAGGAGTCGAGAGCAAGAGATTTTGGTGGTTTGGATAACATCTCTCTCAAAACCCTCAGCTGCTGGAGGCTTGTCCTGGTTCTGGGAGGGCCCTGGGTTGTACAAGCAGTAGTAGATACAGAGCAGTGCCCAGGGCAATAACAAAAACCCCTATTGAAAACTTGAGGCCAAATGCTGTAGGAAGCAAAATGTCTTGCTGAGGGTCACAGAATCCTTAAGGTGGGGAAAGACCACGGAGCCATGTGCTGGAGGAATCCTCCTGGGGACAAATCTAGATGGGATGTTACTCCTGAGGGACAAGAATAAAGTGGTTTTCTGTGTAGGGGGAAAAAAATAAATGTAATTAGCAGGATCCTGGCTGCCTGAATTGTTTTGGAATAAGTGCTGCACTGGAAAATGCAGATCAGTTGAGGTACCAAGCCTGCCTGAAATGGGGATGTCAAACTGCTGGAGAGGAAGAGGAAAGGGGACTTGTCTTTTGTGGTGTTGTCCTAAAATCATGGGATTTAGCAAATCTGATTTGTGTGATGTCATCTTATTTTCCTTTAGCATTTTGGACTATGCTGCTGCTGCCCAGACAGACTCAGGCTCTAAAGAATCATTTAAAAGGAAAGGTGAGGACTCAGGGATTATTCTACCATTTTCCCCTGCCCCTGGAAAAAGTGTTCTGCTTTCTCCTCCTGCAGCAGGAATTTGCAATTCCCTGCAGGTTTATTAGCAGGCAGAGATTTCTTTCAGGCAGAGGGATGTGGAGCTGGGCACAGGAACCCCCACGATGCACTCGGTTCTGCCGGCACTGGGATTGATGTGCTTCCCAAAACTTAGCCTGCCTCAGTTTTTTAACCTGTGCTGACTCACACAGTGAGTTCTTTTGGCATGCCATTAATGATAAATGCTGATAGTAACGAGGCTCAAGTAGAATGAAGATTGGCTGTGAGCTGTAGGGTGTGCAGGAGGGAGGTGCTTTCCGAAGTGACCCGGCTCTGGATCTCCCTTCACAGACGTGCGGAGGCTTTTTGAATTATTTATTGAAGAAAATGCGTAATCAGACCTGTTTTTCTATTTCTGTCTTAAAGCAGCAACGCTGCCACAGCAAAGGTAACCTTCCAGGGCTCCCAAAGCAAGGGGCACTGTTTGTAAATATGGTTTTCCTTGGGTTTGTTGCACAGGGTTTATTTCTCTAAACAAGCCTGGAGTGCAGGGGATCTGATAACCCACCCTGCTCGCCGTGAGAGGACATGGAAACACTCCCTTCTTCCTAAGCTGCTTAGAGAAAAGACAAAGCTCCTGGGCTAAGTGCCACCTTTATGTTTCTGCCATATGCTGCCACTCTGCAGTGTTGTTTGCTACTGGCACTTATTGTGTAGGATTTCAAAAATTGTCTTTAGAAAGGCAGTCTCTGGAGAAGCATCTCCCCGCTCAGGAGGAGGTGAGACAAACAGTTCCATAGGAACCTTTGCAGGGGATATAATAAAGGATGCTAAAAGAAAAATGAGTATTTGACTGGGCAGAGCATCAGAATTTGGCTTCTGGTGTGTCTGACCTTATAGGAGCGTGTCTTGGAGCGTGGCTGGCTTTTCCATGAGCTTCAGCTGTGCTGGGTGAGTCACTCTGGAAACTGGGAATGCCTTCTGATGCGAAGGGGGGATTTTTAATGGTCCTAGGTAGTTTTCAGCTTGGCTTTCAGCATTCGGCTGAGCCCCAGGGAGCCCAAGAGTATTACATGGAAAGGCCTTGGATGTCTTTCTGAGCTCTAATGAAGAGAGAGCTGAAATTGCAGGTTTGCTGACACTGCAGTGTAACAGGAGACCATGAGAGGGATCAGGAAAAGAGCTTTTTGCTCACCTGGTGCCCCATGCTGCCTGGGAGCAAACTGCACTATCCCGGGTGTTTGGCAGCTCCCTGTCTGTAATGCACACACACTTGGACTAGGTGAGGGCATGGATGGGTCCCTAAACACACCAGTGTGTTCACACACCTCCAGGACATCACAGTGGTATTAGAACAGGGAGGCAAGTGCACCAAAGGTTGTTAACTTGCTCTTGTTGTCTTGAGTTGAGCCTGAAGGAGTTTGGAGGTGTTGGAAATGCAGTCAAGCACTCTTCAAATTGATCAGCAAGTGTTTGTCACAGCTTATTGCCATAAATTAATGCCCACTGTCCTTTCAGAGAAGTTTTGTGCATAACTGGTGGAATAAAGTAGTGGCTGGATTCTTGCTGGTAGGTTTAACTGCGTAATTAGACAGTACCTTCCCCAAAATGATGTTCAAATAAGCTGAGCAATGGGAAACCCTTTGGCTTTAGGGCACAGTCGGTGTGATGTGTGGGTGTTCTCACTTTCCATGTATTTAATAAGTGTTGAGAAGGTGCTTATCAGGATTGAAGGGCATCTCCACCAACATCGAGATCATCTCCTTGGGCTTTCCAGAGGTCACTTGACACGGAAAAGCTTTCCCTTTGGTCTGACAGCCACAAAAGAAGTGGTAGTTTCCCTTACAAAAGAGGAAACAAACGTGGGATGCTCTCCCAAGCTGCTGTGGGAATTGTGCTAATGAGGGACAGGTAAATGCTATAAGAATCGTTCTTACTCTGCCCCACTGGAGTGTTTTCTTTGTGCTAATAGATGAAGTGAAAGCGGTTGCTTTAGTGCTTCTCCTGGAAGTTGACATTGCTGCAGCAGCTGGGAAATCCAGCCACGAAATGAGGATTTCTGGAGATGTTGCCTGCATTGTAGCCAGAGTAACGGGAAGGTGTTGTATGGGGTGATGTTGCCTTACATAAACACATGAAAAGAGCTTGGTTTTGTGAAAGTCATCCCTTGGGATCTGTGAGTGTACAGTGTTAGTCAAATACTGCTGCTACAATTGTCTACAAACCCCCAGCAGAATAATTCAGTGGAAGTTGCTGTGTTTTCCCTTCTCCACAGCTTGGTTTATAAATATCTCCCGAGCCATTGCTTGGGCCCTGCTGTCTCTCCAAGAGCACGGGGTTGATGTGAAGAGGAATAGGTCCCAGGAAGAGCTGCCAGGGCTGGCACAGCCTGCAGTGGTGCTGGCGCAGGGCACCTCGAGGGGGAACCACTTGTGGTGGTTGTCGTGGTGTGTGCAGGTCACTCAGGGCACGTGATGGGGCTGGGAGTGCCTTGTCCTGGAAGGATGAAGGTGGTTATGGGGTGGACACAGGGGCAAAGCTTAAAGCTCGTCTGAATTCCAACCCTCCTGCCATGGGCAGGGACACCTCCCACCAGCCCAGGGTGCTCCAAGCCCCGTCCAACCTGGCCTGGGACACTTCCAGGGATCCAGGGACAGCCACAGCTTCTCTGCCCAACCTGGGCCAGGGCCTGCCCACCCTCCCAGGGAAGGATTCCTGCCCAATATCCCACCTAAGCCTGCCCTCTGGCAGTGGGAAGCCATTCCCTGTGTCCTGTCCCTCCGTGTCTTGTCCCCAGTCCCTCTCCATCCCTCCTGGAGCCCCTTTAGGCACTCCAAGGGGCTTTTAGGTGTCCCTGGAGCTTTCTCTTCTCCACTAACCCCAACTCTTTCAGCCAGCAGCTGGCATTAATTTGTGTGAAATGGCTCTGGATTGACTTCCATGCGTGTTGGGAAGTCAAACTGAAGAGCCTCCTGCAGAAGACACTTGGACTATAGATAGACTCTTGTAATGATGGCTATAAAAAGTGTTCAATCAAGCTTTATAGAGACATTGTCCAAGTTAGCGTAGCTCAGTTTCATTAACAAGAATGTTTCAGTGCCTGGAATGCTGAGCCATGTGGATTTTTGGAAATAGAAATCTCTTATAAATATTTCCAGAGAAATCCACACTCCTCTCCCTCCCTTTTAGCTGTAGCACAGAATTCTGTGTTCTTTTCCACAGCTATCAGTTGAAGTATTTTGGTGTCTTTGCTCCTCCTCTGAAAGCTGTAGTAAAAAACATGCTGGAAATAACACAGCAAAAAAAATAAGCAGCTTGTTCCTTGTTTTCTGCTGAACTGCCTACTCAAGAAAATTCCACATTGGAGCTGTAGCAGGTTTGGATTTGATGGAAGGAGTAGTGGCAGCTCCAGGCCACAGTCAGTCACTCTGAGGAAACAGGAGAAGGCTGGTGGTGTCTAATCCTCAGAGATATCATCTTGTTCCCATGGTCCTGTTTCCTCCACCTTTGACCAAGTGGCTCTTTGGGAATTCTTTTCAAGACAGGCAAATCCTGGACTGTCTGTTGGAATGGGCTCCTGAATGTTGCTGGCATGAAAAACAAAGTGCTGTGGCTGAGATGGCTGGAAGGTGATGTAACCCTTCCTGCTCTTCCTTGCTCAACCCTACAGGAGGAGCAGGGGGCACTTCAATACCCTGGAGGTGGCTCTGAATGGTCTGGGAATAAATACCTGCATTCCCCCTGCCCCTTCCCACGAAGGTGTTCATGGTGCATTTTTCTGGAGAGGGTAAAGCAACATTAGATTAGTGAAATGACTCAAGAAACTGTGATTGTTTTAATATCCAAAGCCTCAGCTGGCTTCTCTGGAGATGAGCCCTGGCTGCCTCTCATGGATTGTCCCTGTTTTCAGCAGGAGGGGTATGTGTTGTCCAGACTCAAATACCATGGAAATGAATTGGTGAGATTTGTTGGGACTTTGTGTCATCACAGCCTTCCTTGTCATTGCTTTGGGAAAGATGTTTACCCCCACATTTTATTAGGGAAAAAATGGCTTTAATATTAGAAGGGATGCTTTAATATTAGAAGGGATGCTTTCATGCATCTCCTGGCTGATGTGAAGGAACTGAGGTTAATTAAGCCCTGCAACAGGGAGTGAGATAAATTCTGAGACTGCTGCTTGCTTGCAATCCAGATGCCCTAATGAGATAATGAAACACTGCTGGTTTCTGGTACAGCAGAGCTGGGGAGTCGTGTGATGTAAAAATAGTCACAGGAGATGGGAACAAAGAGGAGATGTCTGTCCTGGCTGCTCCTCAGAGCTTGGAGTGGAGCACAAAACCTGCAAGATCTCTACTAAATAGGTTGTCTGGGGGGGTTTTTAGCCCTTTGTTGTGAGGGGAATCTTTCTCCAGTTGCATTAGTAGTTGAGCTGCACTCTGCAAGGGGAAATGCTTCGCTTGTGCTGCTGCTGGTGGTGGAGAACACTGATCTCATCCCAGTGTGCCTGTGGGAGAAGGAGCAGCACAGCCCCGAGGTATGTTACCTGCTGCAGGAGAGCTCCTGCTCAGGCAGGCTGGCTGTCCTGGCATTTCCTTTTCTCCATCCTCCCTCTGCCTTCACGTCCTTCCTGAGAATCTGTAACTTCAGGATGAAAAGAGGCTCAAAGCTTGTGGCTTGTGATTGTTCCCAGAGCCAATTACAGCGAGAGTGGGGTGGACCTGGGGTGTAATGAATGTGGTTTCTCCTCTCCCTCAGATTGGAAGGAAAATCCAAGTGTGTTGTGCCAGGCAGGCTGTGGAAACACCTCTGGGGGTGGAAGAGTGAGCTCTGTGATGTTAATAAACAGTGTTGTGCTGCAGGTTCTCTGCATGTGTGTTTGCCAAGCTAAAGGCTGCTCCGGGCTGAGGCTGCTCAGTATCAACACAGATTGTGTACATAACTGTGAGAATTAGGAGGTGAAATGATGCTTCTTTAGAGCAATCTCTGCTTCAGAAGTGATGCTGAAAGCATGAGGAAGACAGCAATTTGAGCTGTCACAGGAGGCTGTAGGTTGTGGTTCCCTTTTTTGTCACATCCCAAGGCTCGGGATTGTCCCTTTTCTTGCTTTACCCCATTTTTAACAAGGAAGAAAAGGGCTGTGTTTTCATTCATAGGCCAAGCAGGACTGAGTGCTCAGAGAGCTTGAATAAACCCTTTTCATTGGTGGTTGCTCTGCGAGTCGGGGTTTATTTCTGTCTGCTCCTCCAAGCCCCGCCACCTCCACGATCCGAGAGCGCGGCGCGCTGCCGTGCGAGTGGGATGGGGAGCACACGGCCAGCCGTGCAGCTCTGCACGCCTGAAATTCACTGGCAGCGCTCTGGGGAACGTGCCAGAGCAGGGCAAACAACTTGCAAGCAAAGCTGGAGAGGTTTTCAGAGATATATGTATATATATGTATGTATAGTGTTGCTCAGGGAGATTGAATGTGTAGTTTTGCTGCCTGTCCCCAACCTTTGGAGTCAGAGCCCCGAGTTTCCCCTCTCCTTGCATGCTGTTAAAATCCCTCTGGCACAGGTGGAAGGGGTTGTAGCAAATGTGCTCCCCCAGCTATGCATGAGCTGCTGTCTCTGGGGAAATCACACAGCAGAGCAGCCTTGGAGGAAGAGGGAGGGCAGGAGTGTGTTTGCTTTTGAGACAGAAATTATCTCATTGTGGAGCATATGCATATTTCTTACTCATTGCTGCTGTGATTATGCATTTTCCCTCTTCACAGATGACTAAAGAGACACTGTTTCTTAGGAAGAATGATTAGAAGTCTTCCACTTTCTTGCTGCCTCTTGCTTTGTGTGTGGTATCCCAAATGTGGCTGATATCTACCCATTTATCAGTGTCCTGCTGCTGTTCTCCCTGGGTATGAAATGGAGTGTGTAACAGGGTATGGCACAAATACACCGAGCAGAATGTGCCTGCAGCTAATGAACAACCAGCTTGGAACTGGAAAATGGAGTTTTGCTTTGTCTGCAGCTTTTCCTTGGTGCCCTGCTGTTCTCCTCGTCTCTGAGGCTGCTGAGAGTCCCCACAGAGGTGCTGCTCAGGGCTTGGCAGGTAGAGACTTGGTGCATCACAAAACACAGGGTTTATTTTCTTTATTTTTCTTGTTTGC
Organism: Anabacerthia variegaticeps; assembly: GCA_035583185.1. NCBI lineage: Eukaryota > Metazoa > Chordata > Aves > Passeriformes > Furnariidae > Anabacerthia > Anabacerthia variegaticeps. The sequence continues at coordinate 2,705,039 of JAWWEW010000166.1, forward strand.
CACAGGGAGGGGTGTTAACTCTGGTCAGTTGTTTGGTTGCCCAGAGAAGCTGTGGCTGCCCCTGGATCCCTGGAAGTGTCCAAGGCCAGGTTGGAGCACCCTGGGCTGGTGGAAGGTGTCCCTGCCCGTGGCACTGGACGGGCTTTAAGGTTCCTCCCAACCCAAACCATTCTGTGTTTCTTACCATCAGTGCTTGTTGTTCAAGAAACTGTTTTAGTTAAGTGAGCTGAGGACTTTGGAGAGTGGGAGTCCTGGATCTGGACAGTTCCTCCAGGTTTAAGCACTTAGCTCTTGGGGGAGTTGCTCTTGGGGACTGTGTTTGCCTGTGTATGCAGGTTTGTCCATTCCTGAGCCTTTTCTGCCCTCCTTTTGAGCACAGGGGTTGTGGCCTGGAGGGGAAATGCTGAGGAAAAGCACTTTTTCCAAGTGCAGTGGCCTTCTGGCTCGGTGAAGTGCAGGGGCTGCAGGGCCACATCCTCCTGGACTCCTCCTGGATGTGAAGCCCCGAAGGGTGATTTTTTCCAGTGAAACTTATTGGAATAATTCACATTCTAAATGGCTGCAGTTGAAACTCCATTTCAGACCTGATTTCACCCCTGCCCTTCCTGTAGCACCCTGCTCTGGCTGCAATGGGCATGAGAGGTTGCATTCTCAGTTTCCTTCCCTGTGCCTGCTGGGGTTCCCCGTCAGAGGTTCTGAGCTGTGTGATTTGGGTGTGGTACTTCTCTAAAAAAAAAAAAGCTTCAACCCTAAAAATTCATAGCTGGGGAGATTCAGGTGCCAGGGGTGTGATGCAGCTTGGGCAGGGTGGTGTGTTCCTCTGAGCCTGAGGAATGGAACCCAATCCTGATATGCAGAATATTCATCTGCTTCAAGAAATTCCCAGAAGCAGGCGATGTGCTGGGGTGGGAAGTGTTGACTTCCCAGTGGCATTTGCTGGAAATGTTGTGATTCCTTAAACATGAGCCCTCACCTGTTGTGTAGGTTGGTTGAAACAGGTGCCTGGCTCAACAAAATATAATTAAAAATATTAATACCGAGTTAATTACTGGCAGAGTGCAATGTGTTGCTACACAGGGGGCAGCAGTTGGTGCAATCCCATGGCCTCGTGTTGTGCCTGGAGCTGGGCACGCTGTCCTGGGCAAATCCCTCCAACCCCTGGCCAGAGCATTGCAGTGGAAGTCTCAGGCACTCCTTTGTGCCCCATCAAACTGCATCTGTAGGAATGGAAATGCTCATTCAGTCCTCCTGTTGGAAAAATGCGTTTCTGAGGGGAAAGTTCCTGGAGATTTTCCTCTTCCAGTTCAGTATAAAAGGTTGCGGTGTGTGGGTTTATTTTTTTTTTAGTTAAAATCCCTGTTGGGTGTCTCAGAATTCAGTTCTCTGCCCACCAATCCCAGTTTCTGAATGTAGTTAAAACCCCTTTGATTTAGGAAGCTGATTTTAGCGTTTTGGAAGCCATCTGTTGCAACAAGGGGAAAGAAAAGCCCGTATTGGTTCCTTCCTGTAGTGTCTGTAATTAGTCCCGATGTTTTACAATCCATGTGCATAGGAGATGTTCCATTGTCGGGTGCTCCAGAGTGGAAAGAAGGAGCTCTGAGCACATGGCGAGGCTCTGATTCTGCAGCGAGAGCTCCATGCGAAGAGCAGGGACATCTCTGCAGGAGCAACTCGCTCTTAATGCGGTCTGGCTTAGGCACTTGGGTGAATAAATACACGTCCTTCGCGGGGAGAAATGATTTGTTTACCGCCGAGGGTCAATAATCGCAGGCTAATTTCGCAAGGTCCATCTCTGCCGTATAAACAGGAGGAGAATTTCTGCATTGTTTCGGCTGGCTGAGTTGTTGCAGTCTCGGCTCTCCCGACCGCTGTGCCAGCACTCCCTTCTCTCCCCTCCTTCCCTGCTATTCCGTGGATTTTCCTTGCTTTTTTCCTTGCAATCATTTCTGGGAGCGACTTTGTGAGCCGGGAATTGCTGAGCCGGGGGAGCCGTCAATGCGTCTGCCGCTCCGCCAGGAGCTGGGAGCCTGACACAGAAATTGGGGTGTTTTCTCGCCCGTCTTTCCCTTCCCTGCGGTGTAAAATGCAGTGCAAAGGGATACACGAGGCTGGAATTTCCAAGCCCCGATGGGAACCCCCAATAAATGAGAACAAATGAGCCTGCGGAGCTGCGCTCCCGGTGATGCTCCGTGCCGGGAGTTCCCCGCAGCAGAGGGAATTCCCGACCCGGGGATGGAGATGCAATTTAAAGCCTCCTTTTGTTACGCCTGGTGGGAAATGAGCTCGGCAAAGGCAAGCCGGGATTCCTTGGAGCGCATCCCCGCTCGGGGAGAGCCGCATCATCCATCCATGCGGGGGCTGTCCCGGCTCCATCGCCCGCTGATGCTCTGCCAAATAACCTCGAGGCTCCTGCAGCCTGAAATCCCTTTGTCTCTAAAGCAATCCCCCTTTTTCAAAGAACACAGGAAGGGAGGATTACTCTGGGCTGTCAGAGCCCTAGTGGAAGGGTTTGGTTTCTTAAAGGGAGGGAATAATGGCACATGGGCTGAGGAGGCTGAAACAGGATGGTGTCGGTGTGGTTGGTTCCATCCCCAGTTCAGGAGCCGTGAGATTGGGGTGCTCTTGCCCCGCTGGTTGTCCCGGGGGTTGTGGAGCAGGGAGGGCTTTAATCAGGAGGAAATCCCTTTGGTTGTGTTCACTGCCCCCGTGGAGGGCTCTGCACTTCCAGAGGAACCTGCTTGGGGGGAGTGGTTGCAGGGATTTCCCAAAACACCCATTTTTGGCATCATCTCGCTTTTCAGAGAGGCTCAAATGCTTTGACCCGTCTGCGGTGCAAGAGGAGAAAAGGTCACTGTTAATTAGATTATTGTCTATCTGTGTGTTAACATCCTCTCTCTCCACTGGCTGTGTTTTGCTGGTGTTGTGTGGTAGAGATTAAATTGTTTCTCTGTTGCCCTTTGCTAAGCTGGGCTGTCTCAGCCCTGTTCTCTGCAGGTGAAAATCTGATGGTGGGTGGTTTTCAGACTCCCTGAAACACAAACCTGAGTGTCAAACAGATTGCAGGAATGAACAGGATCACCTGTGCAGATGTGAATTTACAGTGTCTGCAGTGAGCAATTACCCTGGAAATGTCAGAAATAGGGTGGGAATAAGTATATAGAGAATATATTGAATGCACAGAATATACTGAGATTTCAGTGCATGGTGTGCATGGGAGTTTTGGGGTGTTCTCAATACCAGCCCTGGTCTCTGACTCTGCCCCTGAGGGTCCCCCATTTGGCAGTTTTGGTGAGCCTGTGCTGGAGGAAAGGCTGCAAGCCAGAGCTTTGTCTTGGTTTTACTGGTGTTTCAGATGGAAGTCGATTAAAATGTCTCCCCTTGCTTGGCTTTACTGGTGTTTCTCAGTGTGTGAGCTGGAGGAGCAAATGAGGCAGAAGAAACAAGCCCCTGGCCCGCTCTGCAGATGAGCCCCATGAAGGTTCCCTGCAAGGGTTCTGCATTTATTTTAAGCACAATAAGCCCTTGAGACCTTTAAAGATGATTCCTCTGGAAATGTGCCTTCCCAGAGCCCCAGCTAGCTGGTTACCTGGGGACACTTGCCATCCCCTTTGTGTTGGACAGCAGTGAAGGGTTCACTGGGTGACATTTGGAGGAGAATGTTTGCTAGAAAAGCAGGAGAGCTTTGAGTCTTGCAGAGGTTGGTGTGAAGGACATGTAGGTTCACTGCCTGTGTGTCCTCATGGGTGTCCTGGTGGCACAAATGGTGTGAGCCTCTCAAATCCTCCTGGATTCTTTTCCTGAAGAGCTGATTCCCAGCACGTGGAGGGGAAGCCTCTCAGCCTTTCGTAAAGTGCATGACTACAACATCAGCTGAGGGCAGGAGGAGCCCTGGGAGGCAGCACAAGTGGGACAGCACTGCTCTCTCTCCTCTGCAGAAAGTGGGTGGCTATTTTGGGTGACAGTGCTTGGGTTCCTCTCAAAGGCAGGTGCTTTGCATTTTTGAGCAGTGGGGACTTGGACTGGGGAGGCAGAGCAGCGGTGGGGTGTTAACTTGGGGTATTTTTAACCCTGAACTCGGAGGAGAGAGCAGGCTCAAGGTGCTGCCTCTCCTCTTCTGCACCACTTAATATGGATTTCATTTTGATTAGATGATTGCAGCGTTGAGAAACCTTCTCCTGCCTAAGGGAAGGTTTAAATTAGGCACTCAGAGAAAATGAAAATGTGTGCAGGTTTCTGAGCAAAGATGAATGTGGATTTATTACAAAGTGCTATTTGGGTTGATGAGGGGGGGAAGAAGAAGCTTTATTTGTGTGTCTTAGAGTGCCGATATATTACCTGGTCTCCAGGGTGAGTTTAACCTCTCCTCAAATTAATAGTGGAGCTCTTACTGAATTGAGCTTTGGACTTACCTGAGCAAAGTGAAAACAAAGGCCCGACGTGTGGCAATTTCCATGTGGGATTTAAAAGTTGCCACTATGCTTTTTATGGAAGTAAAGTTAGAAAACTCCTCTGAGGAGCTCTCCCCCTTCATGGGGAAGAGAATACTTGTAAACCCTTCATGCCATATTTGAGGGTTTAGCTTTTCTTGGTTTTATTCAGGTGAAGTTTAAAAGCTTCAACCACCACGTGTGGTTTTTCACTGGGGAACAAGGATGAATGCAAACAAAAATCTGCCAGCAAGTGGTTGGTGTGGTGCTTAATTAGAAGTTCCTACCAATGCCCACCTTAATTTCTGATTAGGAAGGTGTTGCCACCCCCAGGTGTGAGAGGGATGGTGGGGTATTTCTCATCTTCCAGCTGCAAGTGCCCCAAGCAGCAAAACCAGCAGCCACGTGGCTGGGCAGCAAGTGGTATTGATTCTCTTATCTGAGTCTCTTATCTGGCTGATCCCTGGAGGAATAAATGGGTGAGCTTGAATAAACAACGGGACATCAGAGCTCTGCTGAGCTCCCTCTGAGCAGAGCCTTGTGGTGGCTCCAAGTGATGCAGGAGGTGCCTTGATTTTAAGATGTTCCCTTTTGCAGACAGTGTTCACTTATTGAAGAGTTGCCAATGTCGTGGCTTGGTTCAGGAAGTGCATCATTGCAGTGCTTTGAGGCAGTTTGTACTTGTGGTTGTCCTGTACTGTAGCAGCTGGAATAACTTGCCAGGATGCAAGACTGCTGTGTTTCTAAAAAGCAAAACAAAACCCCAAGGAATTTCAGCTCGTTCGTGGATGGGGATCTAACAATGTGTGCCTTCAGGTGAATTTGGGATTTTGGCTCACTTGCAGGAGTGAGTGAAGCATTTTCACTTTAATCTCAGGTAGTTAAAGCTCTGTTTTAAATTAATTAATTAATTTAATCACAAAGCAGGGGAAGCCAACTGGAAAGTATTGACTGTCAAAATCAGAAGGCAGGTCTTAGGCTTGGAGTGTTCTGTGATAGGGATGCCTGAAGATCTGCCTCTTGTGCATGTTATCTTGGTCAGGCCCATTGCTTGCCTGAACTGGGCCAAAGTCTATTTGAATTACTATATTCTTGTAAATATTGGAATGTTAAAGTTTTAAAGAGCAGCTGCTTTTAAAATACAGGCTGGGAGAAGGGTTTGTATCTCACCATTGAGATCACTTGCCAGTGAAAGTCAGAATTAAATCTGCCATATTATATTGTTCTCTCCTGCAGCAGAAAATACAGATATTCCATTGTCTTTGTCATGTGCATATGATTTTATTTTCTTTCTCTCTCCTGATTTTTTTCATTTGTTTTTTGCTGGTGCATGAAACCAGAGCTCAATAAGAAACCAGTTAAACTCCCTGGTAAAAATCAGGGGCATATTGGCCTGGATTTTTCGATATCCAGGTGTATAAAAGGCAAATAGGTTCACTTATGTTCATTTGTGCTCCTTCTCCACTGTCATGGAAGTCACCCATGAGAGCTCTGGTATCTCACAGAACATTCTGAGTTGGAAGAGACCCACAAGGATCATCATTCCAGGTTTCTTCTGGAAGCTTCACCAGTATCTGTCTGCAAATGCTGAATTTTGACATCTGTTTATTAGTAGATTTAGCAGCAGCTTTACAGTTCTTAACCCAAATGCTGTGAGTAATGTGTGCTTAGGGTATTGATCCATCAAGCACCCTTGAGGCATCTGCATTTGACTTGGCGATTTCCATTTCACCTTCAATTAGAACAAGTCATAAAAGCATCTCCTTTGGTAATTCCCTTTGGTTTCAATGAATCCCAAACCACCTGAGCTTTGTGATTATTGAGATGCCGTGTGTTCTCAGGGGCAAACTGGGAGTTAGGAACGTGCAGCTGGGTGGATGTACCTGCAGCCTCATCCCTGGGTGGGAGTGGCATTGCAGGCAAATCAAGTGGAGATGGTGAATGTGTTCAGAGCTGCCTGTTCTTAATGAGTTTTCCTGCCCGCTGGCTCGACTTACTGAAGCTGGAGATGGTTGAAATTGCCTGGATTTGAAGTCCTACATCCCCAAACTCATTTTTTGCAGAATCACGAAACCCAGCCACAAAGAATAGGGAAGGAAGTTTTGCCAGGCTTGATTAAATCCAGGAACATTTACTTTTTCCCTAGTTAAAAATGGATAGAACTTATATTTCTGCTGCTTGAGTGTTTAATCTTTAAGAACTCCAGCCTGACCCAGGCATCAATTGCTGCTCCCAGACTGCTGCACTGAAGCTTTATTCCTTTTCCCCTCTGTGCTTTTTACACTCAAACACATTTTCCTTTTTCTCCTGGCTGTGCCTCTGAAGGTACCTGAGTTCATGTGGGTTGGAATATTTTCTTTTTCCAGATATATCCTTGCTGCTCCCAAGTGCTGGGGGGGGAAGGATGGGGTGAAGAAGTCATAACGTGAAATTCATTTTATTTTGTTGGAGCCAAGGTGAGCCTTAGTGAAGGTTTTTCTTTCCCTCCCTTTGCCAAATGCAGGCTGAGGGTCAGTGTGACATTATCCACAGGAGAAATCCCCCAAGCCTTGGATTTCGAGTTGCTTAGAGAACCGTGTGCCAGATCCCTGTGTGAAACAACCTGCATGGAAATAACAGGGCTCATAACCAGTGGAAACGATTCACCTGGGCATTAGCAGGTGGCACTTGTGTTGTGCTCCCTGTGGTGGCTGGAGAGTGCAGGGAGGAGGTGAAATGAGGTGGGAAAATGCAGGTTCAGTGGTCTGTGGTATGTGTTTTTTGAGCTCTGATTTCATTCAGCAGCTAAAAGAGGGTGGGGAGGAGGGAGGAGGATGGTGCTTTCCTGAAGCAGCCCCTGAGATCTCCCCAGGCAGAATCACTGACCTCGGGGTTTCCCCTCAGCAAATGTCTGATGGCACACCTGAAAATGCCTTTGGCTCTTCCTGAAATCCTTGGGAAGAAGCATGGCCAGCAGCCTGCCAGAATATCCCAGGAAAGCTCTTCCCTCACCCTTCTGCCTTGGAAACCCTCCCCTTGTGTCCTTGGGGGGAGTGCAGGGCTAGCAGGGGGATTCCAAATGTTGAAGAGAAAAATTGCTCTCAAATATTTATTCAGTAATTGTATTGGACATTTTTTTTGCTCTCTAATATAATCAGCTATAATACTGAACTGTATATTTTGGATCTTACCCCTCTTGCATTATTCAGAGCCTGTTGTCTCTGTTCTCAGCTTGCCAGATGAATTACCTCTGTTTTCAATAGTTAGGCTTGATTTATTCCTTTCTCAGCCTGTGTAATACTTAAACAATTCCCAGGCAGATTGGGAAGTTGACTTCTGGAAGACACAAAGTTTAGGATCTCATTGATCTTGCATCCACTGCTGCATCAAAATGACAGCACCCATTTGAGGGGAGAGCTCACCAAGAAGAACTTCTATGTGAAGATTGTAATTTCTCTTCCACAACCCATTTTTTTTTCTTTCCTGGCAATATTAGAAACCCAACTCCTTTTCATCTTCCCCTGATGACTCATCTGCACTTTGATGCTGTTGTAGGGCTGTTGAATACCAGAAGTTCCGCACACACTCTGCTTTTTGGCAGTAGAACTGAGGTGCTGGAGGCTTTGACTGGTGTGACAGTGTCCTGGCAGTGGGGAGAAGGGTGGCTGAGGGGCACGAAGAGCTTGTCATGCTGGGAGTTCACCCTTAGCGTAAGAGGGAAGTTTATTTTCCAGGGAGCAAGACTGAGATAAAAGGGGTAGTTTGGAGCTGGATGGTGTGGTTTGACCTGTGTACTTCTCCCTTGGAGCTGGACAATCTATTTGTGCTCAGTGTTGGTGTCAGATCCCTCCTAAGGAAGGATAAAATATATTGACTGGAGGAAGAACGCTGTGTCTGTGCAAGGTACAGGCATAAATCACTTGCTTTGTACCTGAGTTGGTCCTTCCCTACAAGAAATCTTCCCGTGTGAGAGCTGAGTGAGCAGTTTGAGGGCTGTGGAGGGTGAGGCAGCCACCACTTGAGGAGCCACACGGTGACTTTGCTCTCATGAGTTCCTTTAATAGAAAAAGGAGTGTTTTCAGTGCAGGGATCACTCTTGAGGAGGATGAAGAGAGTGTGTGTACATTCACGTGCCCATGTCAGGGAACTCTTCTGCAGTGTCTGCCCTGTTATTTCTCCCTTTTTGGCAAGTGCTTGGCAATAGTTTTGTGATTAATGGAACTGTTGCTGGACACCACAAAGCACTGACCTCATGGATAAACTTGCTTAGAGATTGCTTTCTCAACTATTGTAGCAAATCTAGCCAAGCAGTGAGACACTTCTTTTTTTATTTTTTTTAACTTGTTTCTGTGCCAGAAATATTCCAACTGCATTAAATATCTTTGGATATCTTTGTATGAGCCAGTGATAACTTCCTTATGGCCGTGAGCCAAGAAGATAATGGAGGCTGCACAGTTCAGGCAAATGTTTTTCCTGGCCTTGCTGCTGTAAGGAAGTGACTGTGGAAGTTTCCATGGGTTGGAATAAGGAGCAATAAGTGGCTCAATAGGAGGGGACAAGGACACCTGGAGAGGGTGGGTGTCAGGAGCATTGCACTGTGCAGGACTGGAGTTTGGCCAGTCCCAGTACAACCCAGTACAGCCCGGGTGACTGGAAACTCAGGGCAGTGGGAGCAGGCACTGGTTTCCCTCCTCTGGTCAATTTGACTTGCAGTTGTAAAGGTTAGAGTGGGGTATGGCTGGGATGTGGGGAGAGGAGGAGCTGGACAGGAGTGAAATGACTGGCAGGGCTGTCCCAGAGAACCTGCTGGAAGATGAGGTTTTCCCTTGCTGAGCAAACAGGGAAAGAGAAATTCCAGAGCAGCTTGTTTTGTGGTCCGTGTCCTGTTCCCAAAGGGTGGCTCTGGGAGCAGTTGCTGCACGTGTCAGTGTTCTCAGGGCCACACAGACACAGCTTTCAATCTATCTGTACCTGACATCTGATAGCTGATTCCACTTGGAGCTGGCTTTTGATCCTTGTCTCTCACGCTTCCTACAGCTGGGGCCGGTGTTGTGGTTGTTTGCCCTTGGAGAGCTGCACTGTATCTTCTTTTTCTCCCAGGGATGCAGGTTGTTTTCCCTGTGCCATGGGATTGGAGCTCTTCCATGTGGTGTTCTTCAGACTGGTGACCAGCAGGGGCACGTTGCACTCAGATTTTAAGCCAAAACATGGTAGTCTTTGACAAAGCTTTTCACTTCAGCCCTACCACTGTAACTCTGCACCAGCCCTGAAGTTTGAAAGAGGAAGTTTTACCTTCCTTATTTTTCCCTGTGTGTTTGGAGGGGGGATGCACGCTGTGCTCCTGTTAATACACAGTGCCATGAAGCGTGTTTTGAAGATGCTGAGCTAAGGAGTGGTGGGAGGAACTGGTAAACAGGGCAAGGGCAGCCCTTGTTGCCCACGAGCATTTGCCAGATGGCTGGTGACAGCTGAGGAGACAGCTGCTCCTGTAACCCAAGAGGCTGCCTGCTGCATGGCACAGCCCAGCCATGCATCCATTGGAATCTGGGATTGCTCTGATAAAACACTCTGGCTAAATCCAGGTGACTGTGCCCTGTGTCAGTGAGGTCCAAGCCGTGCTCGCCCACTGCCTTTGTGGGATGATGTAAGGACTCAGGAGGAGCTGACCCTCTCCCACTGTGCTGCCTGTGCCTGACACACGTGAGGGTGTCTTGGTGGTGTTTGTCACTCTCATTTGGACAGGAAGGGTGCTCATGTGACAGTCTGGTTACTCACACTTCATGTTGCTCATCAGTGTCCCTGCTGGCAGTATGACTCCAGCTTTAGGCACCCTGCGTGCCACAGGGGCTGTACAAGTTGGTTTGATTCCTGCTGGAGCCCCTGTTGCTTGTTCAAAAAGGAAAAACAAGAATAAGTGTTGGAAAACTATAGTCAGAAATATGTATGGACTGGTTGAATAAAATCTCCCTTGCCATTTATGTCTGGGATTTGTATCCCTCAGTGAATTGAATGGTGTTCTCCTTAAGGGGAAAACACTCAGGAGTACAAATCCACTGGTTCAAAATAACAGGGGGAAACAGTCCCCTTGCTCATCTCTGGGGTTTGGGTTTTTTTGGCTTTGGTGTATTATTATTTGGGGCTACTTGAAGCCCCTGATTTTTCTTTCACAATTACAAAATAGTTTAAAAATCTCTCTGCTCTTTCAGGACAGCTCTCCAGGATTGCTCATGTTTTAGTGGCATGAATATTCATGGCCTTGCCTACCAGTAGAGCTGGAAATGCTGCCACACTCTTGCAGGATGTTGTTGGAACTCCACAAATCATATGTGATGTTTGAGCTGACTCCTCTGTGCTTTCTCCTGTTAATACATCTTGTTCCCAGACTGTCACGGTCCCTTCCAAGGTGACCACAGTGACTTCATGGACACACTCACTCTGTGCCCCTGAGGTGCTGCTGCCTGTCCTTGGCTGCAGCATTAAGGCAAAGTCGGTGATGCAATGGGTAGCAAAGCATTGGCAGTCTGTGCTGTATTTTAGGGTCAGGGCAGTAAAGGAGGCCTTTAAAAGCCCATCTGGAATTGTAATTTGTTCCCCAGTTGTGCCAGGTTAGCTGTTGCTTCATGGACTGGTGTTGCAAATTTGGCTACTGTGGCAAAAAGCAGGAAAAACGAATTCCCAGGCTTGACTCACAAAGGGGTTTTTCTAATGAGGAGGTTTCATTGTGTCGATTCTTTAGCAAAGTGAGATTCCTTTCAAGGAATATGGAGTATCTTTGCTTGGTGTCTGTCTGATGTCTGTTCCCAGGTGCTGTAGCCCATGGGAGGAGAGGAGAGGCAAAGGGGCCAGTCACCCTAGTGGGTGCTGTGGAATGGACCTTCTGGGAAGAGCCAGCAACAGCAGAGGACACCTCATCACTTGTCTCCTCGAGTGAACTGATGTTTCCAGCTCTTTACCCACCCAGAACTCGGTGGGTCAGAGACAGGGTGTGGAGGACAAGTGTTGCTGAAACAGCTGCTGAGCAGGGAGCTGGCAAAGCCAGCAGCTGGGGCTGCAGGAGGTTTTGGTGTCCCAGACTTGCCAAATGGGTCCTCTGTGCAAATTCGTGTGCTGGGCAGGAGGATTTCCTAGAAGGAGAAAACAGCTGTTGGAGCTGGGCTGTTAATGAGTCATTGATGCTCTAACAATCAATTTGGGCACACTGACTTGTTAAGTGATTTCTTACTGTTTGCTTAACTACTTCATTTGGGATCCTTGAAGGAATCACCAGGTGGAATAGATGGGAAAACGTTCCCTTCATCAACTTAACCAGCTGTCATGTGGCTCTTGAAATAAGCTCCTCGCTAGACACTCTTGTGTCTGACTTGGTGTTCATTTGAATTAATCTCCTCCAAATAGGTGGGAGTGAGGCACAGGAGCCTTGTTGAGGCAGCAGCAAAGGACTGAATGTTCTGTGGAACAAGGAACACTTAAAGCAGCATTCCAGAGTCGGGAGCTGGTGAGCTGCAGTTCTGGAATGTACCACGGGCCAGTCTCAGACCCCAGGGCTGTGCAAATGGAGCAGGAAGGGTGTTTGCACAGGCAGAAAGCTGGTGGTTGTCTGCCTGGCTGCTGAAGTTCTCCATGGTGGGTCCATTATCCGGCTGTCACGTTGTCCTGCAGAAGATGTGGGGACACCAAGCAGGTTGGACTAGGGTTAGAGGCTGCTTGTCCTGGCCCTGTTGTTAATGAACAAATGTGTGTTGCTTGAACGGCTGTAGCCACATCCTTGTGTAATCTGGGGATCAGTGGTGGTTGTTGATCCGCAGTCTCCCCTCCCTGGAACTGAGCAATCCTCTGTCAGACGGCAGAGGCACCACATGTCAGCTAACGATTTGCTTACTAGCGTGCGTAAGCCCCGGTGCACTCCATCCAGCGGCCGAG
>JAWWEW010000166.1:2727292-2759006 GCA_035583185.1 Anabacerthia variegaticeps
GTGAGGGGATTTTAGGGGCCGTGGGTATTTTGGGGCCTTGAGGGGGCTCCGTGAGGGCATTTTGGGGGCTGAGGGGACTCTGTGAGGGGATTTTAGGGGCCGTGGGCGTTTTGGGGACACGAGGGGGCTCTGTGTGGGCATTTTGGGGCCGTGGGGATTTTGGGGACCGATTGGGCTCTGTGAGGGGCTTTTGGGGTCTTGAGGGGGCTCCGTGTGGCCATTTTGGGGACTTGAGGGGGCTCCGTGTGGCCATTTTGGGGACTTGAGGGGGCTCCGTGTGGCCATTTTGGGGACTTGAGGGGGCTCCATGTGGCCATTTTGGGGACTTGAGGGGGCTCTGTTTGGATTTTTAGGGCTGTAGAAGCCTCTGTGGGGACTTGAGGGATGTTTGGGAATTGAAGGGTCTCTGGGGGGCTGTGTGGAGTGCATGGGGTTTTAAGTGGGTCTCTGGACAGAGTGTGATCCTGGATAAAGGGTTGGGATCGGGAGGAGAATGCGCTTTAATTTCAGTGTGTTTCTTGTTTTTTTAATACTTTAATTGGCAGTAAATCAGCTTTCCCTTAGTCCAGTCTGTCACACCAGTAAGAACCAGTGAATGATCTCCCTGCCTTTATCCTTTCATTGTACAGCCCCCCCCCTCCTGCTCCCGGGGAGAGGATGAGGGAGCAGCTGGCTGGGCAGCTGGCCCCAGTCAATCCGCCACAGTTAAATGTCCTTAAATCCAGTCAGAGATTACGTGCTGGTGCGAAAATACTGGCTGTGGTGATAAGTCACACATCCCAGCCCTTTGGACAGCAGGTTTGTGGTCAGGGCATGGCTTTGCTCTGCGTCTCCTTCGCTTTGCAAACAGCTGGTGTGAAGGGGAAGGAAAGTGGGAGGACAAAAAGAGACTCAGTGACTTAGGATCAAAGTGATGTTTTGGAGAGATTGAAAGATAACAGATTTGGGTACAGGAGCAAAAGTAGTTGGAGCCCAGAAAGGAGGGAATGTTGGAGAAATAGAGCCCTTCAGCTCATTTGAGGTGGGTGGTTTGGGTTGTTGGGGCTGCTCGAACCTTCCAGCAATTTTCATCTTTGACGTTCCAGCCAGGAAGTTTTAGCATAACAACCACTTTCACAGTGTTTGATGCTGTGAAAGTCAGAATAGAGGAAAAGAGCTGTTGCTTGTTGGAAAAGGTGAGTTGCTTCGTGTCAGACTTCAGGCAGCCTTGCTTGAAGGAGGCCCTTTGTAATTAGTGAAATAGGTGTTGCTGCTGGCACTTGTAAACGTGTCTCTTAAATGTTTCACTCATAGTAAGCAATTTTTACACAGAGAGTGCTTTGTTTTTCATAAAAGTTCTGCAGCTTTTGCTGCACTGGTGCTCCAGATAATGAGTTAGCAACACCTTTTGTTTGGTCCTAGATTGATACTCATCTTTTTTTGTGCTTGGGATAGTTTTATGCTGAGCAAACCTCTCTTCTGATCTCAGAGTTTGGAGACTAGCTCTCCCAAAGTTGTCACCATTCCATCATTGATAATGACATGAATGGGGAACAGGAGCTCTGCCACATTGCTCCCTCTTTTCCCATCTGAGAGCACTTGCTGGTAGCCAAAAGGCTGATTTTTGCAGCAGGGCTTTGATTTACTTTGTCACCCCTGTGCTATTGAGAAAGCTACATTAGGACCTATAGAGATGTTGTTATTTTTACCTTGTCCAGTATTAGACTTGGACAAGACTGGAGCAAGTGTTAGTTTTAGACAAAAGTATGGGATTTTTTTCCCTCTTGCTCCCTTAATCATTCTGGGAGCAAAGCTGCTGTGTAACCCTGAGCATCTTACTGCAGATAACACAGGAAACAGAAGATTTGAGAGATGTGGAAAGCAAATTCTCTTGAGACACCCAGAAAGTTATTCTGGTGCTTAAAGGTTCTCATTTCAGTGGTCTGGCTTTGGTGCTTTTCACACTCCAAATATTGCTTATTTTGGAAGTGGTGGACAAGTGTGTCTCAACTTGAAACCTGGATGCAGTTAATTCCACACTTCACTGGTGGTGAGGTCTGGTCAGTAAAGCCTGAAACAAGTTCCTCTCTCTCTGCCCCGCTCCAGTCCCCAGCTTCTGCTTTCTGGCACATTTCTACATGAAGCTGTTGAATTGCACGCATCAGATAAAGGGTTCAGACGTTTCTCTCCATCTCAATTTTCAAACAACAGCCTCCCTTCAGGAATAAAAATGATGGATGATTCCTTAAGCTCTCGCTGACCTTAGATGGCCACTCATGACATTTGGCTCTCTGCTGAGTTTATTTGTTCCTTTTTTTTTTTCCTTTTCCTGACCAGTAGAGACTGTTTTTGTAGATAAGAAATTCTCCCAGCAGCACGTATCTCACGGCACAGCCCAGAGCTGCAGGAGGGACAGATACGTGTGTAGTAGCATCTTCCCTGTAAAACACTGACAGCACAGTCCTGAGGGGGTTAATGAAACAAAGGGGCTGAGATGCAAGAGTTGTCGGAGTGGTTAAATCCAGGGACACCTCAAGAGCTTAAATCCAGGGGCACCTCGGCTTTTTGATGAGTCACTTAACATGCCCTGTTTTTTCAACCTGTTTTGCCTTTTCTCCTCTTCTTGCCCGTGTTATATGAGGACAGGAGGCTCTGGAGCAAGTCAGGGGCTCGTAGCCTTAAGGTAAAGCCTTTATAGGTGCTGCCTGATGGTATCTGCCAGTTAAATGGTTATTTTGCCATGGGATAATGCTGGGTTTGGTGGGGTTTAGGGTTTTCTGAAAACTGCTACTGGTGTGCAAATCTTGCTGTGTAGTGTGTCAGAAATGGTTGATTGACTGTGTGTGGAAGGGGGAAGAGCAAAGCTCTGAAAACCACAAATCAGTGCCAGCTGTGCTATGGGATCAGGTAAAACAGGTATATAAACAGTTTCTGGGGTAGTGCTCTCTGACAGGAGGGTTTCTGTGAGTTCTGTCCACTTATTATTGTGTCTGATAGTGTTTTTAGGAGGACTAAAATTCTCCTCCTTGGGTAAAAATTGGTTCTCAGTACCGATTTGCATGTGGTGCAGCTTCTGATCATTGAAGCTTCTGACTTTTTTTGTAATGTAGGTGATGTCAAGACAGTGGGTCTTGATTTGTCCACAACGTGAGACTGTAGTTGTGTTTTTCTCAGGTAGTTTTGAGTTTTAAAGCTGTTTTTCTTCAGGTGAGGAGTGGTTCTGGCTGCTCAGCAGCAGCAAGTGGGTGTCTGTCAGTCCATTTGCTATTTTTTAAATGCTGAAAAGGCAGATTTGCCCTTTGGTTCACAGCACACAGGGCTTTTTTAAAACCTTGCTTTTGCCAAAACATGCAACTTCCCGCTTTAGTTACAGCTCTTTAATGCCCAGCTCTCTTTTCCTGTGAGCTGCCTGTTTGACTCGACCTTGGGAAGCTGCAAATGCAGTTGTGGGGAGGAAAATTGAAAATGACTGATTTTCCTTGTCAAAACTGAGAGAAATGGAGTGTAAGTACAGTACAAAGTGGATTTCTAGAGCTGACAGTGCAGGTCCTGCTTTCAAGCAAGAATAGTTGAAACTACCCATGGTTTGCATATCAGGCTTCAGAACACAAATGAAGTAGCAGTTATATCTTATTTTAAGTAGATTATTGAAGGCAACCTCACAAAATACAGAGGTCTGGACAATTTGGCAGAGAAATAATCAACAAGCCCGGGTTTTGTTTGCAAACTTCCATCAGAAATGTACTTAAACAAGCACTCCCTGTGAGATACCTTTGTGGAAATGTGGGTTTGGCAGCTGTGTTTTAGCACTCAGCAAATTAAAAACTGTCCCAGCCCACAGGAGTGCCACTGTAATACATCCCACCATAGACAGGTGAGGGCTCATGTTGTGCCTATTCTGCTTTAAAGTGGGGCTCTGGTGCCACAGTTGGAATTTCACTATTGGGGGAGGATTAGTGTTGAACTGGTATCGTTTATTCTAAGGGATAGACTTTGAATCAGTCTGATTGTAGATTTTCATGGACAGATGAGCATCCTGCTAAGAGTGCAGAGCACACAAACCATTCATGCGCTTTCTTCTTTATTGGGCCATTGTGGGTTTTTTTTATAGCTCAATATTACAATTATTGCTTTTTATCTCGGAACAATTTGTTCCTCTATGAGCAGGCGTGTTTACTACTTGTGTCTGAGTTTGGCTTTCCTCGGTAAGGACAAGGAAAAAGTCATGTTGGCGTGGAAAACAACCAAGGAGAGTAAACCTCTTAATTCACAACTCTGTAAACATCCCCCTTGGTTATGCTAAAACTTCTTTTTTTAACCTTTAAAGACTGATGTTTTTATGTGATTTCTGCTTTCTGTGTCTGCGTGGTAAACTACATTGATTTCTTAGAACTGATTAACCATGTTATGTTAAAGCAAAACAAACCCCAGCTGTTCTGGTGCAGAGTGAGGTGTGTGGAGGTGAACTTGGCCGAGGGGGGATGCCCTGTGGGGTGACAGATGGGCAGAGAAGAGGCTGTTCCTCCCAGGTGCTCCTGGATTTTTGGCTCCCCTGCGGTGGGTGGGAGGAAGGGGCTGGCCGGGAGCGGGGGCAGGAGGTGGCACCGGGGTGCGATGCTGCCAGACTCTGAACATTTGTCCTTTTGGCTGTCTTTTGCAGGTGCACCAGCGGCTGTCTCCTTGGCAGAGCGTGAGAGTGGTGTACTGCAGTACCGTAGTGCCCTCTGATGGTGAGTGCACTCACTCGGGCTTCCACAACTTCGCTTCCCTTCCCTGCCCCCTTGGCTGGTCTGGCAGCACTCCAGGCTGGAGTTAAGGAAGAGACAGAGGGAACAACGTCAAGAAGAATTAAGGCAGTGCTCAGCTTTTCTACTGATTGCCCGTACAAAACTGGATGGGCTTCATGAAGGAAGATGGGATTGCGTGCGACTGTCTGAGCCTTTTTGCCAGGGTTGCTCCTGATGTAGCTGTGAGGTCTGTGTGATGCCTGCCCTGCAGGGCACTGTCCTTCCCGAAGGGATGGGGCAGAGGATGGACCAGGCTCTGCTCGGTGGTGCTGAGCAATAGGATAAGAGGCCACAGGCACAAAGTGATGCCCAGGAAGTTCCCCCTGAACATGAGGAGGAACTTGTTCCTGTGCAGTGACCAAACACTGAACAGGTTGCCCAAAGAGGGGCTGGAGTCTCCTCCCTGGGGATATTCCAGAGCTGTCTGGGACACAATCCTGTGCCACGTGCTCTGGGGTGGCCCTGTTGGAGCAGGGAGGTCCCCCTGTGGTCCCTTCCACCCTGACCCAGTCTGACCCTGTCGTTCTGCCTGCCCTCTTGACTTCATTTATGTAACAGAAGTGCAGTTCATACCAGCTGTGTGCTGAAACACATTATGAAAGCATTATGTTTGCTGCAGTGAATAACTCGTGAACCCAAGTCACTGTTGTTCCTTTTATTTAAATTCTGGGACAGCTCAAACATTAAGCTTTTTTGATAAGGCTGTCAGAGCATTTAGGGCAAAAGGATGTGCTGGTGGAACTTTAAAAATCTCAGTGTGCTACAGTGCAGAGAGGAAACAGCAGTTCCAAATTTGCTGCCTGCTTAACATGTGCATGCTGTGCCCAGAGACTGGAGCACTTGTGCTGACTGACAACGAGTGGTGAGTGGATCCTCTTCTCATTAGGGCTCGTTAATAAGGCCTAAAAGCTAATAAAGGAAAGGTTCTGACACAGTCACTTCCCCTGCCAGGATAGCGAGTGTGGGCAAACACAAAGAGAAGGTGACTGCTGTGGAGAGCTCGGATAAGAACCTGAGGGATTAAACAGGTACAAGTGCAGAGGGCATGTGTAAGGTTGGCAGGATAATGACAGTTGTGCCTGGTATGATTTTACCTCTTCTCACATTGTGCTTGAACTCCTCTTATTTCTTCCAACAGCTTCACCTTTACCAGTAGTAAATGTTCAATGCTGACTTTTTTTTCTCTGTGCTTTTTTTTTCCTTTTCACTTCATGTATTGCTTAATACCTTTTTTGTATACTTTTGTTTCTGCAAAAACAGAAGCCTTTAAAAAGGGGAGTCTTTAAAAGAAATACCCGTGACCTGTTGCTGGTGCACATATGATTGATTAGAAACTTTATGGTGCTTGGATGAAACTCCACAGTAACCTCACACTTAATATAGAGTGCAAAGCTTTCAAAATCCTCTGTGGTGTTAATTAGCAGCATTCCTGGCCAGGTTGTAAGGGGTCTGTAAGTGCAAGTGGAGCACACTTGTATACGGTTACTTTCTTTTCCTTGCCCCATGTATTTAAATGGTGGTTTAAAATGTAACCAGTGAAGATTAGCTGCAATGTTAGCTCTGTAATTAGTGAGGTGCCAAATGCTTTGTCCACTTGGTAATTTGTGGTGTAGATGGAGAGGTTCACAGGGTTGTGGGAGCAGAGGAGAACGAGGCAACCCTATCACTTGTTATAACTTTTCCTGGAGCTGTCTGGCAGGCTTGTGTTATTGACACGTCCTTTGCATGTCTTTCTTTTTCGTTCTTTGCCTCTCTGAGCTCTTCCCTCTCCAATGCAGCAAAAATCTGACCAGCCTTACTTGTGTGGGAGGTGATGAGAGGATCGAACTGGAATTATGGACTTTCCCCACTGGTGAATTAAGCTAGGAAATTACTTTTACAAGGAAAACATAAACCAGCTGTATTTCCAGAATTACTGACCCGGTCTTTTGAAGGGAAATAATTTGGTCTTTAATACTTCACCTAAGCTGGAAATCCTTGAGAAAGGCTTTGTGTGTGCCACCAATGCTGATGGCTCTTAAAATGCAGCAGGGCTGGTGTTGGTAGGCCCTTCCTCCAGAGCTGGCAGTCCTGGAGCTGTGCTTGTGGTGTGGTACCAATGGGGATACCTGGAAAAGGGTCAGTGCAGACACTGATATCAATTCTGCTCTGCCAAAAACTGGCTCGCTGCCCCTGTGATCCAGGTAGCATTTTAAATCAAGTGTGTGCTCTGTGGTTATGTAAGTGTGTAAGTTTGTGTGTGCTGCTCACAGAACCAATGAGTTCAACACTGAAGGGGTTGTTTTATACTTCTAAACATATGGATTGCTCCCTCTGAGCCTGCTCCCACAAGTGTAGCTAAGGCTAATCTAGTCCCAGTCTTCTGCTCAAGTACTTGAGTGGAAAATGACAAAAATCTGATAGCTGGTGTCATAACAGCTGCTGATAAGGGGCTTGAAATTTTGTCTGACTGTCCAAAGAAGTTGGCAGCTTGCTTTGTTTCTTTCCACTGAATACCTGACTGGTGTCTCTGGGTTCTAAGCTTTGAACCGCTAAAGCTACTAAAATCCTGTCAGGTGTCTGAATCCTGAGAATAGGCATAAATAGGTTTTCAGGTGCTGGGGCCTCTTAGGATGCTTTAGGTGTCCATACTTAGTCACTTCCACCTAGTCATTAAGGATTTCAGGGTAGCAGACCTCTGGAAGAGGGGAGAACCCTTTTTGTGCTTGGCTCACTTGGTGGAGGTGTGTGACAGTCGGTTCAGAAGCCCAAGAGAACTCCTCTGGCTTCATACAAGTGCACCTGGGGTATAATTTCTCAACATCTAGGAGCCCCTGCTTTTGAAAAGACCTGTCACCCCAAAACTTCTCCTAATAGTTCCCTTTGGTAGTTCAAATAACATTATTTGCCTCTCTTCCTGCTCGTGTTGACTTCTTTGCTTGGCTGGTTTTGATGTCAGCTGCTTAAATTGACTTAGCACGTCAGTCCCTGGGTTCAGTGGGTCTCAGCAGATGGGAGCTGACCAAGGCTCCACCAGGTGGGATTGCTGAGGCAGATGCAGAGTGGGTGGGTGTGACTGCACCATCCTGGAGACGTGGCAAGTGCTCTGAGCAATAAAAAACACTGGAGGTTTTTACACGAAGAGACGTACGAAAGCGACTCATTTTTAGGTGTGCTGCTATATCTTAGCAACTACTACTTAAGGGCAGTTTTGACTGGCTGTGACTGAGCAGAGGGCTTTGGCAGTAGGAACTTGGAACTTCTCTGTTCTATGTATGGATGTCCCAGAGCACACGGGGCGGGTTGTCTTTCTGGCAGTGAAATAATAGCCAGCTTATAGTTCACACGGGTCACTGCCATGGATTTTAGAAAGGAGCACTGAAATCCTTAAGAATGCTCTTGAAAGAGCTCCTGGCAGTGCTAAAGAAATGGCAAATCTTGTTTTATCCACACCTAAGTAGTAATGTCTGTCTGGAGAAGTACAAAGAGTATTGATCCCATGAATTTTAGATGAAATGACCTTGAAGACTAAACTCTGAGTGCTTCTTCCTACAACCTCGTGTTCCTGACTGCTTTCTTAAGTATTTGTTGCCTAAGGACAAAGAGGAGGAAACCAGAACTAAACAAGAATAAAAACATTTGAAGTTGGTCCTTCCTTGATGTTTCCTAATATACACAGTCTGCCTCTGTCTTCTGGGCTATAAATCCCAGTAAATTGCAGTGTTTTGTCTTCCATAGCCCAAACACTTTGATTCTCAAAAACTAACCTAAATGTGCTGTGCTGCCGTGTTGTGGTTTTAAGATATCATGTTGCCTTTAGTGTAAAGGTGACTGTGTTTAGAGAAAGTAGCTCACTTTTCTACAAAGCACAGAAAATTTATGGATACTGCCAAGGTAATGGAAGAGATAATCTCAGGTACCTCTCAGTTTTTCTTTGATGGACACACATGTCGATAAAACCAAAAATTTGGTCTATTTTATATCCAGCTTACAACCATGTTTGCCTCTTTCTCTACAGGACAAATAGTGAAAACTCCTGTGAGAAGCTGTGTTAATTTTCAGTACTAAACTTGTGCTTTTGTGGTGGTTGCAGAAGTGACGGTGGTTTACCAAAACGGGTTACCTGTGATTTCTGTGAGTCTTCCATCCCGGCGTGAGCGCTGCCAGTTCACCCTGAAACCCATCTCAGACTCTGTGGGGGTGTTCTTACAACAGCTGCAAGCAGAGGACCGAGGCATCGATCGGGTTGCAATCTACTCAGCAGGTACTGCTGTTTACAAACTGATTGATTGACTGGCTATTTTCATCCAGCTTTTTGCTTTTGAAGTAGAAGTTTGCTGTGGGGTGAGTTCTTCGACTTTCCTGAAAGAGCAGAAGGTGGGAATGCCCTTCCTAGATAAGAACATTGCTAGCTATCCCTGTGTAGTCAGGTGTGCCAAGGAAATCGCCCTAATGGAGGTGTTTTTGGGTGAGTTTCCTGCTATTTAGGGGGAAAGATGCAAGCTGTGCAACCTCCTTAGAGGTTCTAATCGATCTGTAAGGAATTGGATGGTACAAGGGAAGCAGTATCTTGTTTTAGCTCTGGAGACTCAGTCCTGTTTCCCATTTCACCCATCCTGATGAAAACTGTTGTCTGTAGCAAAGTGTAGAAGCCCAGCAGCTGGATTTGGGATGGTGTCACAGCTTAGCCCAGCACTCTGGAGTCCTTTATTGCTCCTGTGTGACAAGTGCTCTGTGTCTTCCTTACAGATGGCACCCGTGTGGCCTCCTCCACAGGCATAGACCTGCTCCTGCTAGATGACTTCAAACTGATCATTAATGATGTCACATATCATGTTAGACCACCAAAGAGAGGTAAAGCAGCCTGGTTCTGGTAAACATCACAAATAAATTGCTGTGTTCAGTTCCCTGCTTAACTGCAACATGCTTTATTAGCTTAGGAATGTGAAGTGTTATCTCTAAAGGAAGGCTTGCAGTTTCTAATCCTGCCCTTGGTGTCTAATTTAGCAATAGATATCTGAGTAATCAGTAATGAAAAGCAGATATTCATTCTGCTCAAAGCCGGTGCCCCCAGTCTCCCAGGAGGAATAAGCAGAGAAATGTAATTCCTTTTCATTTCTAAATTTTTCAAACATTTATTTTTTTTTTAAGTTACTGAAAAGTAATTTAATTTGACTCATTCTGAAGGAGTACAATACAAAATGGGAATTAGATTGAAACTTAAACTGTCTGGTTTGGAAGAGTAAATTGTTGCTTCCCCTGACAGTTAACATTACTTCCATTCGAGTGTGATACTTTGAATATTGCAAAACCTGTGAAATGTTAATGGTCATTTTATTGTCCTGACCAGCCTGAATGTAAGGCAAGATATTAAAGCAAGTTGATCTGTCAAAAATCCACATCTTTTGGGTCTGAGACCACCCTGGGTGGCTGACTTCTAGGAAGACCTGTTGATATGTGCCATCTTCCTCTGTAGATGCAGTTGGCTTCCAAGGGCTTTTTTGGAAAGGAGGAGAATAAAAATGTGTTTTAGCATTTTCCTGTTCACAACATAAAATTGCCAAGGAAAAAAAGAGATTTCTGACTTGGGAGTTTTGTCCCTGGTATGTGGGAGACTCTGAAACTGGGAGTGCAGCACTGGGTGAGATGCTGTTTGTCCTCTAAATGTGGGGTAGACTGACCTCTGCTAGAGGGGGTCTCTTACAGTCTCATTGAAAGCACCTTAGCAGAAAACTCTCCCTTAAGGCTGGGTGTCTAAATCTCTGGGTATGGCACACAAAGAAGTTGCTCTGCTCTGTCACCCCTTGCATGTACACCTATTGTGCACTGATAGGTGGGCTCTGGGATCACCAAGGTTGCAGGAAATCGTTGCCTAGGTTACATTTGCCAAGGAGATTTCCATATTTAGTTTGTGCTAAAATGAACATCCCTGCAAATAGGCACTGGGTTTAGTTCTCTTAAACTTTTCAGCTATTGCTTTTTCATTTTGACAAGCTCACCTTGTGTGTTTCACAGTGGAAATGCCAGAATACTGGCATCTTAAATGATGGTCCCTTCAGCAGGAACACAAGTTTTTCTTCATAGGGGGACAGGAGCCCCTTCACTGGAAGGGGATATAATGTACTCTGTGTGCCTTGGCCCAGTCAGCTTTTCTTTCCCTGGAGCTGCTGGCGTTAGAACTTAAGCTGTCCATATCTTTTGGAGTTGATAAAATCATAATTTGAGGTGATAAGCTCAGGTACAAACCCAAAGATGCTACAGAAACTGTTACTTTAAAAATGTATTTCTTCATTTGGGTAATGTGAAGATCTTTTTGCTTTCATTTGAAACTTTTTCCCAGGTGGAGTGAGTAACGCAGTACCACTGGTTACAACTCGTTTACAAACTTACATTGTTTAGAAATTCTGTTTGTGTTGAAATGCAAGGATAAAGGAGCTGTTGGGTCATGGCTCTGTTCCTAAATACCACACGGGAGAATTCACTGCCCTGTGGGCAGCACAGCCAGGGGTTGCCCATGGAATTTTGAGGAACAGTTGTGGACACTGATACCAGGGCAGTGATCGTGGGGCTGCATGTTGTGGGGTCACTGACCCTCAGGGCTCAGTTGCCATCATCAGTACCTGGGGCTGCTGATGGTCTGAATGCTGACTGTGTCTTGGCAGCTGGTGTCATGGATCAAAACTACTTCAGTTGTTCATTTGTCTTGTGTCTAAATACGGATCAGAGGCAGCTGTTGGGATCTGGCAAGCTTAATAGGATGTATCTCTTTTCCTTAGACTTGTCAGATTTTAGGAATATCCAAGAATAAAGTCTGGTTTTCTCTTAAAGGAATCGCATTGTCTTAGAGTGCTGGAGCTCTCCCAGTGGTTTTGCTGTTGAAAAGGTAGTTATGTACGTTTCCTGTGCAGACCAACAGCAGTTCCTCAAGGGCATGTGAGAAGTCCTGTGGGCACAAATGTATTGAGCAGTGTCTGTTCTTTCCTAGAGCTCTTAAGCCATGAAAATGCAACGACGCTGAATGATGTGAAGACATTGGTTCAGCAGTTGTACACAGCCTTGAGCATCGAGGAGCACCAGCTGAACAAAGAGAAGGAGCTCATCGGGAGGCTAGAGGAGCTGAAGGAGCAATTAGCACCACTAGAAAAAGTGAGCAGTTTCTCAGGGTGTTTTACTTATCCTCCACATGCAGGCTTAATTTATTGCAAGGTTTTAATTAGGTCCCTGCCATGCTTCAGATAGTTTTAAGATCACTGAAGCAGAAGGTGCACTAAGTGTTTACCAAACCTTGTCTGTTTCTGGTTTCTGTGGAAGTATTTTGTTTCTTTTCTTTAAATAATTGGAAATGAGCTCCTTAGTAAATAAAGCCTGGGGCTAATGCAACAGACATCTCTGAACATAAACACCTTTGTGAGGCATTCAGAGTGTGCTCAGAGTAAACATGGATGAGGGCAAGAAGCTGATGGAAAGGAAGTTTAGGTTTGTTTGCATAATCCAGACTCGAATCATGTTTCAAACCACTTAATGTTACTATTAATATAAGGCACTGTTTTCATGTTATCTCATATTAACATAATTCCTTTTGAGGCTACAAGGTATGTGTTTGTCTTCTGCAGGTAAGGATGGAGCTCAGCAGGAAAGCAGAGAAGAGGACAACCTTGGTGTTGTGGGGAGGCCTGGCCTACATGGCCACTCAGTTTGGCATTCTGGCCCGCCTCACCTGGTGGGAATATTCTTGGGACATTATGGAGCCAGTCACCTATTTCATCACCTATGGTAGTGCCATGGCAATGTATGCTTATTTCGTAATGACCCGCCAGGTAGGACTTGTTGTGCTGACATTGACCCTTCAGTAGAAGACTTTCTCGGGGTTCTCCTCCCTAGAAAAAGAGCAAAATCCTGCCTGTTAGAAGCTGCTTGGCCCCTGCCTTATCCTTTCAGAACCAAATCCCCCTTGTTTAATTTGTGTTGGCCGGGGTGGTGGGGGGTGTTCTGGTGGTGGTTGTTGCTGGTCGTCCTACCAAAAATGCTTTTATATATTTGATGACTGACTGCTGTAGCTCTCAGGTTCATCTGCTGCCAGATGTGGTCAGTAGAGACAGGAATGGGTGCATTTGAGATAATCTTTGAGTTTCAGGAAGGCCCCCCCCCCCCGACATGCTATTTTGGCCCTTTTCAAGAGATTAAGGTCCAGGCATCTTGTTGGAAATGCTTTTGTTTAGACCTTTCATGGGTCTGGCCTCCCATCCACATGAAGAATCCCTCTCTGGAGCCTTGTAGTTGACACAGGTTTCCTAGTGCATGGTTTGTCTCATCACTTCCTAATCCCACCCAAGTAATGAGGGAAGAAGGCACAAAGAGTCTCTGCTGTCACCAGAACAGATGCTGTGGGTGTTCCAGGTGGTGTCCCAGGGGTCTGGCAGCTGCATCAGTTCAGGGGCAGTATTTATATTTTTTTCCTCTCTTTCTCCCCACCAACTTGTTGGTATTGGACCCCTGAAATATATTAGTTTTTGTTCTCTCTGCATGGAAGGACTCACATTCAGGACAGGAGGAAGGTGTGGTGATAACTCACAGCTGAGTGTACTGTCCTAGCAGAGGAGCAAATGCCTGACTGCTCTGGGTCTGGCTGGGATGGAGCTCATGTTCTCCAGGGCAGCTGGAGTAGTGCTGGTTGGGATTTGTGACCAAGCCAGCCTTGGTAACCCCCCAGTGCTTTTGCTATTGCTGAGCAGGGTTTGTACAGCATCGAGGCCTCCTCTGGTTTTTGTTCCTTCCTGACCTGTCCTCTCCCAGTCCCCCACACTACACCCCTGGGAGCAGGCTGGAGGTGGGTGAGGAGTTGTGAGGGGACACATGCCCTGAACTGACCAAATTGATATTCCATACCCTCTCACATCGTGTTTTGTAATAAATGGAGGGGGGAGTTTCCCCAAAGCAGCTGTTGCTCAGAGTCTGGCTGAGCATTGGTCTGCTGGCAGGAGGTGGGGAGTGGTTGCTTTTGCATCACCCTTGTGTTGTTGGGGTTTTTTGTTGTTTGGTTTTCCTTCATTTATTAAACTGTCTTTATGTTGACACCTAAGGTTTTATTGGGTTTCTTCCCCCTTCGGGTTCTGTTCCCCCATCCATCTGTGGGGGAAGGAGGGAGTGAGTGAGTGACTGGGTGGGGGCTTGGCTGCTGGCAGGGGGCACCCACCACACTCTGTGAGCTCAGACCAAGCTGCTGGTCTTGTGCCTTCACTGTCAGAAACCACTGATGCTCTCAAAACACACCTGAGGCATACTGTGCCAATGGTGTCCTGTGCTGCATCCTGGTGTAGCTGTATTCTCATCTTCTCTCCTCTTTTTCTCTTCAGGAATATGTTTATCCAGATGCCAGAGACAGACAGTACTTACTATTTTTCCATAAAGGAGCCAAAAAGACACGATTTGATCTAGAGAAATACAATCAACTCAAGGATGCAATTGCTCAGGTAACAAGAACTTTCCCAGAAATAAGACAAAGAAATTACTGCTTGCTATCTCTTAGTTACTATTAATAGGCACCCCTCAAACAAGAATTGAATGTATTTTGAGTTTTCAGCCCATTTTCTCGTCACAGCCCCAGCACAATCACTGAATTGGCTTTGATGTTGCCAGGAATAGAACTGCTGGATGTGTAAATCAACATGGATCAGTTTCCTATATCCATCTTTAAGGGCCCTTTAGAAACTGCTGGCACATCTCGAGTTACTTCAGATACTTTATGCCTCAGAGGAGCCTAATTCAAGATTTCTTTTCTTCTCAGCTCCTACACACCAGATGGATTTAGTGAGGAGTGAAGACTTGCATCCATTCAGTTCATGTCTTCCTGACATAGCACTTGAGTGCACTGGGTTGCAGTCCTGGAGAATCATGTTCAGGAAAATGTAGCTGGGTTGTTAGAGGAGATGAGGGCAGGTGTCTCAGACTCTGGAGGCAGACACCTTGGGCAGACTGCCCAAGGACTGGAGCAGAGGTCTTGCCTTGTGTTTCTCAGAGCCTTTCTGCAGAAGGGTGGCATGAGCAGAGAAAGCAGAGCTACCATGTTCTTTTTCACTGCTCTGGATCATCCTGTATTCCTAGGCTCTGGAAGTGACAGGGTAGGATATCCAGGGCCAGATGAGTTCTCCCCCTGCCTTGGAGAAGGAATTGCGTAAGGAATGTTGAATATAGATACTCTTGAGTATTTTCCTGGAGCTTCTCTTCTATAATCTACCATCCCCATTAATCTAGTTGAGGTATTGGCTTGAATTTTTAAGTATTCCATTAAGTTTATGGGGATCAAATCTTCCCTGCTATATTCCTTTAAGTGGCTGCATGCAGACAAGTTCAGAGAAATACAGCTGAGGATGGCTTGCCCAGATATGAGCCTGTGACTTTGTTTCACTCTTTAAACCCTTTCATTCTGGACAGGAAAAACAAGGGGAAGCTTCCCACTGTCTAAAGGGGAATGATATGAGGGGAAAGTGTGTTGGGAGCTTGCACTTCATAACATGTCCTCTACTTTTAGGCAGAATTGGACCTTAAGAGGCTTCGAGACCCACTGCAGGTTCATCTGCCCATCCAGCAAATTTCTGAAAAGGACTGATCAGCAACGAAGCTCTGAACCCCGGCCAAAAACCTGTTCATAGCTCTTGCCTTTTTTAATTAAAGCATTGCAGGTGGAAGCTGGGAGGTGGTGTGGGGGGTGGAGGGTTTTTACCTTTAATTGAGACTTTAAAGGACTGTAAGGGGGGGGAATCTCTTAAATCTGGAGATGGGACATTGTGGAATGTTAGTTCTGAAAAGGGCTTGGCAAATAGTCATATTTTACAAACTGTCTGAATGGCGATTGTGTACAAATACAGGATTGGGGGATTCATGAGAAGAATGTAATGCTGGGGTGTGGGGGTGTCTTCTTCCAGCTTTGCAGGGTCTGCCTCTTGATAAGACACCAGCAGCCTGCTTAGCTTTTTTAATTTTCCTTTACCTGATTCCAGTCTCTCTTTCTCTCTCTCAAAAAAAACCAAAACAACCCCAAACCAAAAGGAGGAAAAACAAACAAAAAAAAGAACAAAGAACCCAAGCCACCTGGAGCTCTGGCTGGTGATCAGAACTTGCTCTCCACCGCCATTAACACGCACACTTGTGGTCAGACCTGGTCTCTTTTATAAAGTTACTACAAGACCGCTTTCTACTGGAGAACCGTGAGCTTCCCCTTCCCCGCCCACCCCCCGTGCTCCACTGCCTTCCTCCTTTGCTTATTTGTAGCACAGATTGGTTGTGGCCAAGTGAGAGAAGGAATGAGTTTTCTGCTGGAAGTTTGAGAATTGGTATTTTGAATGATTCCATAATAACTGTATAAACTTTGCGTCCCGATGCCCTTGAGCTCCCTGTAGAAATCCATGGCAGCATTGCATGAGAGGTTTTTAATATTCAGTCTTTAGGGAGGGAGATTCCCCCTCTTCTACCCCAAATCTGGTAGCCACCTGGACTATGAAATTATGAAGGCTCAAAGGGCTTACAAAACCGTTGCAGAATCATGACTCCTACTTTTAAAGGAACAGTTTTGGGGCATGGAATAACAAAACTGGATATCTGACTGCTTGTGCAGTGGGATAAAAGGTTTCATGTATGGTCAAAGCATTTTCCTTGCCCAGAGGCTTTTTGTGAGCCTTGGGGCTCTTGCAGTGCGAGACACAGAACATTGATTCTCTAGCACCTTCCCCACATGAAGTAGCTTTAAATGAACTTTATGTCCACAGGTCAGAGTTTTTTAGCAGTGGGTAACGACATCTCTTGTTCTCAGCTAAAAAGAAATAGAGGAAGGAAGGTCAACCCATTGCCCTCTCTCCTAGCCAAGGCTGGCTGGTTTCTAAGCAGATAAAACATCTCTTCATTCAAAGCAGGTCAGTCTGGTTTAGCATCCTGCTGATAAATGCTCTGGAGACAGGATGAAGGTGGGAGAAAGACACTAAGCTTTACATACAGAAAGGATGGCTGCTTTTTTGATGTTTCACTACTACTCCTCACTGTGTCATGGAAAGAGGTTTCTGTTTATTTGGAGAACCATGTTTAAAAAGAAAAAGAAAGGAAAGAAAATAATTCAGTATTAATTAGACGCCAGGTGCCTTGCAGATGTGGAAACACAGCTGGGATTGCTGCCTCTTCTCACTCAATGGCATGTTGGACCGAATGGGTGCATGTTTCTAGTTCTGTTTCTTTTTTCCCCTTCCCTTTTCCCTCCGTCTTTCCATTTAATTATATCGTGTGATTATTTTTTATCTGTTTTATCCTGTTTGTGTGATGAGTTTTAAAGGGAAAAAAAAATGAAACACAATCCTGTAGCTGAATCCTTGGTGTGTGTTTGGGACGAGGGAGGGAGCATGGAGAAAAGTCCTTCTTTAAAAAAACAAAAACAAAACAAAAAAAAACCTGAACATGTGTAAAATCCTGTATCATTTATGAAATATGTATAAAAGAGCAATGTACTTCTGGAACAATAAATAACTATTCAATTTTTGAATCGGCGCTCTGGAATAACGTTATTTGCCCCAGCTGAGAAGAGGTGACTCCCTGTGTGGCAGCTCTCCCCTGAGTTTCCTCCATTTCTTTTTGTTTAGGTTGTTTCTTGCTGACCTTCCCTCCCCGAGGCCGTGGTGCTGCAGATAAGAGCTTGGCTGAAGGAGCTCGGATGGAGATGTTGCTGCCATGCCTGGCTGCCTAACACAGGGATCTCGGGAGCAGTTGAGGTGCTGAGGTAGAGGTAGAGATAACTTGGTCTAACAAAGATGTGCCTTAGTCTGGCCAGACAATAGCAGGATAAGAGTATACATGGGCACCTAATGCCCAGCAGCCTAAAAAGTGTCAGCCAAGCTGTTGCATTTCTATATTGCATTCAAGCACTCTTCCAGAGGAAGAAAACTGAAGTTTTAAGCTTCTGTTCCTTTCTTGCTGGGCCCTTGAATGCTCTGATTTCTCATGGTGGTAGCATATGATTTTTTTAACTCTGGGAATCAGCAGACTATGCTTTGTCCTAACTTTGTGTTTGGTGCAGAAGGTTTTTATCATGTCCATTGACTTTTTGGAAAAAAAATACTATCCATGATTGGCCAGTTTTTGCAGGAGCCACCTCTTATGTTTTTTAAAGCTGGAGGGGAAGGGCTGGAAGCTGTTATTTGTCACCTGCCTTTAATCACAGCTGACAGCCCTTCTTCCTTCCAAGGAGCCCTCAGTCCACTGCTGTGGCCAGATGAACTGCTGCCATCCTTATATAAATTGCTTGGCTCACTTGCTTAGAAGTCACCCATTTTGGCATCCAGAAGGAACAGGAGATTTCATGACAGCTAGCACCACGGTCTCTAGTTTGAAAGCAAGAAGGTGCTGTGACAAAATTGTTGTACATATTTTAATTTTGTTATAGAGGCAAGTCTACAGTTGTCTTCTGCAGTCTGGGTAGTCTAGTGGGTCTTGTTAGTCCATATTCCTGCAGATTTTGCTGTCCCCAGTGCACCGTGGTCTCTGACAGGGCTGGATGACATGCCATAAGCCTCACACTGCCCCCTCAGTGCCTTGGAATGCTAACACTGAAGGGGGAAGGGCAGGGCAATGTTTGTTTGCTCTCCTGATCCATGCTGTTCAATCTCAACATGAACACGCTCTCTTGCAGCAGCTTTTTCCCACCTTGAAGCCAGGCAGGTAACAAGGTCCTGTCCCCCTGGCAGCACTAAAAGCAGGCAGTGCTGCCTGAATCTTAATGTCCCCCTGCATTCTTAGCCCCTGTGAGGGATAAGCAGCAGTGTGTGCATTGCAGTGTTCATGCTGCTGCTTCTATCAGTTTTGTTTTTCTTTTGATTGCCCTCTTTTGCAAGGGGGCTTTCAAATAAGTACATGACGAGTCCAAAGTTGTCTGGAGAACTGCATTAGGTTCCCTTTGCCATACCTGTGAGGCTCTGCCTTGCAAGCCCCTCCAGGGAAGGTGTTCATGGCTTATTTTTCCTGAAGAGCAAAGAAGAAACCCTCTTTCTTTTGCCCTGTAAGCCTTGCTGCCTGGCAGGATCACGTTGCAGCAAGTTCTTACACTTCCATGTTGGCTCTCAGAGGGTTTGCATGATGCTCTGGAGCTGCTCCTGGCTATCAGCC
Organism: Anabacerthia variegaticeps; assembly: GCA_035583185.1. Lineage (NCBI taxonomy): Eukaryota > Metazoa > Chordata > Aves > Passeriformes > Furnariidae > Anabacerthia > Anabacerthia variegaticeps. The sequence continues at coordinate 2,746,177 of JAWWEW010000166.1, forward strand.
CATGGCACTGTGCCAGTCAGGTGGAGCTAGCCAAGTCGCCCTGTCTTTGAGCCAGTGGACCAATTTCTTTGGTATCTTCTGGTTTTTGGGTGTGTGGAGTTGTAAATGCAAGCTGCTTTCCTCTCTGGCATATTGTATGACTTCATTGTCCCACAGGAAGGAGATTTTTATTTCTTCAAGTATTCTTCTACCTATCCCAAGAGGTTCTAAGTATTTCCTTTAAAAAGAAAATCAGGTGAATTTGTACTGTGACATTAAAGGCATGAAAAGTAAAATCCAGGAATGGAAATGAGACTTGCAGGGTACCCAAGGAATGGGAGAAGCTGGTCTTGTGCTATGTCACTGTGGCTCTGTGAGCTTGTAAAAGATGAATTCTGCTCCTGTTTCTGCCCCTGACTAGTTTTGCAGTGTTGGAGAAATCAGAGCACAGAGAGAGCACAGACCATCTGAAAATCCAGGATCATGGAAAATACACTGGGTTCTTCAGGATCTATGGTAAAACACTCAAAACACCAAGCTGTGCATCACAGGGCTCCACTAAGGGGAAGGAAATAACTGCTCCTCCTCCTCACCAGGAGTGATGTGCTTGCCTGACTTGAGTGGGTTCTTGATGTTTACTTGTGTTGTTCCCACTTCCCTAGACTCGTGCTCACTCCCTGCTCTTCCTGGGACAAGTTGTTTACAGCACCAAGGCCTATCTCAGAGGCCTTGACTTTGGTGCAATCCATCTCAGCAGCCTGTCAGGGCTTATTGTGAACGTACATCCTCACAGCAACAGCAGACGGGGACCCTGCCGGCTTCTCCTCTCTCCCAGGGCCGGGAAGTGCTGATTAGCTCTTCCTCCTGCTCCTTCTGGCCAGGCTGCAGGTCCCTGCACCCACAGCTGCCCCACACACCTCCCCTTCACCGAGAGAAGGTGGCTCTGACAAACCAGGGGCAGCTTCAGCACATGCCAAAGTGTCCTCACTCATCAGTCCTTTACAAACAGGACCAGGCTTTCCAGCCTGTGCTCTGAGGAATCTGAGTTCCTGTTGTGAGGGTGGTAAAGCCCTCCAGATCTCTGGTAGGGGCAAGAAGGCTGCTTGCCACCTCCAAAATGAGCATCCTTTCTCACATTAAGAATAATTGAAGCAGGTTTAGAAGATCCCTTGGGGGTACCAAAATAAAATCCCAGCCCTCTGTTTTCATGTTGCCTTCCTACCTCATATCTTTTAAACAGTACTGGTGACTACTTCTGAGAAGTATTAATTTGATCCTGAATCTTTTTGGGAATTTTCCCTCTTCATCTTTGGGGCGTGGAACAACAGATTTGCCTGGAGAGTGCAGCCCTTACAGCATGTAGAGTGCCCCACTGGAATTGTATCCTCTCTCCCAGAGCATCTCCTTGCAGAAAGGATTTTGTTCAGGGTTTTTACCCCCTTTCTTCTCTCAGGAATGACTACCACAGCTCCCTGAGGCACAGATTTGTGTGGTCTAATTCAGACTGCTATTATTTGTGAGAGAACTGGAGCAATGTTTGTCATCTGACAATCTTTTCCAGCTTGAGACCGTTTCCTTGAACTAGATGTTACAGTGATTTGAGGATAGCATCATCTCTGGGAATGCTGGGGCATCTCCTGCTTTAATCCATTTTGGAGACCTTGGTGGGGCCTGTTGGTGGCACCTTTGAGGCTCAAAATTGCAATGCTGCACTTTGTTTTAATTGTCAGCTGTCAGTCACTCCACATACCTGTCAAAACACGGTGGTGACGGGCTCATAAACCACCTACACAACCAAAGCAGCTGGTTCAGAGCACTGTACACACCTGTGACACAAACACAACATTCCATTCAGCCTTGTCAGTTTTAGTTACCTGGGCTCATAAGGATGAATCAGCCTCTCGATGAAAATGGCAAAGCATAAATTCCTCTGGCTCGTTGTATTATTCTCCACTCAATTTTAGTTTCTCTTCTGGGAATTCACATAATCGCTGCGTGAGGGTTATCTGCCTTGATAGCTTTGTGCATTGAATCTGGTCTCCTTTCCTGTTGTTGGAAAAACTTTTCTGGGACTGCACAGCTGTCAGCACAATAGAACCACAAGGACTTTTTTTTTTTTTTTGGATGGTAGCAATGGCAGTAATTTATTTGGGTTTCTTTGCTGTTCCCTAGAGTCATTCACCACTGAAAAAGACTCTTGTGCTGGGATGGAGCAGAGCAGCCTATTGCACTTTGCTGCCAGGGGCACATCCAGCCAGGCCATTGAGAACTTTCCGTAGTGTGCAATCCCTACAACACAGACAAACAGCCAGCTCCTTGTCTTGTGCAAACTCAACGTGAAAATACGGGAGCTGCTTTTTTTCCTGCTGGGATTTCAAGCTGGCACATCAACCTTGGTGTTATTCCTTCCACCAGCCTGCTGCAGAAATGCAGGATGCAAAAAGGGAAGGGGGAGATGCCTGATTGTGTGATTACTGTAGGCTTAGCTGCACTCACTGCTGATGGGATGAGAGGGAAGATCCCTTTCCACTTATTCACGTTGTCCTTGGTATCCCACTGCCAGCCGTGGTGCTGGGTTTGCTTTAGCAGAGAACAGATTTCAAAGGATGCTGCATCTAGAGCTTGTGGTTTTCACCTGCAACCCAGCCTCATTTGGTTTGAAGCAGTAAGGAGAGCCTCTCAATTACTTGGTTTTGCATGGAAGTTAATTTCATAGTGTTGGGCCCCTAGGTTGTTGGTTTGGTTTGGTTTTTTGAAGACAGGAGATTGCCAGAGTACTGCAGAAAAGGGTCTTTACTTGCCTCGATTGATAATCTCCCTGCAACCACGACCAGGAGTGGAAAGGGCCTCTGTGTGGCCTGGGAAGAGCTTATTTCCCTTTGAGTGATGTTCCCATTGTAGCTCTGCTCCAGGGGCTCCTGTGCAATCTCTGCTGGGAGGGATCAGTGCTCCTCTTTGGCCACCGTTTCCTGCAGTTCAGGCTCTCCGGCTGGAGTTCGGTGCCTGCGGCAGCCACGGAGTCATATGACCTGTGGAAGGAGCAGAGATAACCAGCACCCGTCTGTTCTCCTCCTCCATCCCTTCGGGATGTCCGGGTGTCCCTGCTTGGAGCTCCTCTCTGGATAAGATAGTGGAGGTGTCACTGTGGGGCACTCGGGGCACAGAACAATAGCGGGTCGAGTCCGAAAAACAACATTGATCAGTGAGCACATCTCTGCTGTCAGTGAGGGGCAGAGCTGCTCTGGGGAGGTCAAGGCTGGAGCTGCACCCCTCATCCCTTCGGCTTCTTCCTCTCATAAACTTCCAGGAGAGCCATCACGCTTGCTCTTCTGGAAGCTTGGAGGCAGGAGCTCCCCTGAGACAAAGGCTGCAAGAGCCACAGCGTGTGTTGTGAGGGTTTTCAAGCCTCTGTTCCTTGAGCAGTGACTCTTCCTTGGCTGAGTGGGATGTTCCAGTACTTGTTTTTCTGCATCTGCTTTGTCATCCAGCTCCAGCCAGTGTCTTCAATGGGTGAGTGAAGAGGCTTTGCCTTATTTCTCTTTGCCATCTGTAAGGTTCCTGCTGAACCTTGGTATTCTTAAGTGAAAGACTAGAAGATGGGGAAAATATCCTTTCTCTTTGAAGGTGATGCAAAATTCTTTCCCATTGGAAAGATCTTTCTGTCACAGAACGTGAAGTCTCCCATATTGGGAGACTTTCTCCTGATAAGGCACTGTGGGATTTTCCTCTCCTTTAAGAGGACAAACCATATGCATAGACATTATGCTCCCTTTTCACCTGCTTCTTTGACAAATCTGAACTGAATTTAGTGTCATAATGCAGCGCTGTTCACTCCAGTGCTTAATTGTGCTGGAGCAGAGACCTCCAGTTACACAACTCACAGAGGATTAATCTCTGCAGAATGGTGGGCTCACAAATGCTTGCTGGAGCCTGCTTTGTCACCCAGTATATATGCTACCATGTCAGCTGGGGAACTAATGATATCATCAAGATTACAAATGGAAAATGCTTTGCTTCATAGCTAATGCTTGTCAGGCTGAATTGCACAGGCCACTCAAGGAGTGTTGGGGAGGGAAAAAAATTGAGCCAAGGAAAATGAAAAAGAGAGGGAGCCAGAGGCAGTTATATGTCTTGTGCAAACCCCCAAGCTTTTGTTGTTTGGGGAGAAGACATGAGAGGCTGATCAGTTGCTTCTGTATTTTTGTGCACTTTTTTTCCCCTAAGAACTCCAGTTAGTTTTCAATAAGCTGTGCTGCCAAGGGCTGCGTGGTGTCTGCAGGGAGGTCCGTGTGGGGCAGCGCTGGCAGCACTCTGAAGGTGGCTGTGAGGATCTGCAGTGCTCCAAAGAGCACTGTCTGCTTTTTCTGCTTGTTTGCCTCCTCCTCACTCCTGCCAGAAGCTCTCAGAGGAGTGAAGGATGTGAGGGAATGCTACCTCATTCCCTTGATGTGCCTTCTTCCAGCTCCCTCTGAGCTGCTGCATGTTCAGCTCAGTAAATTTTGTCTTTAAATTATCTTCTGGGTGTTTGGGAGTCAACGTGATCTCCCTAGATGAGTGTTTCCAGAGGCTTTCTACAAAGGATATTTTATGAAGTTTAATTGCATGAAAGCTAATGAGGGTGTGTGTATTTTTAGTGATGCCCAGTTGGGAAGCTGACAAGGCATTCCCGCTTCACCTCGTTTGGCTTTTAACAGCATGAAAACCTTTTAATCTTAGTCAGTGACTCACCCTAAGGCCACACCAAATCCTCTGAGGGAAGCCCAGGGGGAGTTCTGGTCAGGACGCATCTTTTCCTTCTGGGAGAAGTCAAGCAAGCCTTTGGAGGGTGGGATTTCCAGCACTGCTGCTGTCTGTGGGTGAGGGCAGGCAAGGAGAGGAGGGTGAAATGGAGAGCTCACCAGGGATTGCCTGGTGAATCTCAGCAGAGATTCCCTGCTGCCTTCCCCTCTGTGCTGCTCAGGAGAGCTGGGCTGGCTGTGGTGGCAGTGAATCAGCTCCTCTGCATGTCTTTGAGTTATGGCACTCGAGGTTCCCTTCCTAACCCAGACCTGTGCTCCCTGTGCCAGCACACAGCTCTGCAGCACTCCCAGCTGTGGCAGCTGCTCCTGCCTTTTCGGCTGGATTTGAGGCCAAACAAGGGGTGTCTGTGGCTCAGGAAAGTGCAAGGGTGCTCATCAGGAGATATATTTATGAGATATTTGTACAAGGTTGTGTGTCTGTGGGACAGATATTTACAGAGGGTGCAGCTAAATAAGGGTGGCCTTGAAGTCCATTCTCTGAAGCACTTGTGGTTCCCATTTTAAAATCAAAATAATGAACCAGAAAGGTTTGTGTCCAAAGCATTCTGATAGAAAGAGTATCATGTTCCTCCCCCTACCCAAATTGCATCAATCTATAGTTAAAACAGCCCAATTTTAGAACTTCAAAAGGAACGTGCTCTGGAAAGTAGAGGCTATTCCAGTCTGAGATGCATTTAATCAGAATGATTGCTTTTATTAGCCTAATTTTAGGAAACGGTAATCAATTTTCCTTACTCAGGACAGGATTAGCACTCATTTTGCTTAATAGGGAGTAGCCTGTCATGGGTAAGTAGTGCTTAATCAGGTATTAAATGTAAGGGAAGATGGAACCTCTGGACTTTCAGTGAGGATGCTGCCAGATCAGGGTTAATTAGAAGACTGAAAATGTAATGAACACATAAATTCTTCATTTCTGTTCTCCCTGTGGTACTCCTGTGTTTTAAGCGTTTGCAGATGGTTCAGAAAGGCCTCTGAAAAGGGACTGACTCCTTGAACAGACGTGCCCGTGCCAGGAGGTCCATGCATTTGTGTCTCGCCCTCACAAACACTCACTTCACTCACAGCTGATCTCCTGTGCAGAGCAGGAGGGTCTGTGGGCAACACAGCCCTGTAAAGAGTTGAGTGTTCTCCTCCCTAGAAGGACCTTCATGCCCTCTGGATTTTAAGATAATAAATAAAAAGCTATGCCAGCTCAACTGTGAGGGCTGACGCCAGCTGTGGGTGGGTTTTAAAAGAGGCTGCAGAACCTGTTTGAAGTACAGTCCTTTCCTCCAGGGCATCTGGGACAGTTACCAGAGACTTCAGGAGGGGCTCAGTTCATACTTGAACAAAGAGGGGTTGTCCTAGTCTAGGTCCAGTGCTCCCAGGCTGTATTTCCCATGGCAAGATCGCTACCCGGACCCCAGATCTGCTTATATATTTTATTTTTCTTTCCCTCTCAGCTAAACAGCAAGTCAGGCTGTTGCATAATGTTGTAAGAGTTCTGTTTAGGTCTTGGAAGAATAAGTAAATTGAAGCCAAGCTGTCAGAATTTTCCACAAGACAATCAGTCTGCTGGTATCGCTGTTCCCCCCCGGGGATCTCCATCACAGCGATCCCGTTAAGTCAGGGCCAGAAAAAGAGATGATGTTGGGTTTGATATGTACCAGCTGTTCTGTCTTGCCGCCTGCCCCAGCCCTGGACCCCTGCTCTGCCTACATCAGCCTCAACGAGCCCTGGAGGAACACGGACCACCAGATCAACGGGACGCACGGGCAGCCCACGTGCGACAGCCAGATCGACGGCGAGTGGTACCGCTTCACGGGCATGGCCGGCGACGCCATGCCCACCTTCTGCATCCCCGAGAACCACTGCGGCACCCACGCTCCCATCTGGATGAACGGCAGCCACCCCCGCGAGGCGGACGGCATCGTCCCGCGCCAGGCCTGCGCCAGCTTCAACGGCAACTGCTGCCTCTGGAACGCCACCATCGACGTCAAGGCGTGCCCCGGAGGGTACTACGTGTACCGCCTCGCCAGGCCCAGCGTGTGCTTCCACGCCTACTGCGGCCGTGAGTAACCTGCTGCGTCACCCAGGGGCAGGGGCAGCTGGTGGCCTGGCCCTGTGGGATTGATGGGGCAGCTCCACCCCGCTTGGTTCTGACAGTGGAAATTTTTCCCCGGCTGACCTGGCCGCAGCGATTCAGTGGGCGCTGTGGTTGGCCTTGGCCCGCTGCCAAAGTCAAAATTGGCATCGGTGACTTGCAGTAATTAAAGGAGATTGTGTCTCAGCACCTTCAGCCGTTCGTCTGTCCCACTCTGTAACTGATGGGCTGCCCCCAGGGTGGCAACCTGACAGGGCAAATGCAGTATTTTCATTGCCTGCTCAGCACTTTGTGCTGATAATGTTTTTGTCGTGCCCTAGATTTTTATGACATCTGCGATGTGGTGGATTGCCAGGGCCCCTGCCTGGACACCAGTGACTGCACCTGTTCCCCGGGGACGACACTGGGACCTGATGGACAGACATGCCTTGGTAAGGGTGGCAATAACTTGTGCCAGCTGCTGATGCTTTCTTTCCATTTGTTTTCATTGCTCACATCTCAGTCCGTTGCCTTACAAAGCAGGGCAAAACGTGAAGCGTTCTGAGAGGAGTTTTCTCCCTTGCTGCCTAGAATAGGGCTATGATTCTCTAAGTGGCTTCAAGATACATCCCATGACTGAATCCGTTCTGGTGGCCCTGGAGCTCTGTGTGCACAGAGACAAGATTTGCTTTCTGAAGGCAGCAGCTGCACTGTCAGCAGCAGAGTCTCTTTGCAAGATCATGGTGCAGCCTCGCTGTGGTATTCAGGAAATGCTGTGCAGTCTGTCTTTAGGTATTTCCTTTCACATGCTCTGTTGAATGTCTCTTTCCTCCAGAAAAAGGTTTTGCTGGCTGCTGTAGGGCTGCACACTGAGCTCCACCATACTTCCTGCCCTTCTGGGACATTGTCTGTGGCCTGGGGCTTGAGGAGGGCCAAAGGACTGTAAGTCCCAGCACAGCTGCAGTGGCTTTAGGCAGCACGGCAAGGGGTTGCTCAGGGAGCTGGCACTTGGTGGCAGAGACTGGCATGGCTAGGAGGGAGGTGGAGGGCTGTGAGAGCAGAGGGGAGCATGTGGGCTTTGGGGATTTGTGAGGGACCTCTGAGGAGAGAGCAGCTGTGGCTGTGCATGTGGTGCTGGCTGGAGAGAACCTGGGCTGGGAAGTGAGGAAGAAGATGGCCCGCGGGGCAAAGCAAGGGGCTGGGAGGGGTGGCTACTGGGGAGCTGTAGAGCCACACTGATGGATAGGAGGAGGTAAGGTGGAGGGAGGAGGGGGTGCCAGTGTTCAGGGGAGGTGGGATCTCATATTTATGGCTTGATTTGGGGGTGAAGCTGAAAGCAGAGTTGGTCCAGGAGGCTGTGTGGCAGATCACTCTCTTCCATACCGAGTACAGCTGACCAAAGCAGGTGTGGGTGGTTCCTTTCTTTACACTTCTCGTGTCTGTGGGCATCAGGGTAGGGCCACAGCCGTTTTCATCTTTGGAGGGAGCATCCTGGCCACGCTGCGCTTCCTCTTGCTCACGCTGATTCTGTGGAAGGGTTTTGCTTAAGCAGCTCCACATCTCTGCAGCCAAGCAGCTGACTTAGCTCTCTCACATAATTAAAAGCATTTATTGGCTGTTTCTGTTCAAGATTTCCAGTCACAGGGGTGCCCTTGACAAGGCCCAGCACTCAAGAAACGTGTGCCAGGCTCAGAGGGAAGGAGTGCCTGCAGCAGGGAGGCTCACAGGAGTCTGAGCCTGTCTGTGTGTGCTGCAGCTGCCCTCGCCCCCACCCCATGGGCAGCATTTCTGCACTGCTGCTTCTCCTCGTCATTCCCAGATGGCACACACCTCAGCTGTGCTGATCACACTGGTTCACCTCCAGCCTCTCTTGTGGGGCTCACCCATCTTCCTAATGGCTTTCTGTTGCACTGAGTAACTGTGCAGTCACATCTCTGAGAGCAACTGTGCCAGCCCTCCAGAGAAATCCTATTAGCCTTTTCTAAATAGAGAATATGATTCTTTTCCAAGCTCCCCCTAAAAAGAGGGGCTGAGGATGCTGCAGTAATGCAGCAGAGAAGTGGCTGCCCCTGGATCCCTGGAAGTGTCCAAGGCCAGGTTGGACAGGGCTTGAAGCACCCTGGGCTGGTGGAAGGTGTCCCTGCTCATGGCAGGGGGTGGAACCCAAACCATTCCATGAGTGTCAAGCAGCCCTGTGAACTTCCCTGTGCATCTCCTCAGTACATCACATGCTTTGAATCCCAGAGCAGAGCTGCTGATCCTAAGTTGTAATGTTCATTTGCAAACTTACTTAGTGGTTAAGTAAGGTCTTAGACTGCCTGTCACACATTCACAAACGTGGTGCATTGCCTTCGATCTCCTGAATACCTGGATCCATGTTCCACTTAGCCATGGATAAAATCAACTCAGCACTCTCCCAATCCAGTCTCAAGACAACCAGAAGTGTCCCAGAAGTGCTGGTTGTCACTGGTGTGGAAGAGCAGGGACAGATCTGTGTGCTGCAGAACTTGAAGGACCAGTGAGGGGAATCACTGTGTACAGCCCTCGACCCAGGATGAGCTCTAGGCCCTTCTAACAGCATCTCTGTGCCTTTGCCAGTAGCCCTTTCCCTCTTCACCTGTTCTTAAGCAGCTTTAGTTCTATTTTCAGAAGGGAAAGTGGGGAGCCTGTCACATGTGTGAAAAGCAGAGTGTCTGTGTGTCTCCTGGACATGCTTCCTGCCTCCCCAGGCAGGGTACCAGCCCGTTCTCTGGCTAAAAATACTCAATTCACGTTGCTTGTGGAAGGAGACACCACCAGCAGCTGCAAGCTGTGGGCACAGTGAGTGTGTGGGGCCTCTGATACCTAAGAAAGCTCATCTCTTGTCTGTCTCTTAAAATGCTATCTTGATTTTTTTCCTTCTTTTTTAAGCTTCTGACATCTAGTAAATGCCAGCCTCTAAGCTGTTTGGATAAAACCCCTGTGAACCTTGATTGATAACCTCAGCATCCTGGCCTGCCTAAGAGAAACTGTTAGTTTTGTGGCTCGGCAGTAGCAGTGTTTGATTCACTTTTTGCCCACAGAGATGAAATCATGTTGAAGAATGAGAATCTCAGAGAAAAAACACTTTTCAGAAGGGACAAAAAAAACAGGCAGACACAGAGAAACTTTAGCCTTTAGAACAGAATTAGGAGGAGTTTATCAAAAGCTCCTGTCAGTGGGATTACTCATTACATTCCAGAGTTCAAGAAGTGTTTGGACAACACTCTCAGGCACGTTGTGGGTGCCCTGTGCAGGGCCAGGAGCTGGACTTTAATGATCCTTTTTGGTCCCTTCCAACTCCAGATATGCCACGATGGTATCTCTGTTGCCCTGATCCACTTCAGGAGGCCAGAAAAGCCATCCTGACCAGCACTGCAGTGCCATGTGCCAGCTGTGTGTGTACTGGGGCACGTTGTGACGGTGCTTTGGTTTCCTTGCAGATGAGAACGAGTGTGAGCAGAACAACGGGGGCTGCAGTGAGCTGTGTGTGAACCTGAAGGGCTCCTTCCGCTGCGAGTGCGGCGTCGGGCGCACGCTGGGCAGCGACGGGAGGACCTGTGAAGGTGAGGCTGCACCTGAAACAACACAAACCAGCCCCTTTCCCTGGCAGCACTGCTCCTCTGCTGGCTGCTTGCAGCTGGCATTAAATGTCACTCCTATCACCTCTGCGCTTGCCAGTGGGGTTGGTACTAAAATATCCCTCTCAGTGAGCACAGAGAAGTCTCCTTGTTGTTCTCCCTGCCTCGTTGGTTTCTGTCAGGATTTACTTGTGTTTATCTCCATGGGGGAAAGGCAGCAGTGGGTCTGGAAGACTGGTTGTCCACACAGAGCTAGTTACTGGGTTTGGCTCTGGAGATCTGCTTGGTAGTTGTGTGGGGGCAGATTTAGCACTGCTGGGGTTGGGCAGCTGGCATTAGGTTTGGGGTAATGTCATGACTTTGGACTAGAGCATGAGGCTCACTTTAGCCCCCCAGGACAGAGAATGAGGAGAGAGGGGTGCCAGTGTGTGAACAGAAGGTAGATCGGATATTTGGGCTGCATTTTGGCTGTTTGGTGTCTGTGAGTGGTTAGCTGTGGGCTCTGCTGCATTCAGCTGCTGCAGTTCCTTCCCAGGGGTGGCACAGCCAGGCTGAAAACCCTTGATGAGTTTAGACTGGTGGCTCAAAGACCAAATGGTGGCTTTGATCTGTTGTCACTAACAATGTACAAACATCTTGGAGCAGGACTAGGCAAACCCAGCGAAAATAGACTGGTGCCTGATGTTTTGTGTGGTGAGCTGTGAAGAGCACTGTGCCCCCTCACAGGCAAAGCTGCTGTGTGGTGTGTTCACAGATCCTGTGGGGCCTCAGACAAGAAGAGCAGCTACAGATGTGCCTCACTTCTCAGCTGCCCCAAAGAGCTCAGCCTGCTCTCTGAGCTGTGTTAGTAAAACATCCCTCATCCAGGCAGTGACATTTGGTGGGGAGTGCTGTGCAGAGGGCTCCCTGAGTACTTGCCAAGTTGTGTGGGGCCAAAAACGGGCTGGGGCTTTGTCCCTGCCACATCCAGCTCTGAGCTGGGGGGGTGTCACATAAACCAGCGGTGCAGATTTTAGTCCTGAAGGGTCTCTTTGGAAACTTCTTTCTTTCTGCTCTTCCTACTGTTGGCTTTTAGGGCATTTGATATATCATTTAATTTCCCCTGCTGTAAGAAGGATGGTGCTTTTCACGAATTTAACACTGCTGCTGGGGATTTTTACAGTCTTGTTAGTGAGCTTTATTTCTAAAGATGTGCCCTCAGCTTTGTGAGCCCATAGAGGATGTGATTTACTTATGAGCCACCTCACAGCTGTTGTTAAAAAGAACAAAATGCAAGAGATTTAGTTTGATTACATGAGCTGGTGAGGCTGAGTAGGGTTAAGTGTGTCTCAAAATTTCCATTATGATGCTTTACCCATTACTTTGACTCATATGGAGTGCTCAAGCTGTTGTTTTCCATGCATTTTATAGGATTCAGTATGGGATTTCCATTCTTTCCAGTCATTTGTGATGGTAGTCTAGGGGAGAAATATTTTGTATTTATGATTTGTTTAGCTCATATGTCCTATTGTTTTACTGAGAGCGGTAGTAGCATCTAGCACACTCATCCCAAAGGATTAAAAAATCAAGCAGTGAAGGTTATTTTTAAAAAAAAATCATGATCCTGTTATTTTCTTTATAATAGGAAGCCAACAAGAACTGGGAATGGCCTTACTTTCCTTAGGCTTTCAAATCTTCAGAACGTAGCTGGGTGACCTTTCAGGCTCTTTTCTGCAGCTGCAGTGGCTAGGAATATGTTTTACACCAGAACTCAGGTCCTCAGAGAGTTGCCTCACCTGAACAGCGAAGATGTAAGACATGACAGATCCTCCAATTAGCTGTGCTTTCTCTTCTGCCCTTCAGAACAGGGGAAAATTAGGAGGGGAATCAAGCTGACACTGTGAACTGGTGTTGTCCTGTCCCTGAGCCAACCTCAAAGCCTGAAGCTCACACACCAGCAAAGCTCCTGCTAAATCAACTCCTACCAACAGAGTTTTGTCCTCACCCTACAGAGGGGTCCAAGGAATCTGGTACTCCCACCTCCCTCACAGCCGGGAAACCCCCAGGGAATGAGCACAGCATCTTTGCTCTGGTGTTCCCTGCTGGAAAGAGGAGCTGGCTGCCTGCAGGGCTGTCCTCCCAGGGCAGCTCCCCTGCAAGGTCCAGGCTTTAACTCTGGTGGTGATGAAGGGAAGGAGTGTGGTTCAAGTTTTAAGAGGATTTTCCTCCCACCTTCTTGAAGTGACAAACAGCATAAAAGTTTAGTTTAAGAGGAAGTCTCAGGAGAGACAAACTACAAGGGCATATAGTGCCAGGACAAGGGGAATGGCTTTAAACTGCCAGAGGGCAGGGCTAGATGGGATATTGGGAAGGAATCCTTCCCTGGGAGGGTGGGCAGGCCCTGGCACAGGT
>JAWWEW010000166.1:2759106-2784689 GCA_035583185.1 Anabacerthia variegaticeps
GGACAAGGGGAATGGCTTTAAACTGCCAGAGGGCAGGGCTAGATGGGATATTGGGAAGGAATCCTTCCCTGGGAGGGCGGGCAGGCCCTGGCCCAGGTTGGGCAGAGAAGCTGTGGCTGCCCCTGGATCCCTGGGAGTGTCCAAGACCGGGTTGGACAGGGCTTGGAGCACCCTGGGCTGGTGGGAGGTGTGAGGAGGTGATCTCTAGGGTCCCTTCCAACCCAGACTGTTCTATGATCCCTAAAGGGCCGAGCTACAGATTCCTTATTCAGCAGTTTCCTTTCTCTCACAGAAATTGAAGGCTGCCACAACAACAACGGAGGCTGCAGCCACACCTGCATTGAAGTGGAAGACACGTACCAATGTGAGTGTCCAAGGGGACTTGTTCTCTCAGAAGACAACCACACTTGCCAAGGTAGGTCAGCAAAATCTCCCTGGCAGCCTCTACCCCCCAAAAGTCTGTCTGAAGGAACTCTTCTTGGTTTTGTCATCTTCTCTTAGTCTCTCCTTTCCAGTTTGGTTAGTGGGGCTTTGTCAATGTCAGCTCATCCAAAATAGAGAGCCTGCAGGCATTGTTCTTTTGACAGGCAGGAGAACAGCCATAGAGCCCTCCTGGGTGCATCTTGCATCACAGGTGGTTTTGGCAGTGTTCACTTACAGTTAAGATTGCTTAACATCTCCCATTACACTGCTCTGCTTGAGCTGTGTGTGTCTCTGATAAATTTATGCTGTTAGAACCGATGTTTTCCATGCCTCAAACTTGACCATTTCAGCTGAAGTGCTTGAGTCCCTTCCAACAAAGGGCTTGAGGAGAGAGGCTTTTTTTTTTCCCAGTATTTCAGTAGCCATTCCAGTAAGCATTCCCATGACTCTCTTGCACCTATGGCATGCACATGGAATAAACAAGCTCCCTGTTTTTTGCAAAGATTCGCTTTGCAAAGACATCCAGGCTCCCAGGAGTCTGGTGTTACCTGGTGTGCTCAGAGATCAGCCTGATGTGTCACAGAGTGCCCAGACATCAGCTGGAGGGACAGATCCAGATTTCATGGTGGCCAGCAGGGCAGGTACACCTCACAGAGGAAATTTGGGTGGTTCAGCTTGATGGAATTTCTGCTTTTATTATTTTTTTAAGCTTTTTAGAAATGCAGGGCTCCCAAGGGTGGTGAGCACTGCACCCTTGGGATCCAGCAGTGCTGGTGGGAGAAGCAGAGGGGGAGATTTCCAAGAGCTGTGATTACATTCATCTGATAGATGGATACAAGAGCAATGTTTTTCAGTCCTGGCTCCCTGAGGCAAGCCCAGCAGGGCTGGGAGTTGTGGATTTCCCAGCCAGTGTTTCTCCTGCTTGTGAGGCTGCTAATGAGAGCAGCAGCTCTGCTGGGTGCTGGGCAGGGCTGGGGGTACAGCATCCCATAAAGCGTGTTCCTTTGCATTTCAAGGATTTATGTCCCCACGCAGTGGGCTGCAATTCTGAGCAGATATGGAACTGTACCACACAAATCTGTGTGAGATCTAATCAGGTTTAGGTTGGTTCAATCAGCAGTGCAGGGCAGGCACAGTTGCCTGAAGCCATTGGATCTGCAGCCTCTCCACCCTCCTCTGTGCTGTCTCTGTGTTCAGAACAAACATTAATAATCTTCCACAGAAACCACAGTCTTGGCTACAATTTTCCCACAGAGATACCAGCCAGCAAAATGCTTGGAATTTTGCAGCCCATCCTAGTACCCCCCATCTTTCTGAAGTGTAGGGGTGAAATGCTTTTCCTCCCCTCTCCCCCGCCCAAGCTTTCTGTGGAGCTGAGCAGGGTACAGTGCTGTAGCTGGTTTGGAGTAGTGGGTCAGGGAACCTCTTCTGCTGGGCAGTGTGTGCAGAAAGATAACCTCTGCTCCAAGCAGCTGCACTGGGAATGGCCAAGGAAGGAGCCAGAGTCTGGAATGTGGTGCCAACAACAACAGCAGACAGCAAAATGAGCCCTGGACTCGCCCCAGAAGCTTCCTACCAGGGTCAGGTTATTGGTGCATGTTTAAACTGGAAATAAGGAGGCTTTCCCAGTACTCCCAGGTGCTCTGTGGTGTGTGAGGGTGAGGAACTGAAATGTTCGACTGGCACAGACTGGGTGAGGCTCTGGGGAGCAGAGTGTTTTCCCAAAGAGCCATGAGTTGTCTTGAATCAAGAGTGGATCTGCCAGCAGGTTTCCTTCCTTCCCTTCTTTCTGTGAGCACACAGCTCCTGAGTGCCAGAGCATTAAATGGGTCCATGGGTAGTCTTCCTTCTCCCCCTTTGTGCCAACCAAAGACACATAGAAAAAGAGGTGTCCTGAACTTTTTTGGGATCCAAACTGTCCTGCCCTAAATTTCCCCTGTATAAATTAAAGGCATTACATTTTCTTATTTATCAGCAAGTCACAGGGACAGTGAGGCTTTAAATCCAGATGGAGCCCACCCGTTCTCCAGAGGATGTTCCTCTTTGTGCATTTGCTGTGTTCTAAAGGTCCCTTTGTCCCCTCCTGAGCTTTGCCATCCCCATGATCCATTATTCCCTCCTGCCTTCTGCTGCTGATGGAGGGAAAGTTGAGGGAGTCCTTCAAGTTTCTGTTCTAAGCCAGCAATGTCATTATGGGAGCATATTGCTGTGGACACTCTGCATGCATTTTAAGATATTGCCTTGAAAACATCAACTTTTATTAAAAAGTCCTCCCTGCAGGTGTAGAGTCTGTTGCAAACACCTTAGCTGGGACAGGAGAATCTTTCAAGGCAGGTGAAAAAGCAGTGTGCCTTGTATCCAAGATCCAGAATCCTAAATTACATAATTAATGGTCAAAATTAACGGCCGGCAGGGCATGTGAATGGTCAAGGACTGGGACTGTAATTAATTTTGGCAAAAAGCTCGGGCAGCTTGTGGATTTGCAACACGTTTTGTTGTGGGATTTTAAAATGTAAGAGATGGAAATTCTGCAAGGGCTTTGTTTTTCTGGCTGAGAAGAGACCAGAATATATCGCCCAGTACACTTGTCCTGTCTCTAACTGAATAGATATGTATGCTCCCAAGGAATATATATATATAGCAATTACTTTTTTATTGAAGATTATTCTCCTCCTTTTCCTTTGGTCCAAGCTGTGTGATTTCTTTCGCTTCTTAAGTAATGAAATTTTAATTTCAAAAAATTCACATGGAGATCTATATTAAAATTCAAAGATTGGAAGGAGGTGGGAATGAGTAAACTAATTGGATTAGTTTGTCAGAGCTGGGTTTATTGCTTATAAAAATATTATTATGGCATTTTGAGGTGCTTCCATTTTAGCTCGGTATCTATATGGAATTACTCTGCCTTGTTTTGATGTGGTTTAGGTTTGATGTAAAATCTGATTAAGGGTCTTAAAAAATGGCTTTGCCTGGGGTGTTGTGAATTTGATATCCATATCTGGCAAAGGCTCTTCCCAGGACACAGCAGTGCGAGAGATATCAGTCTAAGCTGTGCTGAGTATTAAGTAAGGCTGGAAATGCTGCACTGCCAAGTTTCTGCTGTGATTGCCTTCACTGTCTTCCGAGGCATCACTGTGGCTGCAGAACTTGGGCAGTGGTGGCTCAGGTTTGTAGGAATGCAAGGTAGGTGGTTGGGTTACTGTGGTGAGATAGAAATGATCAATGCTGCATGTTAGTCCCTTTTCTTCCCCAGTAATAACTGGTCTAGCCCCTCCCCAGCTCTCTGGTGGGTTTGTAGTGCAGACTGTTATTCTGGGGGCTTCTCTTGCAGTTCCAGTGCTCTGCAAGTCCAGCTCTATCGAGGTGAACATCCCAAAGGACCTGGTTGGAGGCCTGGACCTCTCCCTCATCAACACTTCGTGCAAAGGCGTCTCCAACGGCACTCATGTCAACATCCATTTCTCCCTCAAGTCCTGTGGTACAGTTGTGGATGTATGTATGCCTATTGCTGTCCTGTCCCTTGGGTTCTCTGGGATTTGGGCACTTGGCTTCCTTGGGGGATACACCTGTACCATCAGAGCAGTGTCCTGTGTTGCCACGCAGCTGGGCTGGCGTCCCAAAGGAGGAGAGCTCATTCCTTCTGCCCTGCAGTGGTGTGTCTGTCAGCGTGGGTGCTGCTTTCTGCTCCCCTGGTGCTTCACAGCTTCACCATCACTCCAGTGCAGAAGGCACGGGTGCTGTCACTGCTGAGACAGGGTCTGGTCTCCTCTTCCAAAGATCAAGCTGGCAGCTGGTCAGGAGCCAGAGAGCTCATCTTAGCAGGTGGGGAGCAGCTGGAAGCCAGTTCCTCAGCTTGCTGCAGGGGTGCAGTGTGTTGCAGCCACCAGCAACCTGAGGTGGTGGGTGAGGAGGGTGACACTGTTCTGTTTGCAGTGTGTAAACTCACAGGGGCTGCTTTAGGTCTGAGTGCCCCGACAGAGTCGCCCCAGAGAGGTGTCCCTCTCCCCTTTGCCTTCAGCACCTCTCTTTGCTGCAGGTCATAGATGACAAGATCATTGCCACCAACCTGGTGACTGGCTTGCCCAGGCAGACCCCGGGGAGCAATGGGGACATCATAGTGCGCACCAGCAAGCTGCTGATCCCGGTGACGTGCGAGTTCCCGCGGCGCTACACCATCTCCGAGGGCTACGTGCCCAACCTCAGGAACTCCCCCCTGGAGATCATGAGCCGCAACCAGGGCGTCTTCCCCTTCACCCTGGAGATCTTCAAGGACAAGGACTTTGAGGAGCCCTACAGGGGTGCCCTTCCCACCCTCAAGCTTCGGGACTCGCTGTACTTTGGGATTGAGCCCCTGGTGCACGTCAGCGGACTAGAGACACTCGTAGAGAGCTGCTTTGCCACTCCCACCTCCAAAATTGATGAGATCCTGAAGTACTACCTGATTCAGGATGGGTGAGTTCACTGTTCCCTCTCCTGCTTGGCTGTTAGATGGGAATTGGCAATGGGACTGAGGTGTCTGTGTGAGGCAGGAAACACTGTACCCTCTGCACAGCAGCTTGTCTGCCCTGCTCCCAGCACTCACCAGCAGCCATCAACCTGAAACCACCTGTGCCATCAAAATAATTGGGAGAAACTGGGGCAGACAGTGGAAGAGGTTGCTCCGAGTGCAGCCTTTATGGGACATATTTCCCTGTAACTAGCCTTGTGGATAATTGAGTTGGCTTCTGTGGAAAAGATTCTCTTTCCTGATATCCTCCCTCTGCCAGCCACAGAGTGCCAAACCAATGGGCAGAACCCCTGATGGCCTCGTAGTGCTGCCAG
The DNA here is from genome assembly GCA_035583185.1 of Anabacerthia variegaticeps. NCBI lineage: Eukaryota > Metazoa > Chordata > Aves > Passeriformes > Furnariidae > Anabacerthia > Anabacerthia variegaticeps. The sequence continues at coordinate 2,764,351 of JAWWEW010000166.1, forward strand.
GCAGCTGCTGCAGCAAGCAGAGCAGGTTTCTTAATTTTCTTATAATGGCCTTATTACAGAATGAGCCAGAAGACTCATGGCTGGTCCTGGCTGGAGCTCCAGGACCATCCCTTGCTTTGCTCTCTCTGATGCCTCAGATTGGCTGTAATTTTCTTAGGGGCTTGAGGTTATTGATCTTTCCCAGAACATGCTAAAAATAGTTCTGTGTGGGTCTGTAGGTTCACTGCAGTGGTTTCTGCATCAGAGGTTCGGGCAGCATTGCTGGGGGCTCACCTAAGATGGTCCCTGTTTTCAGACACTTCTTGGGGTGCTAAAATAAATGACTGTGCCCTGCTACAGCATTGCTGTGAAGTGTTTGCATCCAGCAGCTTCACCACACAACACTGAGGAACCAGTCTGCTGTGCTCTAGAGGGGAAAGCACAGCCAGAGGGGTACCTAAGACATACCCAAGTGCTGTAGCCTGGCAGTCAAGACACTGTGCTTCTGTAAGTCCTGTGTGTTGTCTGCCACACCATCTGGTGAGGGCAACAATTATTTCCTCAACTGCCCGGGCTAAATCACCCACTGTTACAGCTGGTGATGATGAGTCCTGTGTGGTTGTCTCATGGAAAAAGGGTCCTGCAGTGTGAAGTACCTAGAAATGCTGTTTCCAGCTCTCCCTCCGTCCTAGGCTGCAGTCCTTCTGTGCTCCACATTTCTGGGCTTTATGAGCAGATTTGTAATGGGAGAATTGATTTTATTGACTCCCTGCCTTGGCTCTACCTGTGGCCCCTTCACAGAGTCAGAGTTCCAAATATTCATTAATCTCTCCTCATGAGTGAAAATGATGGGTTTCCAAACAGCAGCCAAACCCTGAGCCGAAGGGAGAAGGCAGAAAACGGCATCTCTTGAATTCACCCCAGCACTGGCTGGAGGATTTACGGCACCAGCAGCCCCTTGGTACCTGCAGAGGGCATTAAAACTTCACCGAAGGGAAAAGTGGGCTGGAGCCTCATCCAGCCTGCTCCACTCTCCAGCCTCACCGCGGGCCCCAGTGTCCCCAGACTGGCCACCCCCGTGGGCTGGAGTTAAACTGCTCACTAACGATGTGCTGTCGAGCCGACTGGGGGTCACTGTCTCTCTGCTTGCAGCTATTCAAAAGTAAAATCAGCTGAATAAATACGCTGCTGAGTTGCCCCTGCTCCAAACAGTTCTGTAATAACCCGGTTTCCTTCCAGCAACCCAGCCCCAAAAGCCCAGGGAAATAAAGGTGGGATTTTTAAATCAGTTTGATTCTGTAAGATCAGACCTGCAGGAGTTAACTGCAGCTTTCAGAGGGAAACACTGGTTAAATTTGAAGGAATATACTTTAGACTTAGGGATGGGAAAATTCCTTCTACTGCTTTCTTCCCTGCCTTCCCCAGTGGGCAGGAGATAGGAGCTTCCTGCTGTGGGACTCCAACCTCTCCCCTGTGCTGATGTGGCCATGCTGGAAATCAGCGTTTCCCTACATCCCTCCCCTGCAGTGCCCTGTCCTGCTGCTAGCCCAGCCAGCCCCAGAGCAGCTCTCCTGCTTCTGATCTGTCCTCTTTCTCTCTGAAAACAAAACCAACCAAAGGGCACTGACCCGTGGCACAGGTGATAAATGTTGGAGCCCTCTGGGGCATCCAGGGCAGTGTGACAGGGTCAGGAGCTGTGCTTTATCTGAGCACCACGGAGTTAAGGTCGTTCCATTGCAAGGCTCATCTTGTGACGCCTCGGGCTGCCCTTCATTGGTAGGCTGAGGGGGATATTTTGGTCTCCAAGCCCTCCTTTCTGCCTTACAACCCCCTAGGAAGAGGGTCAGAGCACAGCTCCCAGGGCACTGCCACAGGAAAAGGTTATTTTTCCCTCTTTCCTGACCAGGCTCACCCCTTTTCATTCCATACCTGTGCTCCTTGTTCTTTCCTGCTCTCCAAGGTGGGAAGCAGAGTCTGGGGGTTTCCTGGGAGAGTGGATTATGGTATGGCCCCACACAAAATGCAAAAGGGCTTGTCCCTTTGACTCAGGCAGTTTCTGAGCTGGTTTTGTCTATGTATCCCTGATTCTTCCTTGTTCTCCCATCTCCCCTCTCCATAGCCCCAAACCAGTAGGTTTCCTGCCACCAGTATGGAGAACCTTTGAAGAACCTGGGATTTAGGAGTCAGTTTGTGCCAGTGTCCAAGAATCATCACAGTTTATGTGCTCACAAATGAGGACATGGCTACAAGTCAGCTTCTTGGCCCCAAAGCTTGGCCAGTCACCTTATGGAAAGCCTTTAGCTGTCATTCCTTAGAATCAGGTGCCTTCAGGATGCTCCTTTGAACAGCATTTTAATCCTAAACAGCTGAGTACCATGTATGTTTGGCCTTGGGGGGAGGAATCTCTTGGGTTTTGGAGATGCACAATGGTGATTTGTCAGCAACCCGGGGATGGTTTTTGGATTTGCTTCCAGGGAAGTGCTGCAGGCAGGGATATCCCCTCAGGCCACTGGAGGTGGAGAAATGGAGACATACACGGTGGTGAAAACAGTGCTGGGATCAGAGCAGTGCTTAGTGCTCCTGTCTGGAGAGCGTGGTCATCTATTCCTGGTGATGGAAAAGTAGTTCGTTTCAGTGTTGTGAATTGGAGCTGTCTGAGCACGTCCAGCGGGAGGGAAAATGTAAATGATACAAAGCAAAGTAAATCTGGATTTTTGTTGCTTTCATCATCTGTGATATTTTAGTAATGTGTGTACAGGTTTCATTTTAAGCAGAATTTCTGTGCATATATGTGTGTACGCAGAAAGTACACAACACATTACACAGTGTGTAACACTGCAGACTGTTGCACAGGAAGGTGAAACAAGGACAAACTTGCCTGCAGCTCTCTGGCAGTGCCTCTCTGAGGGGACCGGGCCATGTCCTGCCAGCTCTGCTGCTGAGCTGTCCTTTGTCTGGAGATGCTATTAGCATCACTGTTGTTTTCCCCAGCATTCCCTCCTTCTCTCCTGTGGCCAGAGAGGAAGTAGCAGGGATGGTAGCTTAGCTGGAGAGAGCCAAACCCTCTTTTCTTTTCTCTGGTTAAGTAGGCTGGAATGTCTTTTCTCTTTCCGCTCCTGGGAAAGCCATTAAAGCCAGTTCCTCTGCTTCCCTCAGCTGCGTGTCCGATGACTCCGTGAAGCAGTACACGTCAAAGGACCATCTTGCCAAGCATTTCCAGGTTCCTGTGTTCAAGTTTGTGGGCAAAGACAACAAGGTAAGCTCAAAACTCAGCTCTCAGATATTGCATCAGCTCTAATCTGACTGAGGAGTCTCTGTGAGAGTGCAAAGGGGAGGGCTGGCTGAGCCAAGGCAGGTGCTGTTGTGCCTCTTCTAGCAGTTGTGTCTTTCAGGAGCCTGACACGGGTACTTTGGGACAGATTGATAAAAACAACTGAAATTAAGTAAAATACAAAGGGCAGTTGTGACACATAAATGCCATAGCAGACTTAAATCTTTGTTGTGTCCAGGGTGGTCTTAGTGGAGCCCCGTGTGCTGGGTATGAGAAGTGTTGCCAGGCAGCAGGCATATTTTGAGGTGTCCTGTCTTTGAAACAGGACAGTCTGTAGTTTGGAATCTCTTCAGCCTGGTGTCTTCTCTAGCTCTTGGGAGTACAGATGCCAGGATTCCAGATACAAGGCCACCACACTGTTAAATTCAATGTGAAACCAGGCTGGTGGCACTCCTGGGGCAGAAGCTGAGTGGTGGGAAGACAGTTGAAGGATAATGCCATTTCCCTGGTGCCAATAGCTTTCCTTTTCTGGGCTGGAAGAAATTAGATCTTCCAGCCATTGTTATGCTCAGCCAACACTGCCTGCTCCAGAAGGTATGAAGCTGCTGCTCCAGCTACCAGAGAGCCCCAGTAGGGTTAAAACAAACAAGATCTTCCAAAATTCAGAAGTTCCACTTGGCCATCTGGTTGCCACTGCTGCCTCCACCCTGCATCCTCCCAGCCTCTGCCATGGGTTCTGCTTCACACCTCGCCACTGACCACGTGTTTGTGATTGCTGCTCACAGTGATCTTGCTTGTTCTTCTCATCCTGTACAGGGCAGGGAGCAGCAATCCTGCCACTGCCTTTGCTGCGCAGGGAAAAACAGGCTCCCTGCTCTTTCCATTTTCCTCCTTCCCTTGACTTAGCCCCTCATCACCCCATGTTTCCTCCTTTTCCCCTTGGATTCCTAGCTTTGTTTTCTCAGCCCACTTTGAATCCTCTTGCACGTTCCTCTCAGCCCATCTCCTCGTGAAGCTTCGCCTGCACCCGACCTGCCTCTTGCCATGCAGCTCCTGCTGGCCCACACGAGCTCTTCCAGCTTATTCCTGGCATTTCATCCCTTCCTCTGGAGGATCCCTGGTATTCCCTGTCTGTGCACCCTCGGCTGACAGACAGATGCCATGCTCAGCAAGCCGGTGGAGCGGCGGGTTTGGCTGTGGATATGGCGATGGTGGATACAGACCTTGCCGGCGTGGGGACAGGGGTGGCACGGTGTGGCTCGTGCTGTGGCAGCAGTGCCAGTGGCTGGCAGAGCACTGACCCCTGGTGCTGTCTCACCACCCCCAGGAGGTGTTCCTGCACTGCCGCATCCTCGTGTGCGGGGCCCTGGACGAGACGTCCCGCTGCGCCCAGGGCTGCCGGAGACGCCTGCGCAGGGCGGCCCAGGAGGAGCAGGAGCACCAGGAGCAGGGATCTGTTCACGTGGCAGACCACATCCTGACAGGAGGCCCCATCAGAATCGACCTGGATGACTGACACCCACCCTCTGGAACAGCATCTCCACCTGAGACCGGCCTTCCTTCTCAGTCGTGGCTGTTCGAGAAACAAGAAGTATCTTCTGAACCTCAGGACTCATTTCCCTAACCCTGTGCTGATTATTTGTGAAGTGTTTTGGGCACTTGGACTGCAGAATGCTTTGGTTTTACCTGCGTTTCTCCCCAGCAACCCTTCAGCTGAAGGGCCCTGTTTCTTTGCAGGCCTGAAGTGTTTCCCAACTTTGTCTTTCCCTACATCCGCCTACAGGCTCCAGAACTTGTTTGTCCTTGACTAAACAAATGTTATCCAAGGCCTTGTTGCATCAGGCAGTACAAATAGTATCGTAGCTGAGCATGTTTGCTGTGCAGTTCTGTGAGTGATGCTGAAGCTTTTGGGTGACTGCTAAAAAAACAAGTGTAAAATATTCTCTCTCATCATGTGGGAGTTCCTTGGGGCTGTACAACTGTCCTTACAGGCAGCTAAAGCTCAGATCTATCACAGACACATTTAAATGTTATTTTAAAGAGTAAAAGGTATTTAATTAGATTTGATTTTTCCAGTGTCCTTTGATAATTGCATGCAGTTTAATAGTGTTTTCTCCTATATTTAGTGTATCATTATTTTTCTCCCTCTTCTCCCACCACCAAAAATGCCTTTCCTGAGAGCTGTAGCATCTTCATTGTAAGAGAAGCACCATTAAACATCTCTAAACATCCCCCTCCCACACGTGCTGCTACCAAGTGTTTGTTTGGAAGTTGTGATGCATTGTCCTGCTTAGAGAGATCATGTCTCCAACAACCAAGGGATTAGAGGAATGCACAGCAATTATTGATAGCAGTCACTTGTAATGTGGGCAGTTCTCAGGACAGGGCTGTCCCCAGGGAGCCTGGTGACAGCAGTTATTGTTTAAGTGCCCCTGGCTGGGGTCACAGTTACTGTGACAGTGGTGGCATCGTGGTTGTGAGGAGTCAGCTGGGGCTGTCGAGCTCCTTCCAAAGAAATCACAACGAATGATCAGCTCAGGATGATCAGCTCAGGCTCCTCTGGGCTTCGTGCAGGATCACTGCGTGGTGAAGGATTGGAGGTGTGGGATGACGAAAGGAAGGAGGCACAGTGAGCAGTGAAGGACAAAGGAGAGGCAGGAATGAGGATGAGAGAGAGGAAGGATCCGTCTCCACCCCTGGCTGTGGCTCTGCAATGTGTTCCCGAGGTTCTCCATGTGCAGCTCCATCCTGTGTGTTCGGGGGTCTGCTGGAAGCCCCCCATCCTCCAGTACCTGCGTTCTGCCGTGGTTGAAAGCAGCCACATCACTACAAAAAAGATTTGTTGCTGCTTTCAGAAATGAATGGGGAGCCCCTTTGAAGGGATCGTTTAGAAGGGAGTCACAAATCACCTCAGCAATATTCCATTTCTCAGATTTATTTGTTCTGGCAAGTGAGATTCCAGTGAGGAATGGGCATTTAATGGGCTGAGAGTTTCATGACTTTTCTAAATGACTTCATGGCTGCTTTTCCAATCTGGGAATATGTGTGTATGTTAGAGTAAATCGTCATTTCTATGATGATGAGTAGGTATGAGTGGAAGGATGCTTTTTCTGTGTTATCTAGCCATATGTGAAAGAAAAAGAGAGGAAAAAACCTCCTCCTAGGATTGCTGTTCTGCTGATTCACATCTGCATTAGGGCCACATGGGCAGTTTCCTGCTGGCGCTTCTTTGTTCAGGCAGCCCCTGCTAAATATCCTTGTTTTGATAAAACAAGCACTGGGAAATTAAGTTAATGATCTGGTGCCTTCTGGAGAGGCAACTGGTGGTGTTTGTTTGTGTGAAAGGGACGTGAGGGAGTGATGGAGGTTCCTTTCCTGGCTTATTTCAGTTGTTTGATTCTTCCTGACAAATTCCTAAGCAGCAGCTTTTCCACTCTGCAGCTTTTTAGTTAAATAATGTGGAAGAATAACAAGGAGGAGATACTGTGGCTTGGGGTGTCCAGGTGTGAACACCTGCTTACCTGCTGCCCTAATCCCTGCTTTTACACCCCAAGTGGAAACAGAGATTACTGTCTGGGGAAGGGCACAATGGCTGAATGGGTCGAAATCAGCAGGAGCTGGAAAAAAGTCCTGCCAAGATACAAAGTGCACAAGAAGCCACAGGATGAGCAGTGTCCTCTTCCTGTCCAGAGCAGGGTGGAAGTGAAGGTGAACCCAGAGTTTGTGCATCAGCCCCAGAGGATCCCATGATCAGCTGCTTCCAGGGCCGTACACCACTTGATAGCAGCATGGAGGGGAAGTAATTTTTAGTTTTAATGCAGTTTTTACTGTAGTTCATGCTCTGTTTTTCTCCTGTGCAGGATTATCTGGTGGTTTTCTGGAGTCACTGCCACTTCTTGGAGTTTCAGAAGTTTCCTTGTAGAGCTGCTGGTGGGGTTTCTCAGTTTACCAGAGGACAAAATGCACTCTTTCAGTAGCTGTCCTGCGTGCAGCAGGCTCTAGGGTTTGGGCATGAGTGGTCTGAAGGCATGAAGAAATTATGATTTATGTTACTGGTGTCTCCAGCACATACATCAGTGTCTGGATAGAGGGATTTTGTTCAGAACCCTTTGATTTCTCCAGTTGTATGTCAGCACCTGCCAGCAGCTGCTTGCCTTTAATCTGATACCACTTGAACTATAAAATATCTTAAAACATTTGCCAGCCAGTTGGCTGTCGTGTGTAGGCAATGCAGACGTTTGAATTTCTTTGTCATTTAATCGTAAGAGTATGTTCACATTCAAACAGGCAACAGGCACCATTTCACCAACAAAATACAAAGTTTGGGAAGTGTCTGGAATGAGGGATGTTCCCTTCCTGTCCCTAGCCAAAAGCATGCATTTCTTAAATGGGTAATCAAGGCTGTCTGTCCAGCCTTGTGCTCTGACAGACGCAGAGGGATGAACCTTGGCAATGCAGTGGATGGGAAAGGAAGTCATTGCACCTGGGCAGTGTAAATTAAGGTCCTCTGGGATGGAAAGCATCCCAGTACACCCCAGGCAGGTGTCACTTCCATTTTGCTGCTCTGGGTACCAGTGGGCTCCTCTTTCAGCCTGTCTGGGACCAGTTGAACATCTCATTGCTGTTCTCCGTGAGCAAAGACGAGTGGCTAGAACAGGAGTAAGGGGCTTAAATAATTTATAGCCCCGTGCCCACGTTTGAACCCAAACTGAAAGGAAAGTAACTGAGGCAGGCTCTTTGCACACTGGTTAGATCACCCTTCTGCAGCCTTAACTTCTCCGAGGCAGATGGAAGAACATAACCATAAATATGTTTGCAGAAGCCGCTGAAATATTTACGTGGCGCGGCAGCAACGCCCAGTAACAACTTCCTTTCAACAAGAAACGCAGCTGAAAGCTGCCTGCCAGGGTTATGTGTAGATGGAATGCCATATACCACTTTAAATTCTAACTCTGCATGCAATAAAAGCTCCCCATAACAGATGGGAGCATTAACCACGTTTTAGAGGAATGGTGTCTGAGGCTGCTGATAGCAGCCCCACAGAGGTAGCACGTAAGCCCTGTCATCTGACAGATAAGCCTCCAGAATTGGGAATGTCTCATCCAAAAGGCCACTGTGAGCCTCCTGTTTCCCTCATGCAAAAGGTGGGAGTGGATACCCAGCCATTTTGTGCAAAGAGGGATCCTAAGGGAAAACCTCAGTTAAATGCTATAGGAGGAAAATAATTAAATAGACGTGGATGACACTGCCAAAGAAAAGCAGCTTCGTCTCCTGAGACTGGGGGAGAGGGCTGTGGTTTCACAGCTGAGAGGGGATGGGCTTTGGTCCCAAGTATGAATTATGCCTCTATCACAAACAGCTCAGGTCCTCCTTGTGTTTACCAAATCTCTAGATGTTCTAAATCGTTTTAGGATCCACCAAATATTTGAACACGCAGGGCTGTCAGGGTGTGTAACGATGGGATGGGAGATGTCAGGGGTAGGTGTGAGCGCTGAGAGCAAATTACCCCTCTTCAGTCTGTCCCCAGCGGTGCAAAAATGTAAGTAGCATGTCCACGAGCTGGGAATCCCACAGGGGCTGCAGGAACCTAATGCCTTGTGCTGCAAATGAGAGAGTTCCAGGGCGTGAGGGAGCTAGCTGGTGTGTGTTTAAGGTCAAGCCCCTTGTTCACAACCGGCACTGCATCCCGCTTGGCATCGGCTCCTCCCGGCTGCTGCACTTGGCAAGGGGCAGCAGGGCCTGTGGTGGATGGCAGGGTGGCTGTGCCCACGCTGTGCCCACAAGCTGTGAGTGCCCTTGGTCCCCTGTCTGGGGAACAGCAGGAGTCCCTGTGTGCAGGGGGACCAGCGGCTCGGGGAGGCCGGGGGCTCCTGCTCACAGCTCGTCCCGCTCCTCCTCGCTGCAGACGCAGGCGCTCCTCTGGCTGTTCATGAAGGGCCGGCAGCCCAGCGTCCACACGGCGTTGAACACGGTGTCGGCCACCGACTCGCAGGCTGGGGACAAGCACGGGGGGGCAGGTGAGTGACCAGCACCACGGGCTGGGGGGGTGCCCTGTGCTGGGCACTGGGGGCTCTCCTGCTCTCTCTGGGAATTGGGGTTTGGTAAAGGGCTCTGTTCTCCCCAAGGTGGCACTCACTCCTCTCCCCTCTCGCCCTGCTCCTTTCTTGCCTCTCTCAGGCTGATGGATCACCTGGGGCTCTGCAAACAGCACTGCTCACCAAGCTTTTGGTGAACTGGCACTGCTGCAGCTGGGATGTTGGTGCCCACACAGAGCTGCTTTCCCTGAGCTCCTGATGCCACAGTGGAGAGGGTCCCAGCTCAGAGCCTGTGTGACAGGAGATGTCAGAGCAGCCCTGGGGACAGGGAGCAGCAGGCACAGAGCACAAGGGGAGGGAGGGATGGCTCAGAGGTCCCCTGGAGCTCCCTGTGCCTCTGCAGCAACCAGGACGGAGGTGCTGGAGGAGTCCAGTCCTACTGGTGATAGGCAGAGGTGGCTTGGCTCAGCCCAGGAGTATGGACTCTGCTCCACCTTAACTCCCTTGGAAGGATCTATGTTTGCTTTGCTGCTGCAGGCAGAAAGCAGAAAGGAGTGATCTGAAATATTGGCAGGGGATAAACATGAAGAGATAGGAGGAAGATGGCTGTGTGAGGACCTGGAGATAAGGGTGACCATGAAAGATTGGCTGGACTCAGCCTGTAGCACTTAAATCTCAGTCCATATCTTTGTGTTCTCTTGCTGGTCTGGACAGTCTTTCCAAACATTTATCTGTGACAAGGTGGGAAGCCATCTGCCCTATTACTGGTGTTACAGACCTCCCATGTGTCCTAATCAGGCTGCACCTTTGGAAAACAAGTGCTTATGTAAGGATACCTGACAGCAGGGCAGCAGCAGAGCTTACCAAATGCAGCCCTTACCAAAGGGCTCTTCTCAGACTTGCAGACTGAGGCTTTTAAAATTGGGCAAACGCTGCTGACACATCACTAGGGTTCTGTTAGCACTTCTGAGCAACCCACACCTGCCTGCAATGGCTCAGCCACCACCCACGCTGTGGTGTGTCCCTGGTGCCATCCTGATCTCTTATGTGGGAACCAGGTCCTGGAGAGCCCTGTCCTTGGCTCTCCCACTTTGTTGGCCCTCGGCCACGTACAGGTTCAGTGTGTGGCTTTCTGGCTCTGCAGGGTTTATGGTAACCCATGAAGGTGTTTGAGCTCTCCAAAAGGGCATCCAAGCTTTGAAGGAATTGCTCCCAGGGTTTTTTGTTAGCTTCTTTTTGCCTTTCTACATCGTAATGTTTTCCAAGTGCAAATAACTGTAGGTCTCCAGCCCTGGGACAGAAGTTGGTGGTGACCCACCCGTGACAAGTGCAGTGCCAGATGTGCTGCTCCTACTGCTAATTTTGCTTGTTCCTTGCCTTCCCCCACCCCTCCCTGCGATGAGTGCTTCCCTCCCCAGGGACTGGCAGCAGGAAGCCCACCTTGGACCTTGGAGACGAAGCCGAGGCTGCGCTTGAGGTCGGAGCAGATGGAGTGGAGGCACCAGCGGAACTTGGCGTCGCAGCGGTACTTGTTGGCCCCGCAGGTGTCGTAACAAACATCCAGCTGGTTGCAGCACTTGGTCATGGCAGGGATGCCCAAATCCAGCTGGGGAGAGAGAAGAGAAGAGAAGGGTGCCTGGGCTGCGTCCTGGCCTTGGAATCACAGCTGGAACAGGGTAAGGCACTGCAGGGCCCAGCGGGCTCCTGTCCCAGAAGGTACCCCGGATGGCTGGGCTGGCAGGAGGGAACACGTGCTGCTCCCTCACCATCTGAGGAAAGTGGTGGCACTGGTGCAGATTTGGTGTGGGATAGATCACATTCCCTTCTCCCCTCTCTGTCACAGGGAATTAACCTCTGATAGAGCCCCTCCATGATTTCCTAGTTATCATTTGCCAGAGCTCATCAGAGAGCTCCAAGTCCCTGCCAGCAGTGGCAAAAACTCCTTTTCTCTTTCCTCCTTTTCCCAAAATGTGGCAAGTCCTGCTTTTTGGCCTAATAAATCGGCCATAAATGTTTTTAATGCCTTATTTCTCAGAGATGCCCTTGTGAGGCCGAGGACAAGCACAGTTCTGCTCTCTTGGAGCAGTGGGATTGAGGGGGCAGAAGGGCCTGTCTCCTGGAGAGACTGGGCTCGTTAGCTTGTTATAAATGATTCCTCTCTGTGGCCTTGCTCATGTAATATTTAGGAGATGAATTGTTCCTTCATTGTGCTTGTGATTGCTGGTGTCAGGAGGAGGTACCCACAAGGTCTGCAGTGAAACAGAGTTTAAGGAACTGACCCTAACATGAAAACTGGGCTCCAAAGAGAGGGGCTTTGAGGGCAGGAATCTGCCTAATTGCTGCAGACTCCGTGGGCTGCACGAGCTAAACAGCAATTCCTGCTCTGAAAGCCTCCTGAGAGCACTTTCCATGGTGATTCCAATGTGACTTGATTCATTGCCTTTAAATCACCAGGAGGTGCAGCACCCGAGCCCCGTGGGTTTAATCCAGTGCTTGGCAGAGGCCAAGAGGCTGGGAGGGGGTGGAGGGCCAGGAGTGGGGGATGCACTCAGGTGCTGGCTGTGGCAGTACATACACTTTCGGGTACCTTGAGCCCCAGGAAGTAGGAGCTACAGCCGTTGGGTTCCTGGGGTTTGTAGTGAGGTCGTGGCATCGGGGCCTTCCCTGGGAAAGAAAGGACAGATGTTAGGAAAGCTGATCTTCCCAAGAGTAGCACCAAAACAGCAAGGAGTGGAGAGAAGCTCCCCTTTGGTCTGTATCCCCAAAGACTTCATTCCTGTCCAAGAACGTGAGAGCTCTGCACAGCTGGGATCACCCAGCTCCTCCAAGAAGCTACTAGTTACACCACTAGCTTAGCAAAGGGGTTCCTTTCCATCCTCAATTCCTTCTTGGAGGGTTGGTGTGCTGTGGATCTCCGCAAGGTTGTGCTAGACCTTGCATGTCTGATCTTGCTCTGAGGGGCTCGTCTTGGTCCATTTTCTGCAGCTGGTGATGCACTGCCACGTTTTGCAAATTATTTCTATTCCTTTAATCCCCACACCTCCCTCAGTCTGCTGCTTGATATGCATAAAGGAGCAAGAATTCCCTCTGTGAATAATTATTTACCTAATGCAGAAAAAAAAATCTAGCAGTCAGTAGCTAAAGCAGCATTTTAATAATTTCAATCTGATTTTTGAAGGAGTGCAGGCCCTCCTGTGTCCCAGCCGTGCTGGGGTTTTGTGTCCAGCTGTCAGGGTGCTCTGGGTGTGAGGGGTGGGTGCTCAGGACTGAGGTAGGAACCATCCCTGGGGAAATGTGGCTGTTCCCTGCCCTGTCTCATCCTCTTCTTCTCATCCCCACCTCACCCCCATCTCCAGCTAACCCAGCATCTCCTTGGTTTGGAGAGGAGGAGTCTCCAGGTTGGCCCCACTGTGCAAGGAGTGTGTTTAAAGGTGGGAGAGGGTTCTCCGCTGGGGAAGTTGTAGAGACCACCCTCCTGGAGCTGGCTTTCTTTGTGCTCTCCCTCCATGTGTGTTTCTGCTTGCTTCTGCCCCAGGTGGGAAGGGGAAAGGGGGATCTCCAGTGCAGGGTGAGGTGTTAAAACCAGACATTTGTGACAGAATATCCTGAGTTGGAAGAGACCCACAAGGATCATTGAGTTCACCTCCTGGCCCTGCTCAGGACATCCCAACAATCCCACCATGTGTCCAACCCCCAGCCTTGGGGCCGTGCCCACTGCCCTGGGCAGCCTGGTCAGTGCCCACCACCCTCTGGGGGAAGGACCTTATCCTGAGATCCCACCTGACCCTGCCCTGGCCCAGGTCCAGCCCTTCCCTGGGTGCTGTCACTGCTCTGGGAAAACATTGTAAGCTGTGTCAATACTCCAACAAAAACCCGTGTGAGCTGAGCCTTCTGTAAGTCCATCACACCAAGGGTTAAGTTTCTGCTTCCCTGAGCATTGCTGTGGAATTTATATAGACATAAAATGGATCTAATTCAGCCCTTCAGGCAGGGCAGGGTTCTTTTAAACTCAATTTCCACTGCTTTCTCCTTGTCAGCACCGATAATTATTTAAGATTCCTTCCCTTTTTTTGTGTTGAGGTACCTAAAATGCCAGTGGTTCATATAACCATAAATCTGCGGTGCTCTTGAGAACACCTTACAGCCAAATGCCTCAAAAGGTCATATGTAGAAGTGCTCCCAGCACCTGCTCAGTTAAAAATGGCTAGGGTGGTTCTGTTTAAATAACAGATTTGCAGCAAATAAACAGCAAATTGAAATCCTGTCCAGCTGTGAGATGCCAACAGCAAACGTTCCCCTTCCAAATGAGCCTAGTTGTTATTTTGGAAGGGGATGAGAACTGGGACTCAGAAATCAAATGTTCCTGAGCTGAGGTAGGAGGCAAAGGTCAGAAGCCACAGTGGGTTTTGCAGGTTGGAGTCAAATTTGAATGACTTGCTTGTAACATTGCTAGTAAGTGATGTTCCTGCAGCACATTGCAAAGAAAAACCCCTCACATGAGAATTGGCTCCAAGATGAGCCCTTGTAGGAAACCTGCCCCCTCCTCTCTGGAAAAAGAGTTGAATAATTTGTAAGGTGCCCCTTTGTGAACTCTCACACCACAATTAACCTCTCCCCCACGCCTTGTTTTCCAGTTAACAGGAAAACAAAAGCAAACTGGAAGTCTCCACGAGCATCAGCTCCCTGCCCCTGTTACCATTTATTCTTGCCCATACTCACAGGCAGGAAAATACATTTCAGGGCACTGCCTTGTTGGCACAGCCTTAGAACTGAAGTTGAGTTTCCCTGGTGCATTTTAATATCTCCAGGCTGTTGTGGCTGTTCCAAGAGCCTGGAAAGCAGCCAGCTGGCTGGAGCAGCTGCTGGCCGTGCAGGAGGGCTCAGCCACTGCAGTCCTGGGCCACTGGCAGGGGGACCTGAGTGTGTTTCTGCCTGAATAGATGCTCTCAGGGCTCCTGGCACTTCTGGGTGGTCCATTGTTGTTTCTGTGCCCCAGGCAGCCTTTGAGCAGGGCTGCCCCTGCTCAGCACAGCCCTTTGGTGCAGTGCTGGAGAGCCTGACTTGGAAGGCTCTTTTCCCACAGCCTGGAGGTGCCTCCTCATCTTAATCCCTTCAGGCCCAAATGCTGGGCAAGGCATTGAAGTCCTGCCTGCTCAGAGAGCTGCAGGAAGCTACAAGGGCTTTGCTCCCAGCTCAGGCTTTGTTTCCCCTGAGATGCCCAGAGACACTTTGTAAGCAGGAGATATTTGTCAGTGAATGCCAGTGGAACCCTAATTTCCTGATTTAAGGGAGTAATCCATCAAGTTGTTTGTTTTCAGACCTCACTCGCTGCTGAAATAGCAGGAGGAGAGTCTCAGAGCCAGAACAGCCAAGTGCCATGTGCTCAGCTGAAGATGGATGTGGCAATCACAGGTGAGTCCTGACCTTCACTGGGGCAAAATAAGCTATTATTGGTATTTCTTGGCTGAAATGAAAGAAAGAAGGCATAATTTTTGCTTTGTGCCTGGGGAAAAAGCATTCAGGCCCCGATTCAGCACAAAGAGGATGGTAAAGATGGTTTGTGTTTGTTCTTCTGGGCACAGACTGGATCTCAGTGATTTCGGATCATCCTGGCATCCTCTGCACTCACAGTTTGCAGTGTCTGTGGTAAAAACTGGCACAGACAAATGGTCCTGGAAGGGTCCAGCAAGACCCTTGGAGGGCTGTGGGCAGTGTTTCAGTGGTTCCCTCCTTCAGCCAGTGATTAATGAGTTGCTCAGCGAGGATGAGAACTGGGATAACGATGTGCTTGCTCATTTCCCTTTCTAGGTAAAACACTTCTCCAGTAAAGCACAGGATGCTCTCAGGTTGTGGGAAGGAGTTTGTGCTGCTCTCTGGAGATGCTCTTCACAGGGAAGAGGCAGGGAGAGCCTGAGCCTCGGAGTGTGTCCAAAAGCAGTGACTTCTCCAGGATCTGGTGAGTCCTGAGACACCCTGAAACCAGCTCTGAATGCCAGCATTGCCTCAGGCACCCTGCAGTCCCAGCCACGTTATTCCCACTGCCAGGGGTTTCAGCCTCTGCATAAAGAAGGGCAGGTCCCTTTCTGCTCTGACTTTGGAGCATGGTGTGGGCCTTTAGGAGGTTGTCACACACAGCCTGGGACTGCCACACTGTGAGCACAGGGACAGGCTGCCTGATGGGCACGTGGCCTCCTCCACCTTTTGGGGACAGATGTGGCCCTCCTGAGCTGCTGGGGGGACCGGGGGGCCCTGGGCTGAGGGACCAGGGCCACTATGGGGCTGAGGGGCCTGGCCTGCTGCTCCCTGTTTGCTCTTAGCATGGGGCCTGGGGAGCAGAGCGGGCAGGAGCGAGAGGACAGATATATACATGTTATTGAGGAACAAAAATACCCAGCAACTTTCAGACTGATTTTAACCTCCTTGTGGCCCCACTCTGGCTAAGTATGGCCCCTCTGCCCCTGACAGGGAGCTTGGGGCATCCCTGAAACATTCTCCCAGCACCCTGGGAGGGGCAGGAAGTCTCTGGGATCTCCCCAGAGCGTGGAGAGTGATGCTCAGGGAAGGAGAGGGGTTGAAATCCAGCCATGCTCACAAGCATCTTGCCCAGGCAGTCACTAGGGATGTGGGATGAAAGCTGGGGCACAGGGGCTGCCAGGCTGTGGTGGATGGGCAGGCTGAGGTGACAGAGGACAAGATACTGCTGTGGGACAGTTGTAGGAGGCTGGGGAGAGGATACAGTCTGTAGGACACCTCCTGGCAGGTTGTTTCAGCAGGTACCCTGCTGGAGGCAGGTGCTGCCTGCGTGTCACCCCACAGACCTGCAGCTCTGCACACCCTGTCCCCTGCCCCGCTCTCCCTGAGACCCCTCCACCCTGCCCCCTGCACAAACCAAGCTCTGGTACATCACTCTAAAGTCCAAGGCAGGCGGGAGCTGCCTCATTCCACCGGGAGTACAAAAGGTTCCTCCCGGTGGCAGCAGGTCCCCTCCCTGCTCTCTCCCCTCCTCCAGCACTGGCCACCTCACAACTGCTGAATAAGGACAATCCTCAGGCTGCTGAGATTAGGGCACGGGCTCAGCCTCCCCTCCAGGGCTGCTCTGCCCACCCTGCTCCTCTCCAGGGTACCTGCCTGCCCCTCCTGCAATACCTGTGTCCCCTCCTCTTGTCCCACACAGGGGCTGTGACACCGGGCTGCCCCTGGGGAGGGATGGGGGCTCAGAAGGTGTGACTGTGCCGAGCACAGCAGGGGCAGCTCACGGGCAGGAGCAGCTGGTTGTGGTCTCGGGGAAGGGGAGCAGGGAGAGAGGGAAGGAGGGGGAGCCAGCAGCAGAGAGTTCACTCACCATAGCGACACCTGTACTGGCAAACCCCGTTCTTGCCCCCGAGCAGCTCCAGGAAGGAGTCGAAGTAGCTGTTGACGGTCTCGAAGCCGTCCCGGATGGTGTCGATGCCCCAGTCGGAGTAGGAGGACTCTGCCTGTGGGGCCGGGTCACTGTCCTGCTGTGCTGCCTCCTGGGTGCAGAGCCCCAGGCCCAGGCCGAGGCACAGCAGCGCTGCCCGCAGCAGCAGCCTCATGCTGGGCAGCAGGAGCAGTGGCAGGAGCTGCCCCGTGTGGGAGGCAGGCAGGCTCCCCCTCCCTGGACTTTAAACGCTGCCCGGGCAGCTGCCATGAGGTCACTGCAGCCCGAGAGCAAAGTGCAGCTCGCTGGGATTTGGGACCAAGTTCACCTCACAGACGTGTGAGTTTGCACAACCCCGCTGGAACAGGCTCAGCCTCCAAAGGGGTCTCTCCCTGGGGGGCTGAGTGGGGTCTCTCTGCCCAGGACCCTCCTCCTGCCCCACAGGGCACTGCCTGGGCCACCTCACTCCCTGCCCAGCCTGCTGGGAGATGGAGAGCCTCTCTTTGTCCACATTGCTGCTGCTCAGGCAGTAGGTCAGCACACCGAGGAGAGCACCCCTTGGCTTTTCCCAAGGCCTCCTGGGCACCTGATGGGGTGGGATGAGACATCCACCCAGCCTTAGCTGCTGGGGGGATTGCTGCTCACAAATCCTGTGGGATTGCAGAGCCTCTGAGGGGTTGGTGGAGCAGCTCTGGGTAGTTTGGGATTACAAACACTGCGTTCAGGGCGATTCCTTGGCATCCCCTCCAGTTCTAGGAGCAGTGGAATAGATGAGTATGTGCCTTTGATGGGGCTGCTGTTACATGGCTGGTTGTTACAGCTCCTGTGTAATGCCAGCACTGCCAAATTAAACAGGTAGCACTGGTGACCCCAAGTGAGGAAGGGCTGGCCCTGAAACCTGAGCCAGGGAATGGGTTTGTGGGGGAGCTGCAGGCCCTGGCTCTGGGCTAGGATGGGCCTGCCAGGACCCAGGGGCCTGCTTAGCTGGTGGACACTTCAGAGAAGTTCCTCATTAAAAAGGAAACAACCACATGCACACCACCAGCAAAAGACAAGGCAAGCCACTGATAAGGAATAGGGAAGGGAGACGGTGTGGGAAGGCTCTGGCTGCTCTCAGAAACCTTTTGGGCTGTGCCCCA
Organism: Anabacerthia variegaticeps; assembly: GCA_035583185.1. Lineage (NCBI taxonomy): Eukaryota > Metazoa > Chordata > Aves > Passeriformes > Furnariidae > Anabacerthia > Anabacerthia variegaticeps. Next base: position 2,782,174 of record JAWWEW010000166.1, read on the forward strand.
GCACAGCACTGCCCCTCAGGGGGAGCTGGGCAGCAGGTCTTTCAAATACATGGCAAACAGAAATGTAAATTCTGGCATTTTCTTGTTTTGCAGGAGACTCAGCCCCTCTGTGCTGCTGCTTCTGAAGGGCCCGTGTCTCTCTGCGTGTGGCCACGTGTGCTGTGCTCCAGACAGACATCCACCGAGGAGGGACCTCAGCCAGGTCTTGGTTTCTCAGGCAGGTGAGTCAGAGACTTGGGGAAGAGGAGCACACAAGGTGGTTGGTCCCACTGGTGTGAGATGGTGCACAGCCAGAGGCAGCTGCTGCCTCCTTGTTGTGTCTGTGCTGGGGCCCAGCACTGCCTGAGGGCAGACGAGAGCAGTGCAGGAGGCCCCAGGGGACCCTCAAACCAGCTTTGGCTTTTGGGAGATAAGCCCAGGTGCAGAGAGCACTGGGAAGGGAGGTTGGCAGTGTCCAGCCTGCAGACAGAGAGCACAGGAATGCCTGGAGACAAGTTAGGGTGATGTTTTGGGTCGAGCTAGACGTGCCGGGTTGCTCCTAGAGGGTCTGTTCCCTGCCTCCAGTGAGCCTTCTGTGACACCTGTGTCACCCCTGGCACAAAGCAAAGGGTGGTGAAGTGAGGCTTTCCCTGCTGGAGGGCTCAGGCCTGTCCTTCTCTTGAGATCGTGCTGGGCACTGGTTTGTCTGTCGTGGAAATGGTCCCTGGAATTTGCCCTAGTGCAGGGAAAACTGGGCATAACAGTCCTGTGCTGTGTTTCACAGTGAGTGGAGCCACTGGTGTCTCGGCTGGCTCAATCCCTGCCCTGCCTGACATTCCAGTTTGCAGTGCCAGTGCTCCCAGCCCTTACCAACAGCCCGGCAGTGATCAGTATGAAAAAGAGCAAACCAGCTATTTAGGAATGGCTTGGAAAATGTGTAGAGCCCCTGGGTGTCTGTGCTTGGTGCCAGTGCTTTTAATGTGGAGCCTTTTAGGGTTGCTCTGGAGGCAGTTCCAGAACACAGCTTTCTTTGTCATCCCTTGGTCCCTGGTGGCTGATCCATGTGCTCTGAAGGCAAAGAGAGAGGGGAAAAGTGCCTGCAGGACTGCAGAGGATGCAAACCACAGGGAATGTGGCAGGAGCAGGGCGTGCAGCCTGGAGGGGGGTGGCTCTGGAGCCCGGGCTGTTTGCAAAATCAATTGGAATTAGTCAGGAAAGCTGGACAGGGCGGGGAGGGAGGAGCTGGCAAAGTGCTGAGCCTGGGAAAAGAGGAGTCAGAAGCTTTGCTGCCTGTTTGTCACTCGTCCTGAAGGAACGGTTCGTGAATAAAAAGCAGTTTAACTGCTTTTCCAAAACGTGGCAGCCCCTTTGCCCTGCCCCGGGGATGAGCTGCTCTCTTTCCTTCCTTCCTTCCCCATCCCCACACCAGCCTCCTGAGACGTTTCCAGTCCAGCTGCAATTAGCTCGGTTGCACTGTAGGATCTGAAGAGCAGGAAAAATGTAGGATTGAGTAAAAGGAACACACACAGTCCCCTCGGGGAGCTGCCGAGCAGCTGCAGCAGAGGAGCTTCCCAGCACGGCTGTGCAGAGCAGGGACCTGCAGGTTGTGTGACCTTGCTTGGACCCACTGCAGTTGTAAATCCCCCCCTCCCTGTGCCAGTTTCTCCTCTCTCTGAAGATCTGAGGGATACAGATGCTGTTTGCCACGGTGGTGAACTCTGACAGCTGGGCTCTGAACCTTGTCCTGACCTCGGGAGCGGCAGCTCCTGACTCGGTGCATTCATTTCTGCCTCTGTAATGCTTAAATATAGAGCAGCCCCGGGGCTGTGGTGAGTCACACATTCCCAGGGACACCGTCAGGCTCTTGGCAGCTCCTGCTGGGGAGGGAGGGAGGGAGAGGTGACTACACCCATCCATCCCACTGCCGGGCCCGGGTCGGTGTCCCCCGCACTTATGGGAATGAGCCCCATCCCATATGGAGCTGGAAAATCCCTCCTGGCTTCACGCGGGGGGAGCTCCAGCTGCTCCAGTGCATTCCCTTTTCGGAGCACGATGCCAGTAGGTCTGTGCTGTGCCGGGATGCTTCCCTCGGTGTTCAGCTGGGGAGGTGGGATTGAGGGACTGAGCTCTTTCCCCGTGGGCTTTGGGGTGGCTCAGGGGCTTTGCCGTCGATGTTCAGCACGGAGAGGAGGCAGCCTGAGGTTCAGGTCAGTGGGTGATCCGTGGCTGCTTCAAAGGGCTGGTTTGGGAGCCGGATGAGTCACTGATTATGGGAACAGGGAACTGCAGCTCGCTGACGAAATAGCCGAGTCCCGCCGGGCGGGTCGGAGGCCAGAGCTGGAGGAGGAGGGGGGTGGTTAAAGACCCCTCCCTCGTGGGGGCTGTGCCCCTGGGCGGCTCCAGGAGCCTCCTTCTGCTCCTTCAGCCTTGTGCTGCCTTCCCCCATCCACAGGGGGTGATTCTGCCCCCCAGGTGAGACCCCTGAGACCTGCAGAGCTGCTCCAGCCCTGGGGCCAGCACAGCAAGGACAGGGAGCT
>JAWWEW010000166.1:2784981-2808479 GCA_035583185.1 Anabacerthia variegaticeps
GGCTGGTGGGAGGTGTCCCTGCCCATGGCAGGGGGTGGGATGGGATGATCTTTAAGGTCCCTTCCAACCCAAACCATTCTGGGATTCTCTGATACTGCCTTTATCTCATGCCTGCCCTGTGACATTCACAGGCCTTTTTCCCCATCCCTGACCCTGTCCTGCCTTTCCAGCTGCAGCTGCTGTGGTGGTCCCTACCCTTGAGGCCCCTCCTGTGATCCCCCACGGGCATGGCTGGGGTGCAGCTGTGCCAGAGGAGCCACCAGCGCCCAGGTAGGACGGTGGGGATGGCACAGGGCTGATCCACAGCCCTGCCCTTCCTCCAGGGGAGGGGGCCAAGGCCTGCCTTGCTGAGCAGGGCACGGCAGCAGAGTGGCTGGGGGTGCAATCCAGTCCCCTTTCCAAAATAAAACAACACTGGTACACTCCAAAGTTATTTCCCATCCCGTGGGTGCCAAATCTGTGAGCCTACCTGCGAGCCAAGTGCTCCAGCAGCAGCACAAGGCTCCACTCCACAGGAAAAGGATCAAAGGCTTTAACCAGCCCTTGCTGTACCCTTTGCAGGTTCCTGGTGGCCACGAGTGAAGCACAAGCTCCACTGCTCCACAGGGGTGAAGCCCAGCAGTGGCCGAGGTGTTGGCTATGGGAGACATCAGCCTGACCTTCCTACACGTGAGTGCTTCATCTTCTGTGGTGCTGTTGGAGTCCCTGGTGCTTCCTTCCCCCTGGAACCACTCACAGTAAGTGGCTGTTTGACCTCTGGGTCCAGGAAATGGATTTGTCATTGCTAGGGAAGGGTCTCTGAGCAGCTGCCCCTTTGCTGTGCCTGTCTGGTGTTTCAGCCCTGGAGCTCCTGAGGTTATTCAACCCCACTCCAGCTCCTGCACTGGGAGCACAGGCTGAGCCACTCTTTCCCCCAGAGCAGTTCAGCCCCTTTCCCTACATTTGGGCACAGAGGGCTCCCAGCCCAGCGTGCCCTGCCCTGCCCTGCCGCAGTCCCTTGGTGTGGTGTTTAACAGGAGGCTGTGGGAGGAGCTCAGTTCCCACATGGTGATAGACCCCCGTGTGCTCAGGTTTGCAGCAGCCACATACGAGGAGAGCTGGGTGTGGAGGATTTCTCACTGCTAATGGCAGTGGCTTTTATTTTAAGCCCCTTTTTTTTTTTTTACATTAAAAATTTTATTACAAAAAAGAAAGCAACAGTAAGGCAGTTTCTCAGTTGTCAGTCACTGTGAGCCAAACAGTTTTCAGTTACCTGTAATACAAAACTAGATTCACACAGGAGCCACGCTGGGGATCCAGAAGCCCTTTGAGAAATGGTGGGTAAGGCAGAAAGCAGCAGCACCAACTGAATCCCTTCCAGGCAGCACTGGATGCACGGACAGTACTGCAGGGGAGAGCAAACAGGGATTGTCTGCAGTTTAAAAATGTAAAGTGACCCTTTTGTCATCATCTGGAACGTTCCTGATGTGCCTCAGCAGACTGGAGGTGTGGGGAGGGTTTTTTTAAATCCACTGAAATTTTCCACTGTTAACAGACAAATTGCTCGTCTTTCCTGAAGAATTGTCTCGGAGGAGTTCACTGCTTTGAGAAGTTGGGCACCAAACCATCCTCCCTCCCCAAGCAGCACCTCTGGGAGACCCTCCTTAACGTGCTGTTCCTCACTGGAAGGAGTGCCTGCTACTGAGGTGAGGGAGGGAAATGCTAAGCAGAATTCCCCACCTCCAGCCTGTCTGTCATCCTTTGGTGTTGGCTGAACAGAGGCGGGAACAGCAAACCCAGGGGCTGTTCTCCACATCTGTTCCTGGTGGCAACCCAGGGATTTCATCCTGTACTCGTTCCCTGGGTGGGACTGGCTCCCCTACAGGCATTTGTGGACACCCCAAAGGCAGCATTCCCAACACCAGGCTGCTCATTGTATCCTTCTGCTTGCAGGGGTGTGGCAGGAGTTTCCTCCAGCCATGGAGCTTAAGAGACTAAAGAGGATGGGAAGGAGAAAGAGGAAAAAACCATGGACAGGAAGGGAGGTGAATGAAGAAGGGAGAAGACTCAGGTAGGCAGAAATGCGATGTGGGGTATTTTTAATTAGTACAATTTAGTGCTCCAAGAGCTGCTCTGTTTGGATTTAGAGCAGCTCCTGCTTGGACTAAAGGAGCAGTACAGAGGTGAGACCTTTTATTTGGGTTCTGAAGGGCTGGGTGGACTTGGCTTCCCATCTGCCAAAAGCACAGGCACAATGCAGGAAGGAGCAGGGCTAAGGATGGGCAGTCCGTGGGTCCCACTGCTGCCAGGCTCAGTAGGAATGAACAATGTATTTTCCAGCAAAAACCTTAAAGTGTCGTCTGATCCTCCCACTCTAGTACCTTAAACTGCATTCCCAGTATTCCAGAGGTATTTCTAACACGTTAACAATTGGTTCTGTCTACGTTTTGGCTCAATTTTCAAGATTTTTATTGAGGCAGAAAACCCAATGAACCAAAATCAGAATTTTTTCCTTGGTAAAGACTTCAGGCTTGACCCCTAAATCAGTAAAACCATCATCATCCAGAAAATTGGACTGTTTAGGTAGAGTCAGGTGCAGCTCCCTTTGATTTTTGTCCTCATGCTAGTGGAGTAGTTGGGTATTTTGCTAAAAATCCTACTGTGGAAGGGAAAGGGTTTGTGGAAGCGAGCGTGCTTCTACAAAAGGTTCAGGACTATAAATAGGGTGACAGTTTCTCAGGAGACCTGGGGAGCTGGGAGGGGGACAGGGGGACTCTGTGTCACCTCAGCACCTGAAGCCTCTTCACCAATTTGAAATTCCAGCGTCCTAAGGCACGACTGCTTTGAGGAATGAGGATTGGGAGCAGGGCCATCCCCTGCCCGAGGAGCAGAGGGAAGAGCTGGCTGCTGGGACAGAACAAAGGCAGCATTTGTTCACGTGGACAAACGTTCCCAAGGGGGGCTGGGGGTGGTGGCAGGCAAGGTGAGGAGCCAAATTCCCTACAGGGGCTGAAGACAGGTTAAAAATGGGGGGCTTTTGTGGCAGTGGGACAGCAGGTTAGGACAGGGTCCAGACCTGTTTTCCAAACACAAAGCATGCCTGCAGCTCTCCAGAGCAGTGGCCAGGCACTGTGGGAGGTGTGGGAATGGGGGAACAGGAATGGGTTTCATTCCCTCATTCAGCACTCCTTCGAGGGGAGCCCTCCATGCCACCATCCCACCCCTGCACTGCGAGGAGGACTCTGGGCAGCCCCTGCTCAGAGGGACGATGGTGACAGCAACACCACACACAACACCACGTTCGTTGTGGCCCTCGTCTGTATTTTGTCCTTTTGTTTCGGTAACACTCGTAAACCTCGATGTTTTCTGTCCATGGAACCTCCAAGGGGGCATTTGCAGGGAACCAAAAGCACGTTTGTCCTGTCCACAGCTGAAACACGGGGGGACTGAACCTGTGGTGGAGTGTTAGTCATTGTAAACTGTTGGAGATGTGCCTTTGCCACAGAGTGACGGGCAGGGACGGCTCCGCATCATTCCAGCTCCGATAGAGTGCACGGCCTCCGGAATTCCTGCCCCCGCTCGTGCAGCCATTTGTTGGATACTGCAAAGACACAAAGGTACTGGGTCACTGCACCTGGGGGCAGCAGCACTGCTGCAGCACAGCATTGTCCTCGTGTTCTAGAGGGTTTGAGTCACAGAACCACAGCATGGTTGGGGTGGAAAGGACCTTAAAGGTCATCTCACCTCGTCATGGGGGAAAAAACTTCCAGTATAGCTGCAAAACTACAAGAGACTCCTCAAGCAGATACAGTATTACATCTATTTTATACATATAATATGCTACTATACAGAATGTATACAGAGATGAACTATATAAAGTAAATGAACCAGATTTCTCTATGAAGAACAGAATTTCTGGCTGCTTTAATTGCCTCATGAAGTCCAGAGGAAAAGGCAAAGCAAGGCCAGCCCCAGCAGAGCCCCAGGCAGGTACTTACCCCATTTATTGCCCACCAGGACGGGGCAGGCTGCGTGCCGAGTGCTGTAGTCGCCTTCTCCGCTGGGGAAGAGGTTGTACCAGAACACAGCAGTTCCCTGCAAGGGCAGGGCACAGCCTCAGCACTCTGCCCAGTGCCACACACCCCTCACCACCCACCTCCTGAGGCATTAAACTGAGGGAGGGGCATTTCTATTTCACATTCTTTTGAACTGAAGGCTGGGTTTGATATTCTGGCATTTTCTTCCTTAGGAACGAGTCGCCTTTGGCTTATTCTGTGTCTGTAGATACCTGGCTCTGCATTTTTTCAACTCCTGACCAGTTTTAGAAAGCAAGATTATTTCCTAACCGTGAGCAGCAGGCCCGCAAAGGTAGGGATGTGTAATGTTTTGCAGAGTCTGCATTAGAAGCAGCCAATTCCAAAACAGAATATCAGGGCCTTTGGTGTCCCCAGCACTGCTCCAGTCACTGCACACAGCTGTGAGCACCTCTGTGCTGCCATGCACAGACAGGGCTATGAGTTTCCCTGTTCTGAGGGTTCCTTTGAAAGCTTTTCGTGCCCGTGCTGTGTTTGAGGGGGTGGAAAGGGGCGGTCCCGCTGGACAAATCCCGGCTCACCTTCCTGGGCCAAACGCTGGCTCCCACTTCAGGAAAGACCGTGGCTCCCCCTGCTGACACGTCGCTCATCTGGAAGGTGGCAAACACAGGTGAGCTCAGTGCTACAACAGCCTCACATTCTACTGAAACAAAACTGGGTCACTGGAGGAGTAAATTTCGACCTCCCTTAAAAAGGCTGAACCCCCCGCAGTGCAACCCCAGCCTCGTCCCTCCCACTCCAGTGTCTGGGCTGTAAATACTGATGCAGATACAAAAATGAACAGGCAGGCAAATGATTTTGGGGAAAAAAATCCTCCTTAAAACACACAGAAGGACCACACGGTCTGGGTAAGTCTGTATATATTACCCCAAAGTTAGTGGCTGCCTCCTTTGCAAGTCACTTCAGTAAAAACCATAATGAGAAAAGGCAGAATTAAATCACTCAAAGGTACAGGATATACAGTGACATGTTTCTGGCAGTAGCACAGGGCAGAAATGTATCACTTACATAAAACAACCAAGTAGCAATTCTGTTGCCTGTTCCCAATTCTTTAAAAGCATCTGGCTCATCTTTCTGTGAACAAAAGCAAGCAGATTCCATGAGCATTTCATTTGGGTTGCTGAGAGGAGCCAGTGACACACAGCTGCTGAGCCAGCAGCACACCACACACTCATGCACAAGAATCCATTCAACCCCTCCATTTGGAAGGAGGTGAGAGTGCAATAGGAGGGAATCTATTCATTTGAATAAACCAGGCATTTCAAATTCTATAGGACAGAAAGGGCAGAAGCCCAAATTGCAGATGGGTAAGAACAACTGTACTGTCTGAGGAGGAGTCTATAAATCCTAGTCCCAGCAAGCTCAATTATTTAATTGATTACTTATTTAATCATCCCCCTTGTCCTTGGCAGGGAGCTCTGAGTCCCAGGGTCACTCTGCTGTGACACCTTCCCCACCACACCCCACTGCTCTGATTCCAGCGGGGAAGAGAGCAGGGAGGAAGCCTCAGTGACAAACCAGGAAACTAAGAGAGGTTTGTCCCTTGACTTACAAGAACAAACCTCATTTTGATACCACCTTTTGTCACACCTCCATTTCCAGAACCCACCCCCTGTGACCAGGGTTTGAGGGCACTAAAATTCCAGCACTGGAATTACTCCAGGAAGCAGCCTCTGCACTTCCAAACAAACCTGTTAATCACTCCCAGTGCTTGGGAGCCCGTGCTCACAGAGCAGAGATCCTCCCTGAGAGCTGGGGCCTGGACTGACAGGGTAAGGTTAATCCAAAGGGGTTAAATCACACAGAATTTTGCCCAATAAATAACCAACTGAATTTCAGCAGTCCACAATTTCAGCTGGCACAGAACCGGGTGGGGAATTTAAAGCCAATGAAAAAGCAATTAAGGATGGTGAGAGAAGACCTCAGCAGGCTTTTTGCAGCAGTCTGCTGGCACTGAGCACACAGCTTAGAGGCAATAACCTGCACAGGTTCAGCTGGTGGTTTAGAGGGCTTTGTCCACTGAGAGGGATTAGAAAAGAACTACAAAATGTAAGAGACACTGAAGAACAGAGACTGTGCCCCAGCCTTCACCAGGTGACTAGCTCTCCTCCAGCTCTTTACTTGCCCGTGCAAAGTCAAAGTGGGGTTCATACTGTCCTCCCACTCCATAATTTGCCACCTGAAAAAGAGAAACACAGCACTTGTGAAGAAGAAAGAGTGAAGATGAAACAGGACTTACCCTTCCAAAATCAAAATGAGGCTCATACTGGCCCCCTACTCCGTAGTTGGCTACCTACAGTGAGAGGAGAAGCACAGGCTCTAGTGAAGCAGCATTAACCCAGGCAAAGTGTGGCTGTCACCTGCAGCCTTTCAGCACATCCACTGCAAACACCAAGCCCCAGGAAATGACAGATGCAGCTCCAGGAGCAGCAGCACATCCCACACTGGCACTGCAAGATGCAGCTCCAGGTGAGAGATCTGGTCCTTCCCAGAGCAGAAAAGGATTTTATTTCTACAGAAGTTTTCCAGCCTCTGTTCTCTTCAAAACATGGCACGGTGCTGTTACATCGCTTGAGTTTGAACTGCTCTGTGTCAGTAAAGAGGATCCCCTGTCTTTTTTGCCAATTATAAAAAACACCCTCAATTCTTGGGCATTTTATCCCCAGGAGTCCTGGCAGAGCAGCTTCCAGAGCCCCTCTCTGGGTGTCCTGCTTTCCAGGTACTCACACTGTGCTCACAGCCAACGAAGCAGCTGCTCCTTTTCAAAGGCCTCGGGCAAATGAATAAAAGTACTTCCAAATTACAATTTACCCAAGTTGCACCAACAGCCAGTGTTTCCCAGGTGACAGGGACACCACACCCTGCTGAGCCACCCCCCACCAGTCCCATGGGAGTCACCTGTAGCTCCTCTGCTGTGGAGACATCCAGCCCTGTGAGGTCCTGTATCCTGGTGTTGATCCGGGACACCACGGGGCTCTCGTAGCCCGACAGCCACGCACTGCGGGGACAGCGAGGGACGTGTGACACTGACAGCAAACACCACCACTGCCCACTGCTTACAGCCTCAGATGGCTTTGGGTAGACTTGTCAGGAAATACTGCCTTATTACAAAGGCCTCAGTTTAATGAACGTGTTTTGGAGGAGGAACACGCTGGTTTAAGGGGGCTCTGAGCCCCGTGACTGAAGGAAACTTTACAAACAGTGAGAATCTGCTTTGAGCTGTTTGCTCAGACAATTCTGCTCTTACCCCTTTCACACAGCTAAGTCAGGTGATGGCAAAGGAACAGGGCAGTGAGTTCCTTCATTTGGCTGTAACTCAGCTCCTCTCCAGGCCAGCGCTCTGTGATCTGCCCAGTCACATCACTTACCTGTGCAGTGCCACCACAGACCACTCTGAAAACAATCAAATAATGCATTCAATTCTTTCCCATATTCCCCACTGAACAATTTCCACTTAGCACATGCTTCAGGTACACAATGGATTGTAAGGGGAAAAACCTCAAGCCAACCCATTGTTTTTTGCCCACAGTTCCAAAGGCATCTGTCAGAATGTTTTGCCTCCTCCTATTTATCAGAACTTTTAGCTAGAAACACTGCTTTTTTCTTTTGATCATCTGCTCACCCACTGCCTGGTTTTCTTGCTGCTTTACTCATCCCATGCACCTTCATTTTACCTGTGTTCTTCTCTGTTTACCTTGCAGCCCCTGCTAGTCATTACTAGGGATGATAATGATGATTTAGGGCTCATTTCCCCCCTTTTTTGGAGGAAAATGGAGACAGGTAGTTCTTTTTCCAGCAGCTGACTCATGTTTTGGGCTGGACAGAAATCCCTGTTCTCTGAGCCCAGCTGGAAACTTATCAGTAGCAGCATCATCTTTTTAATTAAATGAACCTGCACATCTCTACTAAATTAAGTTCTTCAATTTGCATTTTAAAAAAATCCCCAAATCCTTTTCCAGGGAGGAACAGTAGCATGACACAGGACACGAGGCACTGACACAGGTTACAGAATCTCTACGAGCATTTCTTGAAACGCCAAATGAAGCACAGAGGAAAGAAAGGAGATTTCCAAGGCAGACATGCACAGACACAGACCCATCCAATTCTGAACACTGTTAGTACAAGGAGGGGTTACAACAGCACCTGCTCTGATTTCAGTGGCAGAAGGATCAAAGACTCAGGGTTTACCACAGAAAACCCCCCAAAAGCAGGTGGTGAGCAGGAATGCTCACAAGCAATCCTAACCTCACATCTATTTAACACACAAGAACAGCCCCAACTGCCTCTGCCCAGTCTGTGCATAAGGGCTTTAGGGGGAGAGAAACCAGAGAGAACAACCCAAAGCAAGACAAACAAAACCCAGGCATTCTTGCTCTCTGTGGGTTACTTAGAGGGGCAATGAATGGTGCCACAGGGAGAATACTGCAGCCTTTCAGGAAGGGAAATACTGTATGTATCTTAAAAACAAAATTAGCTGCCTGAGGACACAAAGGAAGTCTCTGAAAGGTGGAGGAACAGGGAACTGAAACCATATTCCAAGTGCCAGCCTGGCTGCTGAGCAGAACTGGGGGAGGCCCGGAGTGCTGGGGAGTTACTGGGGGGTTAACCCTTTCAGTGTCACAAAACCTGCTTTGCCTGGTCACAAAATATTCCCATCTGTCCCACATTCCCTCCTCTGGCATCTCAGCCTGGTCCCTTGCTGATACCCAAGTCAGTCTCTGCCCCCTTCAGGGCCATCCTTCACACAAAGGAGGCTTTTCCCCTGCTCTTGTCTTCCAGAAAAGAGCAGAGCTGTAGGAGCTGCAGCATTAACAGCCTGAAAGGGTGCTCAGCAACCTTTTTTTCTTGTAATAAATACATAGTTCAGGGTTCAGCTGAGTCAGTAAATGCACACAGCTCTGCTCTTCCGTGTCATCTGTCAGAGAAGCAACTGAACTGGACAGGAACAATCACATTTCCTCACAGAATCATGGAATGGGTTTGGGTTGGATGAGACCTTAAAGCTCATCTCAATCCACCCCCTGCCACGGGCAGGGACACCTCCCACCAGCCCAGGGTGCTCCAAGCCCCATCCAGCCTGGCCTTGGACACTCCCAGGGATCCAGGGGCAGCCACAGAAATGCTCTGTAATTCTGCATGAGGTACCTCAAAGATTTTTAACAGCACAATTTTTATAGAGAGAAATAATTTCGGGGCTAAGCAATATATTACAGGAAAACACCAGACAACTCTCCACAGCACACAGACCCCAAAATCTCAGCTCCTCACCTGCACTGGTCAGTCTGGGAGTAAATATTACATTTCAACACTGCATTGGCCACACAAAATACTGGACTGGTGTTTCAAAGCCTCCTAAAATGCACTTAGTGTGTAAAAAAAGTACCAGCAGAGACACACCAGGGAGCAAATAAAAGCCCAGACTGGTATTTCTGAAGTGGAAACTTCACCATTACGTGCTACAAGCTCTGGCTGCCTGCTGGGAGGAGAGAGGGGGGGAAAAAGGGCATTTTGAATCTTTCAAAGCAGTGTGTGAGTGGGTGGGTTTATTCTGGGGCTGCTGGCAAGGTGCCCCCGTTGACAGAGCCTGCCACGTCCCACCCAGGGAACAGTGGTGCTCTCAGAGACAGGAATGCTGTAATTTAGGAGGGCATTTGCTAGGAAGGAATGTTTGAAGGGAGAAAGCAGTCATCTAGTAAAAAAATAAAGCCAGCATTTTTTTGGGTTTCAGGAGCAATGATTCATCTGGAATCCAAACCAGCTCGAGCAGCTCCAACAGAGATGTTTCCAGCAGGGATAACACAGACCCTCGAGATCAGCCTGCCTTGGGCTCTGGGGGGCATTTCTACCTCCTGCTCTAGATTTGGGTGTCATGTCCTCGTGGAAAATCCACACACATCCTGGAAACCTGCACATGGAGGAACACAAAGGCAAGGGGAAGCACAAGGGCAGTCCTCCCCAACTCTCAAGGCTGTTCCTACCCTCAAAAAAGGGTCTTTCCTAACTGCTTGGATGTTTCTTCCCAATTCTAATTCCAGTTTCCAGTGAGAGACTGGATTTAAAAACTTAGATTTTACTGAGCTGGTTTAATTTTTGAGAGTAGCTGAGGCACATTGGAAAGAAGTGCCACAATGCCACCTTTTTAAGCACCAGACCTTAAGTATTTAAGGTCCCATTCCCCAGGAACTGGCCAGGAGGCTCTATCCCAGCTTTTTAATTGCCTTTAAGTGCTGGGTGCTGCTTTGTGCTATTTTTTGTGACTGCAGCAGCTGCAGTACCTCGGGGCATAACACTTCCTACTGAGGAAAAATCACAACTCAAAATAAAAAGTTCTTTTACTATTTAAATAGGGGGCAATTATGCAGCCCAATTTCCATCAGTGATCTGATTCTGCAACTCCTAATATTAGCACATCAAGGGTGACAGAAACCAGGAAGGGATGAAATGAAGGAGGCTGCTCAGCAATGCCCCACAGCTGGTCTGGCACAGAGGACAAACCCCAAGACTCAATAAATGTGACAAAGAACCAAGGTAGGGAAGACATGGACAGACTTGAACATTAAAAACACCAGAATTTAAATGCAACACATGTCAAGACAAATGTTCCCAAGGTCCCTCTGGAGGGAGCCTGTGGGGGCAGCTTTAAGGAGCAAACAGACCATTTCCAAAAGATAAAAATTAATGTTTTCAACTTGTAACAGCAGTGGCCTTAAGGATCTGACCTCAGCTCCGATGGTTCTCCCATTTTTCTAAGACTTATCATCACTCCTGAGCCAGTCACTCTCTTGTGATGCACTATCTGAAAGCTATTTTCCCTTTTTAAAGAAATTCAGAGCTCAATAAAAGCCCTTAAGCTATGGACCATTCTCATTTCAGGGGGTTTGTTCAAAGCAGCTGAAAGAACCCTGGGTTTCTAGTAAAGCAGCAACTGCCTTCCATCCTTTTGACAGGGAAACCCTTGGCAAGCACCACCTAGCTTGAATTTGCAGTATTCCCAGGAAGCACAGCAGCCCCCAGTTTTAAGCAGGGATGGATCTAGGAAGTTTAGGAGCAGAGGTGAGCCAGGCAGGTCCCTGTTGCCCTGTGAGTGTCAGCAGAGCCCCGCGCTCACGTTTAGTACGTTAGTTGGAGCAGACAAGCCATGCTCAGCCTAGGAGGGCACTTCCACCTTGGAATGCCACCACTTCCAACCAATCCCTACTCCAGCAGACCACGTGCTTTCTGCCAGCTCAGCTCACTCAGGCCAGTCTAAAGAAAGGCCTGAGAACAGAACTGTGCACAGTCCTCGCCCCACGTGCAGCGCTGAAGCAGCAGAGCCCCAGAAGAGACTTCCTGGGCCAGGGAATCCCTTGGGAAGACGTTCCCTTACCTCTTAGAGACTCTGTAATGTGCTGTGGTCAGTTTCCCAGTCTCAGGGTCATGAACAGTAGCACGGCTCAGCTACAAAAAGAGAAAGGACAAGGCTTACCCACCTCGCAGGCTGCGCTTTGCCAACCCCAGGGGTTCGAGAGGGTTCCGATTGGTCCGGATGCAAAGCTCGCAAATTAGCAATGTTGGAAGGGCAACACAAGCTGCAGCTGCCGTGTCCAAATCACACCAAATTGGTTGGAAAAATTTGGTTAGATTGTCCTTTCACTTTTTTCCTCCCTTTTTTTTAATGTTTTTTGGTCGAACTTGAGACTTTCTGCAAGTAATTTCTGATGCTGAGTTTCCCAGACCATTCCTCTCCACCCAGAAGTTTCAATCCTTCCTGATGGTGTGCGTGGCCAATCTTAATTACCATGGCTAAAAAGAGGAGGGCAGGCAGGGGCAGGTGGTTTCAGATCCAGCCAATTCTGGAAAACACTGGCTACATTCAATGCTTGTAGAGCTTAACAGACAAGCTGAAAAGAACCAGGAGCCCGGTGAAAACGAGCCAGATTTGTGTCAGGCAGGAGGTGAAGGAGCCCAGCCAGGACTGTGGGATTATCCTGGACAAGGAGATGCTGTGGGTGTGCACAGCAAGGACTCAAAGCATCTCTTACACCTCTTAAGGCACTTCAAGGTCCACTATGTTTTCCAAGCAAAAGGGAGGACGATTCTTGGTTGGTGAGAAGAACAAGAGGGAAGGAATCTATAAATGAAACCCAAACTCCAGATTTTCCTGACGGTTTTGTAGCATCACATGTTTGTCACACTGACTGCAGAGCCCGCATCGATGGCAAACACACACTGAGAAGGCGCCCAAAAAAAGACAGAACCGCTCCAAACACGCCCCCAGAACTTCCAGCTGAAGGAAAAGACTGAGAAACTCAGCAGTAACAGCCTGTTACAGATCTGCAGGGAAATAGCACGGTGCACTCCACAGCTGTTCTTTAGCCCACCTCTTGTCTCCCCATAATGAGCAGGACGTACACACTCATTGCAGGCCCAAAACCTCTGGCACGGAGCTCTCTTACCTTTTGCTAATTCTGTAATGTGCCGTCTCCAAGGCTCCCGTTATGGGGTTTGAAATGGTGGCTCGCCTCAGCTGTGAAGCGAACCATCAGAATAGTTGCATTACAAGCACAATCTGCATCCCAGCAATCCGACCATTCAGAAGCCTGCCGGGAATAACACCCCTGGCCACGCCCCCGCCCCGCCACTGCCTCCTGGAGGGCTGGGAGGACACGGGGAAGGAGGGGCAGCCTCCACTTGCACTACAAGAGAGGGGTTTGTGCTTGGTTGGTTGCTTTTTGAACAGTGTTAGAGAAGAGCAGGTTTCCCAGAAGTCCTGTTTCCATGTCTGCAGCAAGAAGAAGAGTTGCTGAACAGAGCAGACTAGTGGCTTTCCTTCCACTGCTGGGAGCAGCACAGTGTTGTGGCACGTGTCCAGCTGGTGTTTGTTACTCTGTCCTGCACGGGGACCAGGAGTTTTACAGGTAAACTGGGTCCAGGCAGCACCGTGATCCCGAGTTAAGATGGATAAACCCTCCTTTTGCAGCTCTTCCTACACCAAAAGCAGCACTGAACTCCTCTGTGCCCACACAAACCACGGCATCATCCCTGGTCACTGAGTGGGCTCCAGGCCCCCCCTTCCCTCTGCTGTGCTCCACCTGCTCCGTGCATGTCACTGTTCCCTTCCAGAACCCTCCATGCACCCTTTAACCTGGGTCATGTGCTAGCAGACACTCCCTCACTCAGCACTGGGAAGGCTGAGCTGCAAATCCCAAGTCCTGGAAGAGGCACAACGCAATACCAAGTCCCAAACAATCAGAAGCATTTCTCTGCTGTTAAAACAAACAAAGTCAATCAAGAGCTGCTAACAAGAAAAGGTACTGGGAGCTCCTAATATGCTGCCTCTCCTCTCCTCCCATGCAGACACATAAAAATCAAGGCACAAACCACAATTCCAGCGAGACTCCCAAAGCTGAATAATGAGGCTTCATCCTGCCAGCACAGCAGAAGGCTGGGCACAGATCAGACAGTGCTGTCATCCCAGAGGATGGCAACATCCTGAGCACTGGGAAGGAGGAGATGACCTTTCAGTCTCCAAAAACACAACCCTTTTGCTGCTGAGCCGTGCAAGGCCTCAGCCAGGGGGAATAATGTGGAATGACAACCACATACAGATGCTCCTGCATTAATGAACTATGGATCTCTAAGTCTTTGCCGTGAGCCAAATGTCTGACAGGAAAGCAACGACCTCAGCAAGTTCAGAACTTACAATGACCATGTTCCCCAGGTTTTCTGCTCCCTAAGGAAGTGATCTGGTCACATTCCACAGACACAATGCCAGTGCTTCTGCAGCAGCCAAGGGGCTTCATCACCTACAGCCCACCCACCCACCAGAGCTCTGACTGTCAGGGCTGCAGCAAAGCTGCCTGACAGGAGAGCAGGAGGTGCCTCACAGTTCAGAATTCTGAACTGCCTGCGGTTCACAATGTTACCTCAGAAACCACAGAACAGAACCACCGAGGCTGAAAAAGATCCCCAAGATCGACTCCAAACTGTGACTGATGCCCACCTTGACACCCAGCCCAGAGCACCGAGTGCCACATCCAGAGGCACTGGGATTATTATTCCTTGGATTATTATCTGCATTCAGAAACAGGAACCCAGTGGCTGAAACACCATGGTCAATAAGAAGGCAAATATCACCAGTTAAGTCCTGCCTCCTTAAAGCTCTTTCATCTGCAGGCAAATTCCAAGCCTGGGAGACAGAAGTCAATTTTAACCCAAAATGGAGACTACAACCATTTTTGTCTGTACAAGAAGGTGGCATTCCAGGAGCAGAGCAATGGATGCCTTTCCCTAGCCAGCACTCTTCTCCAGACTTTAAAGTCAAAACCAAAAAACAAAACAAACAAAAAAGAACAAATCAGGAATATTCCAAGGCACCTTAGCTACAGTATGTTTGCCTTCTGTTGGAAAACATTCTCCTCCTCATCTGGACCAGTGCGTGCCAAAACTGTGTCTGCTGGAAGCGCCTGGCAACCCTGCCCTGCTGTTCTCCCTGGCTCTAAACTGCTCTCACAGCACTGCCAGCTTTCCCCACCACCTCCTTCAGGCAGTGTCACCGCAGAGCTGCGAGGTGAGGAAAGCCAGGCACGAGGGCACCGCTGCAGAGGAGCCAGGCACAGCCACTCACACAGCAAGCACGGGTGCCATTCCGCCTTCCAAAGGCCAAGGAGCATAAGGCACTTACCCTGGGCTTGGCCAGCTCCTTCACGGTCTCGATCTCCTCGTCGGAGATGATGTCCAGGAAGCGCACGATGCGAGGCCTGTCCCACTCGTCCTCCTGCTTCACGGGGCCCAGGATGTACCTGGGGTTCCTGTTCCCGTCGTAGTAGCGGCAGAAGAGGCGCTTTTGCCTCCGGGGAGTCTGGCAGGGAGGCAGAGCAAGAGTCAGGAACGGCTGGGGGCCACCAGTGTCTCTCAGAAACAGAGTAAGATACAGAACCACTCACTTTCCCTACCCTGTTGCTATGTTACACGTTAAAGAGATGCTCTGAGCCTGAGCAATTAGTACTGTCAGCACATGACTTCCACAAGCATTACTTTACATGCTCCTATTAAAGTAATTGTTCACTAAAAAGCCACCCTTATTTAATTGTGTACGTAACTCTAGACTTCCACCATACTTATTCAATTAATTACACTAATGCAGCACATCCAAGTTGGCCAGCACAGCCCTGCCTGTGGCAGTATTGCTTCCTGTCTACTGGACACACTGCAACAGGGAAGAAATCCAACACACTCATCCAGCTGCTCTGACAACTTCCTTGCTTCCACACCACACACAAATTCCTGACATTGTTTTGTTGGTTTCAAGCGTTTGAGAACAGTCTACTCCACTTTACCATTTTGAGCCCCTCCCCACGGCACAGCATTTCGTACTTCCTTCTCTCGGGCAGGTAATCCTTTTTCTTAACCTCAGTTTCCTTCTCCTGGTCTTCTGACTCCGTACTGGACTTATTTCCTTCTTTCTCTTTAGCCATGATATATTCAAAGTATTTCATGTTGCCGTTTGCTCTCTGATGTTCAGGATCTATTGACAGAGACACAGAGGCGGATCACTGGCAGGTTCCCAGCTGGGGAGGAATTATGCAGAAGTGGCTATTTACAGAAAGCAAAAGGAAACCAGATGCACACGGGTGCTTCCCAAACCCTCCTGGCACACTGGAGTCCCAGCACTGAGATAAAGTGTGGCCATTCCAGCCCCGCTCACCAGAGGGAGACACAAGGGAAGGAGACAGGGAGAGAGCTGGGACAGCGTGACCAGCTGCAAAGCTAAACAATCCCTGATGGGATTTAAGGTTTCTGGTGACAAAGCTTTTAACATTACTAGACTTAAAGAAGCTTCAGTTCTTTGATAAATGGCTCTCAGTAGCTTTTGGTATGCTAGGTTTAGTTCTGAGCTTCTCAGCACCTCCATTACACAGTCAATCAGCAAAGTATTTAACAGAAGAATAAATGCTTTGATATTTCCTGAAACAGCCTCTTATCTTGCTGTCTTTGATCCTGTATTTCTTGGTTGTCCAAGCTTTTCATCCCCAGCATGCTTCACTGGCATTTAAACCATCTGCAGAGATTTTGGTATCACCAGTTTACTTTCCATTCCACTCGTTTTGGTCCTGCCCGTACCTAATGGGAAGTCATCTCCACCAGCAAAGTAAAATGCAGGCAGAGACCCTGACTTCAGGAAGCAATAGCTAAGATGGGGAGGGGTCAGAAGCCAACAGCGCTGGGAGGCAGGAAAGCCTTCAGGAACAAGGAGCAATCCTTCACCACAACACCCTGACCCCATAACTGAGAGCCCAGTGCCCAGGACAAACCCAGAGCCAGCACCCCCAAGCACCAGCTGGCTCCCCCCGTGCCATACCCAGCTCCAGGAGGCGTTTGGTGAGTGCCATGGCCTTGCCCAGGTCCCCCTGCTGGTACACAGCATAGCTCAGGTAGTCCAGGATGTAGACCTTGTCTGCAGAGGACACTTCTCCCTCATCCAGCTGTTTCAGAGCTTGCTCCATCCACAGCTCCGTGTGGTAATAATCAGCTTCTGTGTATGCAATCTTGCCCAGCTCAAAGCAATCCTCAGCTGTTAAGAAGGATTTGTGCTTCACACCTGGATGTAAAACAAAGGCAGAAGTTACACAGGACTCCAGCCCAGCCCCCAGAGCAACACTCCTTGTCACAGCAGCTTTATTTCTGCTCTCCAACAGCTCCCTGCTGCAGTAGCTACTTGGTGGAGACTCAGTTGAAGCCTGTAAATCCTTGGCAGAACACACAAGCGGTTTTTCATTCCCAGAATACCAGCAAGGGGCTGAATGTCTTTACCACGAGTGAAAAATAAAATAAAACAAACCTCCAAAACCCCAGCCACTCGGAGCAATAGTAAGTTTCAGAAATCTGTTTTCAAACACATCACATTATCACTTGCAAGAAGTTCCTGAGGCGCAGCTTGTCAGTGACAACTTGGAGGGGGAGGAACAGGAAAACATCAGGCAGTAAATTCCCAGCTGCTTGAGGTTTTTTGAAGTCAGTCATTTTTAGAAACATTTTAAGTGACCTCTGAAGGATTAAAGCACTCACAAGCAAATTACAGATGCCTACTTTTGCCTCTGGAAATACAGGCCCAAGGAAAAACCAACCTTAATCTTGTAAGAAGGAAACGTGACCTGCCAGTTTTACAGCTAAAATGACACCCCTGCTCACATCTTAATACAATCTGAATTTCTAAGAGCAGCTCTGCAGCCCCGAAACAGGGGAGCTGCTCTACTGAAGGGACATTCCATGAAAGGCAGTATCCCACAGGACAACTGTGTTCCTGCTCCCTCTCTAAACACCTGCTGCTCCCATCCTGGGCTGGGCAGTGACTGCAGTTTCCTGAGCCTGAAGCTGCAAACTGCCAAAGAACCCAAGGATTTGGCAATGTGAGCTGAGATCTTGACCCAGATCGGCCCAACAGAAATTCCCTGGGGGAAAAAAGACAAGGAACACGAGTGACCACATGGGATGTTCCCCTCTGGAGCTCTCCAGAGTCCAACCTATTCTTTTCTATACTCCAGAACTTCCAGGCTCTGCCATTACACTTCATTACACCCAGTCTAGACAGCTCACTGCTCCAAAAGAAGCTAAAACTTCACCTTGTGTTTTGGGGCTGTTTTAAGGAAACAGGAATGAGCAGCTTATTGTAAGAGAAGGGATCTGGAGGTCCTTGAGATGGTCTTGAACCAAACCCAAGAGCAAGGTTATACATCATAAAGCCAATTACCCTTAATTTGATTAGGCAGCTGACCACAATGAGCACTTGCAAAAACACAGATGGATTGTACAAGCTGCTTTTCTGCCAGTTGGCACAGGACTATTTCTGAGCAGAGGAAACAAGGATGACTCAGCAGACAAAGAGTTTTCTGACAAGAAAGAGGTGTGTGTCTTCTGCACAGCCACCTAGTGAAGGTCAGCTGAGGCAATGCCACACGAGCTCAAATCTCTGTATGCACTGTCTCTTGCTTTTCAGTTTATACACTGTGAAGTTTAAGCCCAAAGAGACTTCCCAATCTGAAGGGTCCATCTTATCCCTGAGAGGGAAAGGGATAATAAAGGACAGAGCTAGTTGGTTAAAATGCATTAAGTTGTGCAAGAAAACCAGGTATCTGCCAGTTCAAGGAAAACCCTCATCCAGGCAAACTTTATTTTTTATTAAATATTATTAACACTAAATTATCTAGAAGAAAGATACAGATTTCAAGTAAAAAGAGATCTTTTTTCATAAGTGTTAGCCAGCTCGAACTCTGCTGTTGTTACCTTCCCACCGAGGAGCTGAACAAGGTGGAACAGAGTAAATGATTTATAATCAGGATATTTAAACTGCCCAGTGTCTCCTGGAAATAACATGATGGGTGGCTCTTACCTGGCAGATTGCCCCTGGAGAGGGTGTCTGTGTCCAGGTTATACGTGTCCTGGAGCCTCAAAAGGGCTTTGGCTGCACCAGTCTGATCTTCATCATTGGGGAAAAACTGCCTCTGGATGGTCATGTTGGAGATGAAGCCTGGGAAGGACAGAGACACACTTGGCCATCTTTGTCCTGGGAATTCTGTGAGCTCCAGGCATGAGAGATGCACCTTCACACAGCTCTGAACTGAACTCGTGGCACAGGCTGCTCAATGAGCATTCCAGGGTTATTTTGTTAAGGAAAGCAAAGGAGCAATCAAAAAGAAACGCCTGGGGGCTTTTTGAAGCAGCACGAGGGTGATGTTTATTGAACAGCAGGTTCTATAGAGCACAAAATATTCTCTCAGGGAACTGCTCCCCTCTTTTGCCCCAGGTTCCAGAGGCACAAACAGCTTTACAGGGCAGTGCCAACATGCTGCTGATTAAATTCATCTGATGCCCACCAGCAGAAATCTAAGCAGCGTGACCCAAGTGAAATGCAACACTCAACTGCAAAACCCCCCAAAAATAATGAGCTGGCCACATTTGTGATTTTTGCCACACTGTTGCAGCCTCTTCTATGTGGTTCAGAACTCATAACACTATTACTTGATGGAATACAATATTCTTTCCCTCCCAAGCTTCCTTTCTTTTACTCCACTGCGCCTCCCCCAATATTTTCCTTTTTCTTTATAACAAAGGTGCACTTTTTCCCCCCTCCTCGTTCAGAAGAAGGGCTTAAGACACACTGGTCCACATTTGTGGCTGGCAGGTGCAGAGCCTTTTCAGCTGGCATATTCAGTCTCTCTCACAGCAACAGGGAAGCTGAATGTGCTGAATCCTGATCAGAGACTAATCCTGGGTCTTTTTGAAAGCTCTGCTTTCTTACAGTTCCTCAGCACAAGCCTCCACCTGATATTAGCTGTTGAGAGAGTCTCACCAGTCAAATATAACCAGCCTGGCTTCCTTTTGCTAAGTGTCTTTCACAGTCAGCTATTTCATGTCCTGTTCCTTGCTAAAGAGCTTCTAGTCTTGCTGAAGCAGAGGCAGTAAAGTGTTTACCATGCTAATTGAGGCTGGTTGCACAAACTCAGTGTCAAAAGCAGCCTTACAAACCTCATTCAAACCCTGCCAGGTGAGGGACAAAGCCAGAGAAGTGCAATTAGCAGCGATCCTGCTTTCTGCTGCAGGCACACTCACCATCTGACATGTCCTTGAGGACCAGGCTCTCCAGCTCCCCCCACTCTGTGTTGAGCCGTTTCATCAGCTTGAATGCATTTACAGGATGGCCCAGGAACCCCTCTGGGTCTTTGGTGGCAGTGTCTGTCAGCTGATCCAATTTCTCTGCCCATCTGTAATGGAAACACACAGTCATTCAAATCTTGCACGAGTCTGCTCATGCTCTGGGGAACTGATTTCAAGCTCCTGAAGTGTCTTCGCTAATAAAAAACCCAACAGAAATTGCAGGCATTAACTTTATCTACATATAGAGCTCTCCTGGAAGGAACAAAAAGGCTATTTTTTTTTCTTCTTTTCTTTTAGAACCTGCTCTTGCTGTCTTTGTTGGGAACTCCTTCCTGCAAGCCCCAAGAGCACTGTGCCAGCACTTCCATTAGGAGCTGTCATGCAAGACTAATCAAAAACAAAGCTTTACCCGAATTTGCAATCTTTTATTTTTAAGTGCCTTTGTTTTTCCCCCCTTTAAATTTACAAAAGGCAGTTCAATGCCTGTCTCAAGTTCAGACACACGCACCTACATCTGTGATTAGCTCCTTCTTATCCCACCACAAGCTTCTTGCCACACTGAAAGCTTGTCTTAAGAAAGGACAAGGAGCCCAGATCCAATTTCTGGTGCTGCTTCTCCACCTCCACAAACCTCTCTAAGTGCCATAAGTCACTCCCAAACAAGCACAGCTCCAAAACAATGCAGATCTACAACACGTAGATGTGACAACGCCCTGAAATCAGGGTAAATGAATGCTAAAAAGCCACACCCCACAAACAATACCGAACTCCACCAGAAAGCAAAGACAAAATCTGCAGCCTGGAGGGAACTCTGTCCCCAGGCTGGCACCGCCTTGCCTCAATTAAGCTTGCAGGATTTCTTTCAAGTGGTTCCTGTTTGATAAAATCCCCCACACGAGGCCTGAGGCACCTTGTGCATTTCAGGGAATGACCAACTTTCCACCAGCTCCCAAAGGACAGAGCCCAATAAACATTTTTACCAGGTTCTTTTATTGCTGTGACAGAGAGGAAACTTTGCTGACCTGACAGCTCCTCTGATATCATAAAAACAGAGCTGCAACACTTGCACAATGAGCTGCATTGACACACTTTGGGATGTCCAATAGGCTCGTTCTCCTGTTAATTTGTAGCTGTAAAAACTATACTTTAACACTCCAAACCTGGCAGCAATTCCAGCTCTGTATTTTCAGTGATAAACATAAATCCAGTCTGACAGAAGTATCTTCCTTGGTTAGTAGAAGACCAGAAAATAATACACAATAAAATAAACCCCACCCATCTATCTGAAACTGTTTCAGTGTCCTCGTGACAGATTTATATACATTTTTGAAAGCCAGGAGACTATCCTGTCCAGACATAAAATATGTTTATTTATGGCTGTGGTAAAATCTGACATACTGGGCTCTGTTGCTCAGCCCTACAGGTGTGAGGAGCATAGTAATGGCAATGGTCAGGTCTCTTATTATTTTTTAAAGCAGTACAGAAGGTTTATTTTATTTTATATCTAAACAGAGTAAACCTGTAGAAGGAGCCTGTGCCCTTGCAGTGGGTAATTACTCTTCAGTGGCCACACCAACACTTTTTAGTGATTTACATCTGCTGTACCACGGCAGTCCTCATATTGCTCCTTTGGAGATTTCTTGGGGTTTAGTTTCCACTAAGCAAATTGTCATTCCAAAGAATTCCATCCCCTTGGGAATTATGTGCAGGCAGGAGTCCTGAAGTGCCAGTGTTGTACAGAAAATGGGTGGATTAGATTTCATCATCTGAGAGCTGCACAACTCAACCAAGGGCTCGGAAAGAACAACTTGGGACAAACACCCAGCAAAACCTGCTGGTTTAAGCTTTGCCTCAGAGGAAAAATTCCACAAATGTAATCAGCCTTGGGGAGCCCTTTTTGCATAAGGGTGGGCTCCAATTATTAACCAGCAGCATTATGAAACAAACTGCTTACTTTTTGATCTGCTCCAGCTTGCTTTCCTCTGCCTTGATGTAATCTTTCAGTGATACGACCAGATCTTTCTCTGTGTTAATTAAGTCTGTCATATGTCCTAGAAAACAAATGAGTTTGGTGAGGAGAAACAAACTCTGAGAATTAAAGGCATTCTTCCTCTTTTCTACTTTCTTCCCTTCTCCAACTCTTCCTTCCCCAAAGTCCTTCTGCATTTGCTTAAATAACCCTGAAGGAGTGTTTGAGCAAGGCGATTTTCGAAGGAGAAAATCTCCTGCTGGACCGAGCTCGTTGCCATGGAAATTAACGTAATACCACATATTTATTATTAGAACTAATTTAGGATTCATTTGGAAAAGGAAGTAGGTTGCCACAGAGTAATCTTTCATCCAAGCATACATAATGTAGAGCAAATAAAGAGAAAGCTACAGAAATACACAAAGCCTTCACATTTGATACACAGACTAATCCAGAGCTTTATTTTTTAAGATTACTTCCATGACTTCAATGGGTCCCTGCTATTAATTAATAATTGCTTCATTTCCTGCAAGAAGGCAGCTGAATTGGTTCAGTCCCCACCTTCAGAACCCAGGGGTGAACATGCTGATGCCATTATGTAGCTGTTCCACTTGCTTCTGCCTATGTGCAACAGTCCACACCAAAATTCTGTTTAAATTCCAACCCCTGTAAGAATAAATAATGCCTACAAAGCCTAGCCTGGGTCATTAGACTACCTGGACTGGCTTAAAGCACGTTTCTCCTAAAAGGAAAGCCAATATTGTGGTGAGAACTAGACACTGAGTTTAGTCCTGCACCAGTGAAAGCCTTGGATGATGAACCCACAGCAGAATCAGCACTGAGAGCTGTCAGGAAACTCTCCTGTGTGTGCAGCACATGCAGCAGAGGGTGTCTCACCAATGGAAGTGAAGAAGTCCGCGTGGGCACAAGAAAAGGGCAGCAGAAATCCAAGGCTTAGGGCACACCAAACCTGGTTGAAGGCCATTGCTCAGCAGCTGTCACCTCACCACGGACCTGGGACAGAAACAAAGCAGGTTAAAAAACTCCCCATTCACCAGAGGTGAACCCACCCTCGGAAGAGACAGTGGGGCTGCCCCTAGTGCAGAACCCCGACAAGCCTGAGCAGCTCTCACAGGACTCACACCCTTCTGCTGACTTTCTTACACCTTTGTCTCCTGTGGCAACAGAAGAAAGAATAGCTCAGAGACTCCCCTTTCTGACACCTAAGTCACACTGCAGATGGAGCTGCTTTGCAAAGAGCACCAAAAAGCCTAAGATCAAACACTGAACTGTGACACTAAGTTAAAAATACACATTATGAAAAAGCCCCAACGTTTCCATTTTCCAGTGAGAAAGATGCCAGTGGAACAGGGTGAAATGAAACCCCTACAGAAGCAGAGCAGAGGAGCAGTTACGTGCTCCCTGTTGGCTCCTTGGCTGCCACCACAAAAACAAGCTCCACACCTGACACAAAAGGCTGCTCTGTCCCTGGGTCCTGGATTCTGCTTTCTCCCAGGGCCAGCTGCCAAGCTCTCAGCCTTTCAGGATGCTGATCCCTTCAGCAGCCCAGGATTGCCTGGCTCCTGCACACATTAGATGTAATTATGCTGTCGTGGAATTCACAAGGTTTACTTTTTTTCCCCAAACAAAAGCTTAAACTCTCACGTACTGTATCTGCTCAGAAAAATGAAGACTGCATGTAGCAACAGAAACTGATTTGCAACTCTTCCAACAGCAAGACAACTGATGAAGAAAAAAGAAAAAAGAAAAAAGAAAAAAGAAAAAAGAAAAAAGAAAAAAGAAAAAAGAAAAAAGAAAAAAGA
>JAWWEW010000166.1:2808579-2839893 GCA_035583185.1 Anabacerthia variegaticeps
AAAGAAAAAAGAAAAAAGAAAAAAGAAAAAAGAAAAAAGAAAAAAGAAAAAAGAAAAAAGAAAAAAGAAAAAAGAAAAAGGCAACAAGTCCAGTAACAAAGTGGTTTGGCCTATTTAGGGAAGAAAGCAACATGTCTTTGATCGAGCTGACAGAACTGATAGCAAAGAACATAATCCCAGGCGTGCCACTCACACAAGGGGGGTGTAAACCAAATCAGCCAAGTCCAAAAGCTGCACCCAAAATAAAACCATCCCACCCAAAAGTGGAGGTGTTGACAGGGAACACAGCCCTGGCTCCAGAGCACAGGATCTCTTCTTGTACTGCACCTGAGGGGCTGGAAGCAGCTGCCTCTTTTCCTTTCCACCTCCAGCACTGCAGAAGGAGCAGCACTGGGGTTCAGATGTACTCTGTGAGCTGTCTCTTGGACAGCACAAGCACAGTTTCAGTGGCACTGAGAGGAACAAGAGGGAACTTGAGCCTAGAAAAGCAGCAGACCTCCAGCTCTTGTTACCAGCTGAAACCTGCAGGACCATAACTGAAGGGCTGAAACATTCCAACACATTTGCTGGCAGAAAGCAAGCTGTAAAGTAAAACTCTGGAGGGGGAAGAAGCCCGGAGTCCTGCTTTCTCCCAGTTTCTCACCTCAGCATCACCAAAACTCTCTAAAGCAGCCCTGCTGTCCACAGCAGCATTCCTCACCTTCTCCTCCTGGCTCAGCCCCTCCGCAGCAGCCTCAGACACAACCAGTAAAACCACTGCTGTGTTCCTGCACTCTTCCTCAAAGCACCACTCCATTTGGATTTCACCCTGCAGAAAGCCAAGTGCCTCCTGCTCATTCAAGCCAGCACATCTGTGAATCGATGACAAAGCACAAACAGCTCCACTACACCAGAAATATTTGCCAACCTTATCAGTACCGGGAATTCACTGAGCTATTTGTTTACTGCACTCGGGGAAAAACACAAGGGAAGCTTCACAAAGTTTACTTTTTTACTATTAATCGATATGAAACTTCTCTGAAACAAAACAAGCAAACAAAACCACCAAAAAGGTGAGGCAAACAATGTTTCCTTTCCATGGAACTGCTCTCAGTGACAGTTTTTCACCTTGTTTTTCCTCTTCCCCAGCTGTTTTTGTAGGCTGCTCCAATACCAGTCTCTTCCAAATGCTGTTGCAACCCTATTCCCAGCTCCTACCTCCACAGACACACAGAAGAATGAGGGACTGGCAACGGCCTCAAACTGCAACAAGGGAAATTCAAAGCAGGCACAAAGTTTCTCACACTTCTGCACCAGAAGGGCTGCCCAGAGAAATGGGATTTCCAATTGCTGGAAGAATTGGAAAGGAATTGGAAGGAGGAACCCATTGTGCAGCCTAACCTGACCCCCAGGCTCACCCAGCCCTGAATAGGAGGTTAGGCTAGATGACATCCAGAGGTCACCCCTAGCTTAATCTTTCTTTCCTTTCCCACATTTCCTGTGGTTTGCAAGGTCTCTCACAGCTTGGAGCCACCCAGGATTCCTTCCCTCCCTCCCAGACTGAATTCAGAGCCAGCCAAGCTCGTGCTGCCCTAGGGGCAGCTGCTAAATAGCACAGCTCTCCAACCACTGCAGCAGGACCAGCCACAGGTTCCCAAATCTGAGAAAACACAGCTCAGAGAAGAGGGATGCTGCAAATCTCCTGGAGTACAAGCTGCCAAATAAGTAGGTTTAATTTCTTCCTGTCGGTGACATGAAGTAAAACAAGATGAAAATCCTCTCCCCATTATTCCTGTCAGTCTCTCTCTCCTCCTCAGCCGTGTCCCACGGGCACACACAAAGATGGCAATTGAGAATCCCAGAGAGGAGGGAATCACTACCCACGGAGAGGAGTGGGAGTCCAGCTGACAGCTTTTAGCACAGGAGCTTCCCCGCTTTTTCACTAAACATGGCAAAGCAGAGAAAAACCCACAGGGATGGGGAAAATAGTAAAGAGCACCCAAACATGTAGATAAAAGCAAAACAAAGCAGCAAGTGGAGGAATGGCGCTGCCAAGCACAGCGCAGGATTCCCCACACTGCAGGGACACACAGCAAACACCTTCTCAGCTCATGAGGTGGGGTTTTGAGGACTCTAAAGAGTTCAGGTCAGCTCTACAAGTAGAAACATTCAAGGAGAAGAAGCAAAGACAAACTGCAGAGTGACAGAAGCTCACCACAATCAAGGTCACACTAATCAGCGTCCAAAGACTGAAGATGTTCATTACACAAGTCTCCTCAATGCCAACTCCAAACTCTCAGGTACTCACTGGGATCCAGAAAACAGGATAAAAAAATGGAAGCTGAGGGCATACTTCAACATGGAATTATTCTGGCATAGCACTAACTTAATTCCAAACCAGCTTCTTTATTTAGGAAAGAAATTAGTGGCCTACTCCAAATGAAGTCTGCAAGGCCAGAGACAAAACTGTGCCATCAAGATCCTTGCCTTTTGATTTAAATGCCGGTCCACTCTCACAATCCTTACTGTATCCCACTGCATGTAAAAGGTAACAGGAAAAATCCCCAAACAGTTGAACTGAGCTGAGTTTAGGGGAAATGGAGAGGATGGCACCAGAAATGATAGCTGCTCACTGTCCCAAACCTCCTCTCCTGTCTCAAGGACAACCCAAGTTATAGTCTCATGTCACGATGTGACTGGAAATACTCCTCAAAAGGAAAGAAGTTTCCCAGAATAAGCACTAAGAACATTTAGCTGTCACCATTGCTTAATGGTCTCACAGGACAGAATCAGTTCCCAATTCCTCTAGCATGTTCCAAGCTGGTTTAAAATTTAGATTCAAGCAAGTGAGAGAAGAAAGATTTTCTGTAATTGCTGCTACCAAAAGAACAGGGCATGTTTTAGGCTTCTTTTAATGACAAAACTGTAATATAATCTTATAAATACTGTAATAACCTAATAAAGGGATGAGAATCAATTTTAGCAGCAAGTAGGTGGCGTGTTTTAATTATCATTTACTGCCACACTGAAGGTGACATTTGTGAGGCTGAGTACAAAGCGGGTGTGTTTGTACCCAGGGAACTGCAGCAAGTACTCACTCGGTTTCTTCCAGACCACGACTGCCCTGAGAAACCACTTGTTTTAACTTCCCAAGCCAAGCCAAAGAACACTGGGGATGGAATAGAGCACTTATCTTATTAGACACAACAAGCAGGAGGCTATCCTTCTGCTCAAGGATTAGCAGAGCACCTATAGATTTACAGGATGTTTTCAGATATTAAGAGTAACTGTAAAGAAAGCAGGACAATCCCAGTGATCTGAGAACTGAAGCCAGGTTTCTTCAAGGAGCATATTCTTATGAAGAAGAAGGGTTTCCTTATCTCTGTCAACCTCAGCACAGAGACAGTTTTGCTCCCATAAACCTCTATTTATCCTCACTCCTTCCAAAGTGTAACTCACTACCTGCCATTTCAGTTTGTCAGACTGCACTGGGAAGGTTCCAATCTACGGGCAAGCCCTGAAATCACAGCTTTAAACGCTAGAATCTAAACCCATTCATTATGGAACAACATTTTAAACCTCTGCAGGTCAGAGAGCTGGCTCAGGGAAGAAAACAGAGAGAGAAGAAAGTTAATCAGTACTGGTTGTGTCAGCACATACCTAAGAAGCAGTACAGAGCACTGCAGGTCAAATCAAACGTGGTTTAAGGCATTAAAACGTATCCAGCAATGGTCCAAGTGTAGAGCAGTAGGGCAGAAAACACCTCTGACCCAAAAAGAGGCCTCTGCTTCCCAGACAGAGCAGGAACTCATGACCTTTACTTTCCGCCCCTGGCAGAGGACTGTCTGCACTCTCAGCCAACAGCCCCTGGCCTCGTGGGAAGCTGCATTTATTTATTCATTCTTGTAACCAATGGCTTCTTTCATTCACTAAAACCCTGAGCCCCGAACCTTTACTTATCAGAAGTAGGTGAACATTTAAAGCACTCTGCATTCTCCTCTTACTGAAGTCAGCAGGGACAAATAAAGCGAAGCCGAACCGAAGCCCTGCTGCCTGCAATGCTGGAGGACCTTTCCACCCAGTTTTCAGGGAAACTGGAAGATCCACAGCAATCAGGCGCGACACTTCTATTTTCTTTATTCTATCCACCAGCCCTCGGAGTATCTCCTGCTGGTCACGTTCGACCCTACCCAGTCCCCAGAGCAAAGGCAGCCGCGAACCGCACACAAAGCCAAGCGGAGAGGCACCCCAGGGCGGGCTGCACAATCCCGCAGGGAACTTCCCACCCGTCCCGGCTCCAAGCTGCACGGCCGGGCACAGGGCACGGGGTCCGTGGCGGGGGTGCCCCGCCGGGCCGGCCCGGCAGGAGGAGCGGCAGGAGGAGGAGGAGCAGGCGGCGGCTGTGTTTAGTCTGCCAGGCGCGGGGAAGCGGTCTCGGCGGCGCCCTCCCGCCCCCCTCCGGAGGCTGCGGGCTCCCGCTGCAGAAGGGCCGCGATCACCGGCGGGCAGCGCCGAGGCACCGACCCCTGCCCGCGCCCGCGGGCGGCGGCGCGCTGCCACGTATCGCCCCCAACCCACCCGCGCCCGCCCCTGCGGCGGCCGGCCCCGCGGCACCGCCCTCACGCGAGCCACGGCAGCGCAGCCCTCAGCGCGGCGGGGCGGGGCGGGGCCGGGCGGGCCTCACCTGTCGGCGGCGGGGGCGGCGGCGCTACCGGAGCTCCGCGTCCTACCCGGGGGCCGCTCCGACTGGGCGCGCGACCCCCACGCCGCGCCTTTTATGGCCTCGCGGGACACGCCCCCTCAGGCCGCGCCCCCCGGGGCGGCACCGCCCGCGCGCTACGTGAGCCCGGTCACAGCGCCCGCCGCCGCACCGCGCCTGCGCACGGCCGCGCTCCACGTGGGTCCCGCAGGGCCGCTGCCATCGGCACCGACGGGGGACCCCGGGGGGGACATGTGGGGGGACACACCGCGACACGGGGAGGGGACACCGGCAGGGACCGGGGTCAGCCAGCGACACCGGCACACCGCGACACCGAGATGGCACTGCCATCGCCCCCGGGACACCGCGACACCGGGGGGGGACAGCCATCGGCCCTGGGACACTGGGGGGGACACCGCGACACCGGGAGGGGACACCGGCAGGGACAGGGGTCAGCCAGCGACACCGGCACACCGCGACACCGGGGTGGCACTGCATCGCCACTGGGACACCGCGACACCGGAGGGGACCGGCGGGGACCGGGAACCGCCACCGCGGGAAACGGCAGAGCGCTGAGTCGCAGAGGGGCGGGCTTGGCAGCAAAAGTTGCCAGAAACGCCGCGATCCACGGGGGGCCAACACCTCACCTCGGAGTCACGGAGTCGGGGTGGGAGAGAGCCCTGAGGTCACCGAGCCCGGCTGTGAAGGGTCGTGCTCTCGTGGAGGGGTTCGTGGGGCTCCCTGGGCAGGGCCAGGAGTCCGACTCGATGGGTCCCCTCCAACGCAGCACACCTTTTTGTGGGATTCCAGCTCTGGCAGAGCCCAGTCCCAAAGCCCCCCATCCCAGAGCAGTCTCTCCCACAGCTCCCAGCTGACAGTCCAGTCAGTGTGCACTCCCTGACCACGGTGGCACGTTTGGGACTCACACCAGTTGCACAATTTAGGACAATCTGCCCAGATTCTTGTTGCTGGCTGAGATACAGCCTTGTTTCCTCTCTCCCACACTGCTGCTTTTAATTCCTATGGATAATTGTGATTCCAAACCAACCTTGCACCTCCCTCTCTCCTGCACTTTCTGGTCCATCAGCCAAGACCTTGACTCACCTTCTCCTGCAAGCCCAGGTGACGACATTTCCACACTCACAAGTACCTTCTGGAGTGCTGTTGCTGAAGCAGCCTCAAGTTCCCTCCTTCCAGGGCTTCCATGTAAACTCAGCAAAACCTGTATCACAAACCAGTATCAGCTCTCACAAAGACATCAATAAGCTGCTTGGATGTGTCTTGCCATGGCAGACTGATTCTGACTGCTCATTGTTTTCTAAGAGTTCAGTTACTTGTTCATTCCAGCAACTAAGTTGGAATCAGGGACATTCATAAGCCTTTTTTCCTTTCCTTTTAGATGTGGGCTTCAAATCATGAATCACCTCCTCACTAGCCCAACCAGCTTTCAGCCTTCCTCCTCCTCCTCCTAAGGCAGGCATTTTTGGACACTCCTAGCTGGAAATCTTTTGCACCAATAACAGAGAGGGGTCAAATCCCCCATAATAGGGGTCAAAATCCCCCTCTAACACACATTCTGTAGCAGGGTGACTTTGGAGGCTGCAGCATGATGATCCATAACTAAGATTTCCTCCCTAAACTGTTCCCTGAGCTCCCAGTCCCTCAGCAGCACCTTGGGAAGGGCAAACCCCGGGTGTTATGTCCCATT
This sequence comes from Anabacerthia variegaticeps, assembly GCA_035583185.1. NCBI lineage: Eukaryota > Metazoa > Chordata > Aves > Passeriformes > Furnariidae > Anabacerthia > Anabacerthia variegaticeps. Next base: position 2,814,966 of record JAWWEW010000166.1, read on the forward strand.
TTGGGGGAGGCTCTGGGATGGGACGTGTCTCCCCGGAGATATAAACAACCCCACCAAGTGAATTGGGTCATTTCTGGCCCAGCTGTGGACACAGATGTGTCCACACACGGCCAGCACTGCGAGTGCTGCTGCAGCAGAGCAGGAAGAAGGCCAGTTTTCAGTGGAACTATCCATCACAAAATAAGCCTTCCTTTCCTCTCATTTTGGTCACCTTCCAACAGAAATATAACTCCTACAACTAGCAGGAAACACTGGAATGGTATCCAAGCTTCTAGCTGAGGCATCTAGTTAAAGCCCCATTATCCAAAGAGTCCATAACATGTAGCCAGAGATTTAACAGCAGCTTCCAGAGATTTGGCAAAACCTCACACAGTGCAGAGGCACATTCAGATGTTTTCTAGCAAGATCTGCTGCTCTCTCAGCATCTTTTGCACTACCCAGATACTTTGAGGAAGTAAGACAGGCAGCAGAGAGCAACAACAAGCACGTTTAAGGGTTGTGCTGCTCAGCCACAGGGCTGAAGGCTCCAGAGAGATGGATTTGGTTACCCAGGGTCCTGCATGGGATGAGACAGCAAACACTCAGCACCCATCCCTTACACAGGCTGAAGTCAGAGCCTACCTAGTTCCTTGCCAAGGCCAAGTCTCTGATCGTGCTTGTTGTCCCCTTGGAACCTTTTCCAGATCTTCAGTATCCTTTTGGAGATGACAGGCTGTGACCTGTAGGCAATTTTAAGACACAGGTGAGTCATCTTCATACGAATCCAAGTTAGCTCAAAAGCTTCGCTTACAGCACTGCTGAGGTCTCACCCTTTCTAAAGAGGTGAAGCCCCATCTAGTTTCCCACCAAAGCCATTACCTGCAGTCAATGCCCTGCCATCAGTTATTTTGTGCAGTGCAGCACAGAGAGTCAGTCCCAGGGTTTGGGGACCAACCAACAGCAGCACCTGGGAGTGGAGGGGAAAAGACAAACCCCACATGTTACCTGAAACAAATCCCAGTGAAATGCCATGCAGATGTTCAAGTGTCTCCTCTAGGCGTGTCCAGGGGTTAGGAGAACAGAATGTAATCAGCAGATCAAATTAGGTGGTGTCCTTCTCTCATGGTCCCCACCCTGAGTGTGAGAAACCATAGGAGTCCATCATATATATAATATCCACAAATCTAACTTTAGAGAAAAGCCAGATTTGGTTAGTTTCCATTTAAAATTTAATGATAGAGAGGAAGGCTACTCATTAACTTGCTCTTTAAAGAAGTGGTTTGTCTTTCCTTAGGCCCCTCCTAAAAAGAGAAATATCTTTTTTGCCAAGAGGTTTCTTGTGGCTTGAGCATAAGTTTTCAATGTGAATTTGCTAGTTTCATGTATTTAAGGCAATTAACAGTTGCTTTACAAGGCCCAGCTGTTACCAATTCTAACGCTTATTTCTGCTTATTGGGGGCAGCTGGAACAACACAAAAAGAAAATGTAAGATTAGTAGTATAACTATTATTAGCCTAGAATTATATTTTCCAGCCACTTTTTTGGCTTGAAAAAATCTTTTACCAACTCTTAATCCCAACATAAGTATTTTACAAATCCAGATTTGAAAAAAAAAAATAATCTTAGCAACACAGGACCAAAGATTCACCTGGTTTGCGGTCTTGTCCATGTAGGAGATGACAAGTATTTGTTCTTATGGCTTGTGTCCTCTTTGTGTGCCCCTTTTGTTTGCTCTTCTTGAATCAGGAGTGTCTCTGGGATTCACTTCCTCTGGGGACCTGCCAAAATTAAAATTAGAAGCTACAGAAATCTCAGAGATGCATTTGTGTGGCCAGGCCTTCACTCCACTCCCAGCATTGCCCCCAGCATGGAGTACAGTGCCTGCAGGGGACTAATACAGACAGTTTATAGATGGAATTCACACAACTCAGAGCCCACAAACAGTTACACAGAAACAGCTCACTGCCAAAGCAACAACTGGCATTTGTGCTCCTTAAATTATAGAATAATTGCATGAAAAAATGACGAGAAAGCCTCGGTATCAAAATCATCTCCCCTGCTTTTGTGCTGCAGAAATATTTAACGGGGCCATTAATGTCTGGACCCTTGGAGGAGGCACAAGGAATCTCTCCTAGGCTGTTTGGCTTCCCACTGCTCAGAGCAGTAGCAGAGGTGGCTCTGCTCTCATTTTCTCTGCATATCTTGCCCCAGCACACAGGCCAGGTACACAGGATTGGGCTAATGCATGGGGGTTTTCAGCTGCATGTAGCAATGCCAGGCTACAGCACTGGCCTGCCCTCCAAAGAGTCCTTACAAGGCAGAGAGGCTGTCCCAGGATCTGAGGTCCAAAGTGTCTCCTCCAGCTGCTTCCCTCTAAAACCAGCTCTTCTTGCAAGATCTATTTCTGGGGCCAGTTAGGGTCAATAAAGCTGTTAGTTTGTTTTAACAGCTGGGTGGATACTTCCCTTAGAGATTATATTTCAATCCTTTATCTTATTAAGGGAAGATGTGTTTTGTCCATTAATCCAATTAGCCCCCTGCATTAATAAGATCGGGCTTGCTCTGTTTCAGGAAGCACACAAATAGCAGTCAAGCATAATTAAACCTAAACTTGTAAGTAACTCTGGTAACAAGAGTACTGTTTCCCTGCTTATTCTGTTTGTTATTTTTACAAGCCATGCTCTCCAATTACATGACGTGGATTCTCGATCAGAACTGCTCGATTCATGACCAAAAAGCAAAAGGCTGCCCTGAAAACATTGACTTTCGTATGTTTATAAAATTCTCTTTGTGCTAAATATAGTCACGTAGGTTCCAGCCCAGAATAATGTTTTCAGTACTCAAGAGGAATATGTTTGTTAGCTTATAAAGGAACGAAAATAATTTGTCATTATTCTGACAAGTATCTTGGCACAGCACACTCTCTGATCAGAGAAATTCCCTGACAAACTCAGCTGTGGGTTTGGGTGCTGGAACACTGAACAGCTCCAGCCTTTAGATTTATACAGCTCTTGGCACATTTCCCTGTTTGAGGACACATGGTCCTGAACTCTAAACAATGCTCTTAAGTTATGGATACAAACCCCGGAGAAGCTTGGAATTAAAAAAAAAAAAGAAAGAAAGAAACTACCAGGAACCAAGTTCTCTGCTCATAACAGCTCCAATTACTGCGGTAGCACAGTTCTCCGAGTAACTCCTCTTTGGCCAAGTGCAGGATTGCCGATGGAACGAAGCAGGTGTGGGGAGACAAAAAAAAAGGAGTGAGTTTACTCCCGGGCAGCTCGCGAAGTTCAGAAGTTAATAGAGAACTACATTTCCCAGCGCTCCCAGTAGGGGAAGAGTGACCGCGACCCAGTAAGAGTCGCTGCGCTGTTTGTTGCGGGAGCAGCGCTTCTACGGGAGGGCAAAACGTGGGAGCTTCCCAGCTGATCCCGGCCGCTGGACAGGGCGCAGTAAGTGGGGAATATCCCCGGGGCATGGCAGGCACTGCCTCCGTCTCCCGGTGTTCAGCGATCCTGAGCAGGGACACCTTGCTCTGGCCCAGGCTGCTCCAAGCCCCGTCCAGCCTGGCCTCGGACGCTTCCAGGGATGGGGCATAGTTAAGCTTAAGCATTCCCAGTGATTCCGAGGGACAAAGGTTGGACCCGATGATCTTAAGAGGTCGTTTCCAGCCTCGCTGTTTCTGTGATTCCAAACCTCGAGTTCTACGGCTGGAAGGGGAAATGTTCCAAGTATTCCTTAAGGACTAGGGACCACTGTTCATTTTTGGCTTGAATGAATGCTAGAGATGGTGGAGTTTCTGGCTGTTTCCTGACATCCCAAAGCCGAGGTCAGACTGAAGTCTGTGACTGCAAATGTGGCAGGATCCTTTGGCACAAAAAGCATTCATAGCTGGACGGGATCCAATTCAGCTGCAACTGCTGTGTCTGCTCTGACTCGGGGAATTCTCTTCCACAGCTGATATTTTGTCTTTCATTCCCTTCTGGCATCAGTGCCTTTCCCACAGATGCACTGTGTGCTGCAGTGGGATGTGTGCTTGGGTCGAGGCCATTGCAAGCGTGTAGGAAGCAAAGAGGGCAGCCACCTTCACTGCCCTTTTGCCCAGGGACACAGGGCTTTGGGACAGGGACATTGAATCCAGTCTGATGGCAAGTTCTGTGAGACCTGTGCACAGGGATCTTTAGTCTTCAAAATGGCCTGAAACTGGGTTTCAGGTGTGACTGGAGACCGAAACCAAAGTGATACATTTAGAAAGCAGATTCTGCACACTCTGTGAGAGGGAGATTTACCAGGTTATCAAACTTAGCTTTGTAGGGCTGCTGCATTCCATTTTCTGCCTCTCTTTTTAGGCAGAGACCCTACCTGTAGGTGTTGGCTATGGCTGCAGTTTACCAGGCACTGCATAGAAGAGCTGCTTCTCTCCTCTGCAGGTTACACTCCACCTATGTTAGAAAAATGAGGTAAGTTCTTGCAGGGAGAAGACCAGAGCTTGGCACTCGTGTCCACTGTCACAAACAGCCCCAGCTCAATCCAAGCCCTAAGATTTCAGCTTGGCCTTTACCCCTCCCATCAGTGACTGACAGGTAGAATGTATCCAGCAGGAACATTTGCAGCTTGATGGGAACTGTCTTCAACATGTCATGTGCACAACAGCCTGGCCAAACAGCACTTGGAGCCACCCACATTGGGGATACAAGGGAAGATCAAGGTTTCCTGCACACAAATGATCATGTCTTTAAAGCAGACCTTTTGGATTACTGGGTTACTAATCTCAGACATCCAAGACTTGAGGCTGCTCCTGTGGTAGTAAGAATTGCAGTGTTTTCTGCCACACTGCCTTCACTAGAGGCTGCAGCCCATCACTCAGGGGCTCAGCTGGCAAAAGCTCTCAGAGCACATGGAATACTTGAAATTTGTTCTGTCCATTCAGCCCCCCTGCTCTGTGCAAAATAAATGCATCCAAATGAGCATAACACTGATAATCTCAACGTGACATTGAATTCACCTTCCCAATCATTTTCTCACTGCAGATACTTAAATAAGCTAAAGGAAGATGACAGCCTTTGTAGACAAGCCCAGACCTCAGGAACTTTCTACCTCTTTCACAACCTCTCCCCCTTCCTGCAGAAATCTGGGAAGAAGTATTTGGTGCCACAGCTCAGTGCAGCAGGTAAGCAGGTGTCTGGAAAGGAACCCCTCATGGATCACACAGCTGAAATGGAGACATTTGCAAGCAAGCTCTGATAGGAGGGATGAAAATCTGGAGCTGTGCAGGAGCATCCTGCTGTGTGCAGCACTTACTTGTTAACAACCAAAGACTGTTTAGAGTTAAAACCTTGGCATGTGGACACAAGCACATGCTCTTCACAAACATATGGGATCAACCTGATCTGTTCTGAGATGATCAGTTTTAAACTTTTGGGCCTTCTGAAGAGAAAGGGCTGGCAGGGAAACAAGCAAGGTCTTGCTGACACAGCTTTTTTTGGGGTACTGCTGGAAAAGTTCTCTTTGAGAGAAAGGTATTGGCTGGTGCAGGACAGAACCAAGGGCTGCTCCCCAAACATTACAACATTTGGACCTCTAGCTTGACATGGTCAAAACTTCCAGCAGCTTAGGAGAAAAGCCAGATTTTAGGTCTGCACTAGGGTAGAATCACTTACTTGTGTGATCCCCTCTCTCGCAGGGGCACTCTGCCTTCAGCCAAGACTGCCTATGCCTTGAAGATCCAGAGGCCATCACAGTTGTGTGGATTTGCTTTCACCACAGCTTTCTCTTCCCCTTTCCCTGCTGTTTAGAGATGAAACGGATCCTGGAGAAATTCCAAGAGGCTGAAGAGTGGATAGAGAAGAAGTCGGTGCTGATCGGTTGTTCAGACGAGCACGTCCCACACTTTGCCCTGGATTTAGGTTGGGATAATTCCTCTTCCATCCCTGCCAGCATCAGTTGGATGCACCTCAGTCCAGGAAGGTGCTGCTGAGGCAGCATCCCTGCTCCTGGGGTGACCCTGGACTGCCAGAGAGGGCTGGCTGAGCCTCTGAATTCCTGGTGCTGAGGTGAACATGTGCTGGGGGGGCCCAGCTGAGTCCCTGCAGGAGCTGTTGGGAGCGTGGTGGGTCACAGCCATGACTGCCCTGCTGTTCCTGTGCCTCTGGGGGTGTGTGTTAGTCAAGGTGGGCTGTTAGCAGGGCACTGAACATTTGGGAATGTCACCCCTGAGGTGGTGTCACTTCCATGGCGACTTCCAGAAATTGCATACCGGAACAATGAAGGGCGTAAAGTTGGGATAAAAGCTGAAATCTATGAGATCAAAGATTTTGTTCCTATTTTATTTTTTTTTATTAACAGGAGCCTTGGAGAAATCAGTCATTGAGTCTGAACTCCAGGGATCCTTTACTGACCTTCGAAAGGCTCTGTTTGTGGTGGATGGGAAGGATTCTCCTTTGCTGGCTTCGGTATTTTCCTGCAATTTTTACTTCAACAAGCTGTGATTTCTAACATCAGCTCTTCTCCCTGTGTCTCATATTGTTTTATGATCTAATACATATTGTGGAAAAACCTACTGTACACTTTCAGGGCCCTGGGTACAGACATGCTATAAATGACACCATTTTCCCCAAATTTTTGGTCCCAAAAGCAAGATGCATTGGGAAGAGAAACAGACAAGTGACTTAAGAATGAGTGCAGTAATTTATGCCATTTAGCATCAACCTGCTGTACATTCAGCATGAAATGTGCTGGTCTTAGGAGAAGGCCCAGCAACTCCAGTTTGTCCTCAGCTCAACAACTACCAGGCACTAGTTTTCTGTCATCTGGACAAAGTGAATGTCACAAACAAACTTACACATCTTCTCTCAGAGCTGCTCTTTTAAAACGACTCATTTATAAGCTGTTACTCTGCAGATGCCCTGTGTGTGAAAATCAGCTGTTCTGACCCATAAGGAGAAAGAGCTCATGTTCCCTTTCCTGGTCTATGATATTTGTGATGCTTGGGCTATTTTTCAAGAAGATATTTAGGGCTGGACACTCTTTAGAATTGCCCAGTTCCCATTATACCCCGGTAAGGAACAACTCTTCCCCACATGCCTCAAACAAACTCAGATTTGGAAGCAGGAAACATTGAATGCAGTTTCTGCCATTTTTCAAAGCAGTGCCCATACTTCATTTCCCTCCCTCCAAGGGGAGGCTTGCAGAGATAATCAGAGTGTACCCCCACAATTGCATTCAGAGTATTATCCAGGGAGACTGCTCTGAACCATCCCAGTGCAACAATGTAAACGCAATGTGTGTTTTTCCGTCCTGTTTGCAGGCCCAGTCCCTTCTCCGGTGGCACGACTCCCACCAGTACTGCAGCAAAACCGGGCAGCCCACTCAGAAGAACTCAGCTGGAAGCAAGCGTGTCTGCCCTGCCAGTGGCATAACCTACTACCCCCAGGTGAGCACTGAACAGCAAAGGGGAGGCACACGAGGGACTCTGGGTCACCAGCCAGCGCTGCTGGGTCGCACGGAGGGGAACCTGCAAAAGGCAGGGGGGACTTTGCCTTTAGTGCTCATCCAGTGACCCTCACCCAGCCAGGAAAAGCAACAATTTCCACTCACTTGTTTGGTCTGAACTTGGTTTGCTCTTGGATGCGTTTGCCAGATGTCTCCAGTGGTCATCACCCTGGTGTCTGATGGCCGGCGGTGCCTCCTCGCCCGACAGCCCTCATTTCCCCCGGGCATGTACACGGCTCTCTCTGGCTTCTGTGACATGGGTAAGGCGTGGCCTCGGGCACGCAGGGGGTGGGGACAGACTGGGGACACTCCTGCTCGGAGAGAAGGATGGACACACAGGTGGTATGTGTCCCCATCCCTAGCAGTGTCCAAGGCCGGGCTGGATGGGGCTTGGAGCAGCCTGGGCTAGGGGAAGGTGTCCCTGCTCGTGGCAGGGGGTTGGAACAATGGGATCTTTAAGGTCCCTTCCAACCCAACATTCCATGATTTTATGATACCAGGGAAAAACATATTGGATCTAAATTGATCAGTGTTTCCATTCGGACAGAATTCAAAGAGAATGGGAATTCTGGTGTTGAGCAGTCTCTCAAGTCCCAGCTGGGAAACATAAATTTTAAACTCCCCAGGTTAGAACCCCTGATACTTCTTTTAGTCCATTTTGTGGCTAGTGCAGTCTGGCTCAGAGGAAAAACTACAGACCTCTCGTTACAGGAGGGAAAATGGTTTAAAAAGGGAGATGTTGAGTTGTTCTGCATGTAGACAGGGCCAAAAAATGTCTCTGGTGGCTGTGTTATGGGGGGTAAGCACTGCTGATGAATTTAATGGAGTATCCTGCTGCTGACAGCCGGAGCTCCCCCTGGTCGGGGCTGGAACACCTCGGAAATGCGCGTTTTCCCTGCAGCCCCGAGGCCAGGCCGCCCTTACCTCGCTTTGGTTGCTTCCAGGTGAGACCGTGGAGGAGGCGGTGCGGCGGGAGGTGGCCGAGGAGGTGGGGCTGGAGGTGGAGTCGCTCCGCTACTCGGCCTCGCAGCACTGGCCCTTCCCCAGCAGCTCCCTCATGGTGGCCTGTCACGCCCTGGTGAGAGCAAAGCACACCGAGGTGAGCGAGCCCAGGGCCCCCTGAGGCGTTTCACTCAAAAATCTCTCTCAGTCCACGACATTTAGTTAGGAGAGCATCACATCCTCTCTAAAAGCAGTTTGCCATTGGGTTTTTCTACAGGTGAAGAACAAAGTTCCAAATAATCCTATTTTCTGCTGCAGCACGACAGATTTTGCAAAGTGACTGTATATATACAAGCCCAGAGCCCAGCACCCCTGCATTTCTTCCTCTGAACTTTGCAGAGGAGGTTCTCTCTGGTGTTACCATTTGCCATAGAACAATCAGATTGTGCCACATTAATTATTGTGCTCAGCTACTGGTGCTTTGCAGGCCAATGCCACGATGAACAGGCTTACCTGATCTGTGGTTTCCCAAGGAAACCCAGGTGGACAGTAATGTCCTCTCCTGGACTGGCATCAGGCATGGATAAAGCACTCTGGGCATTCCAGCATAACATCTTTGTGGGTACAAGAGCAAGCAAGGTACCAGTGCCCACATTTAATCTCATTTAAGGGACTGATGCTCTTGAATTCTTTCCAGATCAGTATGGACAGCCTGGAACTGGAGGAAGCCCGTTGGTTTGGCCTGGAGGAAATCGTGGAGGGTCTCAAGAGAGAGCCCAGATCTTCAAAGCCAGACGAGAGGAGTGTTTTACCCTGGTTCCCTCCCAAACAGGCCATTGCTCACCAGCTGATTCATGAGTGGGTTGAGCAGCAGAGTGCCCAGGCTTAGGCAGGGCTTCATCAAGTCTGGGATTCCAGGAGAACCATGAAAACTCAATAGAAAAGCTTCCAAAGCCACTGAAGGCGAAGGCTTGTCACAGTGAGGACAGCACCACCCTGATGGCACTCAGACTCAGATACACTGACCTACAAAGCCATTTCTAAACTGATCATCCTCACAGTCCCACGTGCAGTGGATCTCCCCTGAGATTCCATGACTTGCAGTAAATGTACAATAAAAGTCTTAGTTCCAAAGCATCAAACTTACTGTGACCAGCTAACAGTGAGACCATGGCACCTTTGTCCAATTTCCCCCCATACTGGGTGGAAATCAAAAGCACACTTTTTCCAGAAAAAAAAATTAAGGGACAGTGGCATCATGTTTATATGGATCTGAGAGAGCTATCAAAAAGAAGAAAAGCCACTGCTTGTATGTTTTCCTCTGTCTCAATGCTCGAGTTTCATATAAAACATCCAATTCTTTTTGCAAATATTAAATGGACTTCTGCTTTGTTGATACATCTGAGCAACTGAAAATATCTCTAAAAAGACACCATTTTCCCCACCAGTATGACAGTTGTTTCCATCCCAAGGAAGAGAGAACAGAGCTATCTGGTGGCAGAGAGGGGAAGAGCAAAACCTACCCATAAGCATATTAGAAGAACCCAGATAATGCAAAGGTGACAGGAGCTGCTGCAACAAGGGCTGCACTTCCAACAGAGAAAAATCCTGAGGGGAACAGTGCTGAGGCCAAGGTCTGTGGCTTGTCTGGAGAGCTGGTCTCCTTGTCCTGACGAAATGGAACCAGCACTCTGAAGGGAGAGCGACAAAGAGCCAGCATGGGCAAGGAAAGCTTAGTGCATGAGACAGATGAGAGGATGTTTGATCTGTTGCTGATTCAGGCTGACAGTCCTTTCTGCCTGCTTGGGCAGAGTGCAGATGCAGATGCCAAAACTGCAAAGCCACCAGTACAGATACATGAAGGGGGAACAGGGATGTGTCCCTGACTGCCACCATGGGGGTTCACTGCAGGGGAACTCTGAGCAGTAAGTAAAAGAGGGGAATTCTCAAACTGCCGAGACACACTTTGTTTCCTCAAGTTATTTTTACTTTAGGAGGTTGGGAGAGGATTCTTTCAGGACATGGTAGCATATTCAAAGAGTCCGTCAGTCAATAAAACCCGCGTGTCAGAGTGTGTCTGTCATGTCTGTGACCTTGATCTGTCAGTCACCCCAGTAGGAACGTACTCCAGTACAGCCAAGGGCATTGCTGCCTCCCCTCCAGCCCAGCCAGACACACCACAGGAGCCCTCACACCACTGAGCTGCAACATTCCAGCATCCAGTTCCCTTTGAAACATGGCTCACTGCCTCCCATCACAACAGTCCCTTCTGCTTTTCTCTCCCATCACACCACTCCAGGCCCCCAGCATTTCTCTCTTGCTCTCTCATCTCTGGAAACTGCCATTTTCATTTCCAGCCTCACTCCTTTGCTGCCCTTCTCTGCAGTACAAGATATTGAAGGGCTGGATATCTGCCAGCAAGATATTCCAGCTTCTCATCCTCCTTTCTGCTTCTCCTTTAGCCCTCCCAGCTCACCCTTAGGTAGTTCACTGATGTGCCCAAGCTGCTTCCAGTGTACATCCAGCTCAATGTACTTAGTACTTTTTAATATCCACACATCACCTGTTCTCCCAGTGGCTGAAAAAGGACCAAAAAGAGCAGCAGAAGTAGTACCTGCCAATACAGAAGAAAGCTTGAGGAAAAGCAAAGCTCTTTTCTCATTATTTTGCTCCTGTAACTCACCTTTTAAAACAGTTTTAAACATCTGCATGTTCCTTTTAATTGTTGTTAAGAAAAAAAGCCTTTTCAATCTACTCAAAGACTTTTTTTTTTTTATAAGGCAGTATTCTCACCACAGCTTTTGAGAAGCATTAAATTTTAAACTGTTTGATAAAGTCCTTAATCCATACCCTTTTGACTTAGTTATGAAATTATATTGGTGGCCTCTGTTCCTGGTGTTAAGCAAGCAGGAATGATCATGGGCACACAGCTATGGACAGGACAGAACAAGGTGAGACACGCTGCTCTCCCTGGCATTTGCCTCAGAAATCTGTCTGAAGCCTGAGGAACACTCACTGCAGTCAAGACAGGGCACACTCCATAAAGGCAGGTGACCTAGAAAAAGGAACAGGCAATGCCTGACAGATGCTTTCCCAACTAAACACAGCAGGGCTTCCCTGTGGAAAAGGTATCAGCAGGCAAAAGGGATGCAGCAACATATTTCTCTCTCAAGAACACATCCCTTTGATGTGTTCACTGAATCCTCTTTGGGAATACTGGGATTTTACCAATCTGTGAGGCTCCACTGCCTTCAGAGCCTGCAAGGGATGTGCAGCAAGACCAAGTGCTGAAAAGGTGCCAGCTTTACAGCCCAGTTGGTTACAGGTATTACCAGGCAGCAGGATGTAAAAAAAGATAGGCAGCTCTAAAATAATAACATTCATCTAATTAATCTGAAATAACTTTTTGGAGAGCAACACAGGCTGATTCAGAGCAGCATTCCACCTACCTCCCAAAAGCAGCAGGGCATAAAAGTCATGTTTATCTCTAGCAGGTGCCAGCAGAGGATTAAAGGAACCAAAGCACATGACACAACTTGTCTATCTCTGACTGAGGGAAGCAAAAAAATGTTACCTGGAAATGGTGTGGATTGAGAATTCATCACCTGGACTGCTCTGCTGTTGCATGGAAAGGCTGCATTTTCCTCCCCAGAGGGCTATTCAGCACTGTGAATGGCAGAAAGCCAACCTGCACAGGTCAAGGAGGAAGCTCTCTCATGAAGAAATGGCTTCACCTTCTGAGACACGGTGGACACGCTCTGAGTGTGATGTTCAGCTTGAGAGGACAGAGCACATAATGGAACACCCTGCCAACATGACCCTGGTGAAGTTATTTATCAGGCAAACAGTCCTCAGCTAACCAGGAGCAGCTCAGCCTGTCAGAATGACCTGTAATGACACAAGTACAGCTCCTGTGTTCAGTCTGAGGCGCTGCTCAAGCGAGTTCAGCTGCCACAGCCTTCAGCCCCCATCCAAACCTGGTTCACTTTCCAGCCTAGCAACAGATGGAAGGCAGCTGTGTCAGGAGAGGGAAAAGACTGCCATGTGTTACTCATGTGACAGTGGATACACCTGGGAATGACTGAGCACCACCAAAAATACTTCTGTCAAGAAAAAAGGGGGCCACATTGCCAACCTGGAGGTGGTGTGACTTGGATTTTCTTTTCTTAAGACCCCCCAGTGGTATTTGGAAGCCAGTCAGGTACACTGAGAGATGTCCAGAATCGTCTTTACATGGAGAGACTGAATTTGGCAAACATGAGAGAGATCCCAGGAGCAGAAAGACATTGCTCAGCTGCCTCACAGGGAGAGCAGTACTGGCACAGGGACAGCAAATGCTGATGTAACATCCTTTTCCACTGGTCCCTGTGCTCAGCTGGAGGTGGCATCCTTTATATACTGTTTATATACTGTTCTCCACTCTTTCTATTAGTGGAAATACTGCAAAGGGACACAGAAGGTTTACTTGTGTATTAAAAGAAGCAGAAAAGGAAGAAAGATGAGGCTTGGGGTACGGACAGAAGCAAATTCACACGTCACCTGATAGTTAAATATGGCTGCTGTAAGTGTGCAGCATGGAGAAAGCCTACATTAACTGGATTCTATTCCAACACTGTACCTGGATAGCCTCATCACTGCAGATAAGGTTAATGACCCTCACCAGTTAAAAAAAAGTTCTAGTCTAAGCTAATTTAGATCAACATCCTGCAGTCACTGGGTATCATTACTCCTGTTTCCCATCAAATTATAAAGTCTTACTGGAAATATCTCATTTTCTGTCTCCTACTTGCAACAGTGGCCAGGTCACCTACATAATTTTTCTGCATAAACTGAGCTTTACCTTCACAATGGCTTTGCTCTTCACATCCCTTCTAGGAGCACTGACCCACTTAGGCACAGGCTCCCTTCCAAACCGCAATCCCCACCTCACACAGGAGTAACACCCCCTGTGATATTCTTCTGTCTGTATTGATCACTTGGTTTCTGAGCTACAGTCTCACACCAGAAACCTGTGAGTTGTTCATGACACCCTTTCCCATGACACTGCACTCCACAAGGTGACTGTCTAGCCTGGAAGCACAGCCAGCACGTTTTCCCGCATCTGCCCATTGTTTATACCCTATTTCAAGAGGACAGGTTATTACTGTAAGAATTCAGACACAAGATAAATCAAATCATGACCACAACAGCAAATTCATTTGCCCTGAAAGCAGGCTTGCTGTTGAATTAATTCTCCCCTCTTGGCGCCTGGAATTTTTGATAGGATACCTTTTCTTTCCTCAGGAGGTGGTAATTGGGTTCCTCAGCTGGTGGCTGAGTAACAGATACTCATGGACAAAGACTGCACAGCCCTGATTTCATATTCTTGAACAACTCACTTCTTTCAGTAGCTCTGCAGTCTGCTGTTTAAGCCAAGCACCCAAACTGCCCTCCGTGGCGAGGAATTTTCTTAGGGGAATAAAGCAAGCTGGAAAAAGAAATAAATTTCCATCTCAGACCTGCCAGAACAGATGCTCTTGTGTTCCATTCCAAAGACATAAATGGCAAGAGGGAGGGCAGCTGTTGCTGCAGCCTTTGCAGCATCCCAGGGGATCCTGAGGTGGTACGAAGGGCCTGCCCCGACTCCTGCTGCTATGGAAAACAAATTCCAGTTTCTCATATGAGTCAGGACAAGCAGCTGCAGCAGGAGCTGGGCAGACAGTCATTAAAAATGCTTTTCCACCACTGCAACTAACACATGCCTGGGGATAACTGTCCTTCCTGTGCTGAGGTGTTGGAAAGGCAAGGCAGCAGGCAAGTGTCCTGCAGGGAGGTGATCTTTTGTGGCAGCAGGGAGGCTGCCATCCACTTACACCACAAGGATGCTGAAAGCAGTTTATCTGCACCTGGCTTTGAGGGATGCTGACTTCTGAGACTATTCCATGAAACATCTCAGTGGCAAAAGTGGCAACGGCCAAAGTGCCCACACATTTAGGAGAGTTTGAACAGGCCTCTGCTGTCCCCTGGGATTAGTTTTGATCTCATATATGGAAAGATTTGTTTCTGTGCTCCAAACCTACCAGGCAACAACTATGGGCTTCAGGGTCAAGCCTGAAGAAGAAAACCACATTTCTGGAAGGGTCAGAAGTTCCAGGAAGAACAAGGCTATACAAAAGGCAGCTGCTCAAGTGAGCAAAGTGAGTAAGTTGTGTTGGAATGCACTTATAGCTGAACTGCTTTAGAATGTAATGAAAACTTTGATAGCAATCTGTTGAAAGGGAACCACACTGCACTTGTCTTCCCTAATTAGTTCCATCAGGCTTCCTTCACTAAAAACACTCTCAAAATTAAAATCAGAGATGCCTCGTGTGTTCCTTCAAAGCAAAGAAGAGGCAGCATGGAAATGCTTATCCTTCCATGGCAAACTCTCTTGTGAGCAATTCTGGAGCCTTGAAGGCCTTCACTGTGAAGCTGCTAAACAAATGTAAATAGCTGGAATAGAGATCACCATCCCACGGATGGAAAAGTGAGATTATCCAAGCAGCAAGATCAGCTGGAGTGGTTCCAAAAGAGCAGCTTTGTTCTGAACATACTACAGTAGAAGAATCCTTTGATCTCTTTTGACCTTTTGTGTGGCACAAGAGAACTAAACGTGATCATATTCTTGAAATTCAAGTGTTTTTGAAGTATCTAAACTTGATCTAAGTACTCACCATGGAGACTTTTATGCAGCTTCAGCGCTAATCACCTTCCCTGTTCAGACATAAACCCTTTTCAAGGTTCAGGTACATCTGGTTTCCACCACTGACTGCTGGCTATCCTTGTCTGGGATCCCAGAACTCCTGTTATCCCAGATTTTCCAGCAGAATTTGTCTAACTGAATTTGCAGTCCACCTCACCTCTCTGCAGTCCCAGCTCCTCGAACTTTAGCAGCATCCTTATACTTCCCAATTCTTGTTGTCCATCTCTAATCCCTGTCCAGCTTGCCAGTGCTCTCCCTAAGCTGTTGACAAAGTAAATGACACAGCATCAGTGGAGGACAAATGTGGAGGTAGCACATCAGACCCTTCAACCACACTCATTCCATGCATCCAGGTGCAGAATCTCCAGTATTTGTAACACTGTAATGCAGCATTTCACCAGGTATTTGGCATTTGCAAAAACAAATTGGAAAAACAAAACCCCACGAGCACAGAGCAGCAGAAGTTGGCAAGCCAAGCATGCACTGTGCATTGTCAGGGACTCCTAAATTTCAGTGAAACTGTGCCAAGCCATGCCAGAATTTTCTGTGCATTGGTTAAGCTCATGTTGTCATGGCAGTCAAACACTGAAACTCGGTATCCAACAATTATCTGAAAGCAATTTATGCTACATTCTGCTTTGGCATTTAAAATAATGCCAACACTTGACATTAAAAATAAAATTAAACCAAAGAATTCAGCTAAATGTAATCCAGCGTTTAAACTGATAATATTATTAATAACATTAATAATGCTAATTCAGTCCTCTAAAAGCAACCAGGTATGCCTTCAGGATCAGTCAGGCTTTTATATCATTGAATCCTATTTTTCTGACTGTGGTTGAAGACAAATTCAACACACAAACAAACAAAAACAACCAAAGAGCTTCTCTTCTACCAGTTAAGACACTTGATTAATTGTTGAATTAAAAAAAAAAAAGGAAAACCAAGCTTGATTCAGACCTGGCAGGACTGTGTTCTTGCTGTGTTCAAATTTATCTTGTTAAAAGGTAAGTCATCATATCTAGAATAGGCTTTCCATTCCATGTGAAAGCAACACCTTCCAGCTCCATTTTCACTGGAAACCAAACCTAAACTGCTCAGTCTGGGCTCAGACACAGCTACTGCTGGCACAGTGCCAACATCCAGCAAGAATGGAATTCACAAAATGCCCAATTACGAAAATGCTTTAACTCCAAGAACTTCTGATACTGCACTGAGGAAATTCTGCGTGCCTTCAAAGTTAAAAAACCCAAAACCCATCTCCAGTCGTCAAGTTGTGTTTCTGCTTTTATTGCAATAAATTCAAAAATACTTCCAGCCAATATTTACATATTTGATGCAATTACTGTTCAAATCCTCCTCCTGGTTAATAAGGACCAGACTCTTACAGTAATTATCAGAAGTTCTTACAATGAAGCATTGTGCTTTTGGAAAGGATTAAATGTCTGCTGAACATCTAACCAGCGTTCCCAAGTCCATGAGGTGTTCCTGTAACATGGTATTTCCCCACCACCGCCTGAAGGCAGCAGCATTTTCAGAACATGAACCCCTTTCCAGGTAACTGAAACCACTCAGCAATGGGTAAAAGGACATTTTATAGCTCTGGCAATTTGGGTGACTGATTTGAAAAACCGAAGACAGGTTTTGTAATAGAAGTTTCATTTAAGTCATGACACCATTTTTCAGTTTTCTGAAAATGTGTTAGCACTGAAAAGGTCTGGTTTCAGTCCAAGACAGTATCCAAACAGAAAGTTTTGGCAGGTAGATTTACTTTGCATCTCTAAAGTCACCCTTAATGCATAGAATGCCCTAAATTGAAACCTTTTGTCTCTTCCTCCACACACTGCTGGTCTGTCTGTGCTTCATTTCTCCACCAGCCACATCTCTCACTGTGCTGCTCGACTGCCTGAGCCGCAGTGATCTGTATTTTCAGGTAAATACACTCCCATGCTCTGTAAAATGTTGGAGGCGGGTCCTGCCAGGCCAGCCTGAGCACTGTAGGACTCAAGCAGGTTAGCTACCAGGTTCATATCCACATCAACTGGTGCCAGCTCAGGGTCTTCAGCTCCAGAATCAGCACCCTCAGATGGAGTTGCTTTAACAGAGCTTGCCTACAGGAAGTACAAAGAGAAAGTTTTATGAAATTGCATAAACAGATTAAAAAAAAAAAAAAAGACAAACCACGAGGGAAAAGAAAAAAAGAAACAATTCTGGAGCCAACAAAGTCTAGTACATTCCACAGTCTTGACAGACAGGAATTTAGCCACCAAATGCTCATGCCAGCTAAAAATCATCACTGTCCACTACACAAATTAAGTTCCAAGACAAGGGCAGAAAGCATTGCTGAGTCCTGGCTCAGCTTCCTACGGGAGCGAACTACTACAGGAACTCACAAGTGAGGCTGCAGCTGCTTGCTTTACTACTAAAAACAGGGAAAGGAAGCTAAAAAAAGCTGTGCAAGTTAAAGCTTAGGTACCCTTTTGTTTCAAAAATTGCATTATGGTGCAGCCACAGCACGTTTTGCTTGCATGTGGGAAGGTTTTTGATCAGCATCTTTCCGCTGTCCTGCTAAAGCTCAAGGCATACTCACCCCTTTTTTTTGGGTGGTGAAACTTTTGCCAACATTGGTCTGTGCCAGTTCACGGTCCATCTCATTCATGTATGACTTGAGGCTGCCTATGAGCTCATCAGGTGATACCTTCTGGTCTTGCCTTTGGTTTCCAGCATCTAAGTCTTCATCATCCTCCTCTGAGAAGCCAAACTCCTCCTCCTCCTCCAGATCATCAGAATCCAGCTCCTCTGAGTCTGCCCCTAGGTATTATTTTGTGTCAGTACAGACAGCAAGCAAGCCAGCAGAGATTGGTTTCAAACAAAGAAGCAACCTCACCTAAAATTCTGTCTAGAGCTTTCGTGAAAGAATCTACATCAAAGGTAACATGGGATTCATCAGATGACCTGAAATATAAAAGTATTTTTAAATTAACAAAGCTTTGATGCTTGCAGAAGCCCACCACAGGCATAATGGCACAGTGATTTCTCTCAAACCTAGGTTAAAGTTGGGGCATTTGAATTAATGGTTTTAGAAGTGCTTAGAAGTTTGAAGCCTGCATGGGTTAGAAATGAAACAGTGAGTGGAGGTGTTCCTGGCATGAAAGAGAAAAATTTTAAAGACCACAAACCCAAACTAACTAAGAGTGACAGAAAATAGCTCAAGTGCAGAAAATAGCACCAGTGTCAGAGGGGTGACCAAGCTGGTTTAAAAGCAACTACATATGGGTTTGTTTCAGGCCTCTGCCAAGCAGAACACTTTCAAACTCTGATTCTGTGCTTCACAGAACCAGGGCTGTTTCAGCAGAGAGAAACATCCTACACCAGCCACCAAACTCCAAACCACTACTACCATGGCATTTCTGCTCCTTCGTGCGTGGAGACTTTGGATACAAAAGCCTTCATGCTCTCAGCAACTGCTTCCAAGTCGTATTTCTGCTCTTCCTCATTTGCACCAGGAAGGGACTCATTTCTTGCCTCCTTCAGCATCTGATCGAGAGCATCTGGTGTAATATCCAGCCAGCTGTCATCTGAAAGAACACAGGACAGATCTGTTATTGTGCACAAGCCTGTCAGCCCACGGGGCCCAAAGCACACAGCTGAGAGTCCTGCTACCATTTTGCAGCTTGTTTTTGCACTGTGAAGTTTTTGTGCTGGCTCTGGGTCCCACAGGGCATAAGGCAGTGAGAGGCTGAGGAGAGCTGAGATTTCATTGCACTGCTTTAAAACTCTGCTTTGCATGCAGCTTCAAACTAGGAGATACCATTCTGGTCACAGAGAATCTTTCTGCCGCTAAATGAAGGAAGAAAGATTTATGCCATGAAGGGAGAGCCAATCCAATATTTAGTTTTAATGAAGGTTGGACTGGCTCTCCCTTTATAGCTGTGAACATTCCCCCTCCCCCTGCAAATACTCATGTAATAGGAATAATCCCAACCTCCCCCCCAAGTCCAGCTCACCATCTTCTGGAGGAAGACAAGCTGCTTCTCTCTCAAATTCCTTCAAATCAATGGGTGTTGTCTGTACCAATGCCAAGATCTCATCACCTGGGTTCACTTCAACAGAGCTAGAAGGTAAAAAATTCAGTTTATTGAACTGGATTTTCAATGGCATCACATGCTTTACATTCAGGTTTTCACTCAAATTCTCCATTTTTACTTTCTGTGCAAAGATGTCAAAAGGTGAGTGAATCTGGGGGAAGCACCAGAGTACTACCCATAGTATTTGCCAAAACAAGACACAATCAGTTGCTGTAATTTGTAGTTGATGGCTCCAAAGCCCACTTCTTGTGTTTCCTTTTCTTTATATTTATTTTGTCTTGATAAATATGAAGATTGCCAGATCCCAAACAGCACAGGCTGGAAACTCAAAAAACTAACAGTTAAGATATTATGACTTGGCAAACTCTCAGCTATTTTTGTAGTGATTTATTTCTTGGATTTGATCTTTTGGAGAATACTAGAGCCAGCTGCCTGTCTTGAGTAAAGGAGTCCGATTATTCCAGATTTATTATTCACTGCTGTTCAATGAAACTTTTATACACTTTCTATAGTCAACCAAGCAAATAATGTTTTTCAGTCACCACTTAACCCACTTGGAAGAGCTTAGCCCTTTACAAAACCAAGATAAATAGTTACTCAAGCAAAATCTTCTACTAGTAGAGGGTATTCTAAAGGAATACTTCTCCTACCCAGAGCACCGTGGCACTGTGCACTGTTAAATGTGCACTGGAGAAAAGGGCTCAGGTTTTTTGTAACAAGAACTTTACAAGGTAAGTTAAAGTCCTTGTAGGCACTGTGTATGATGCTCATGAGTTTCAAGTAGCTCTTACCTTTCTGGAGTGGTAACAGACTGCTGGAAGTAATCTTCTGCCATGTGCAACAGTTCTGAGTACTTAGCAGACCCTTCCAGTTCTCCCTGTTTAATGCATGAACACACAGAGCCAAAATTACACTTCCATGGGCCCAAAGAGATTTATGATGTTATGTAAAAATGGTGAGGAATATTTAATTCTAGAGGCATGCAAATGAAATGTAAACCAGTGAAATCAGTTATGCTTCACACACCATATTTTGGTTTCCTTCATTCAAGCGTGTTTCTCCCCTTCCTTTAGACACATGAATTCGTCCCCAAATCCTACTTTTACCTTTTTCATTTCCAAAATAAATTAATTTCAAAGGGGAATGAACTGCATGTATCTCCTTTGAAGACATTAATTAATTTTCCATAAAGAGAAGCATTAGATTTCTTGCCCTGCTGCAACTACTTACACAAGTTCAAGAGCTAAAACATTTTTCCTGGAATGTTTATGAGACACAGACACACACACACAACTTCACCTTGAAATAATCCTTTTCCGTCAAGCTCCTGAGGAATCTCTCCCACAGAGGACCACTTAACACATTTCCCTTGGAACTGGGAGATACTTTACTGCTCTTGGAGCACAAAATCTCAAAGCCATGAGCCTGTACAAGAGATGCAACAACAAGAGGTTCTCAAGGTGCGTCAAACTTTGCTCACGTTTTTCTGGACTATTTACAAGCAAAGAGTCATTTCCTGGACACAAATAAAGAGGCAAACCAAGCCCAAAATGCATAAAAAGTCATTACCAGTTTCATGCCCAGTTCATAGGCTTTGTACTGAGGGTGAGACGGGGCTGGCAGAGTGTATCCACTGCGTCTGTCAGGAACAAACTTCTGCTGCGCCAGCTGTGCATACAAACACCGTGTGAAAGTAACCTGAAACAGCCAAAGCAAGAGAAAACCACTCACTGCAGCGTCACTGTGTTGTGTACAGGCATCAGCTTTCCACCAGGCTCATCTGAGTTGTGTTTTAAGGCACCCACATTACAGGCAATACCTGAGACTGCATCCAAAATACTTCTGAGATACATTTGTCTAAGATATGTTGACTTCAGCTCTTACAATGTATATTCCAAGTTGACTTCTCTAAATAAGCATGAACTTCAATCTGTCTAAGTAGAATAGAAAAAACCCTCAGTGTTCAGTATTCACACCAAGGTATATTTTGAAAAATGTAAGGGCCCTTTTCTCTTAATGAAACCAAAGCTGAGATTTCAGAAACATTCTAGAAATCTAAAAGTTGAGTCCAAAGCTTCTTTTCAGGAGTTGAGGGGTATAACCCTGTAACAAAATGTGTCAGATACAACAGTGTTTGGACAATGCTCATGAACCACTTCATGAAGTGTGTGAGCATAGCTGAGAAGGTGAAAAGCCTTGGCATGAACAGCTGGGGGTAGTGAGCAGCAACTCCTTCTGTAGGCTGGCAGTGCTGTCAAACTGCTCTGATCACAGGAGATCCATTTATTCAGCAAGCATTTCAGCAGAGGATCTATTAGCCCAACCTCTGATTTCAGAAACATTTCTCTCCTGCTCAGCCCTTTGAAAGTGCAGCCATGTCAATTTAAACGCACGTATTTACAGCGCTGCCCACAGAACTCTTGTCAGGCATGGAAGCGAATGGCCAATTAGGAGGTCACTGACCACAGTCATCACCCGCTGCTCTGCAGGGAAGGTGTGGAAAGGGCGGCGACAGGCTCGTAAATCCACCGGGTCCCGCAGGTAGAAGGCGTGCACCGCCGCAGCCACCAGGGAGGGGCGCTGCCGCAGTACGGCCGCGATGCCGGCTGGCAGGTAGCAGTGGGCGCGGTGCAAGGAGGCCTGGATCTTCTCGGGATACCTTGTGTCATGCAACAGCAACAGAGTATAATCAGTGCACTGCAAGGCCAAGCTGCTCCTTTTTCATTGTTAGTCCCATTTTCACTGCAATGTGAATTTATGTTAAAGTTCAAACTCGGCTAAGATAATGCCTGGAATGGCTGTTGCTATAATCCATAAGTATCCATGGCTAATAACATTTAATCCCCACGTTGGTTAACATGAATCACAGTGACCTTAACTAACATATCCAGTTCAGGACACTGAGTGTGGAAGTCATCTGACTCATGCTGTCAAAATAACAATGTACAGTGCTGAACACAGCTGTGAGAAGCTAATGCTCTGACAAATGTATTGGTTCTACATTTTAGTTAAAATACTCTTTTTCACCAAGGCTCAGAGATAACCTTGAGATTTTTCAGTACAAGAAGGCCAGGAAGAATAATCTTTGTCAGGTGTGGACTCACAGCAGTGAACCAGTTGCAGTGCCCCCAGATCACAGTCTACAGGACACCGATCCCCCTCTCCCCAAGAATGCCACAGAAAAACCTCTAGGTGGTGCTTTCTAAAACAGAACCAACTTTATCACACCAATCAGGGAACTGTTTAAACCCCAGACGGCCCAGAATCAGAACCTGCTGTGGCAGAGGCCCAAATGAA
Organism: Anabacerthia variegaticeps; assembly: GCA_035583185.1. Taxonomy (NCBI): domain Eukaryota; kingdom Metazoa; phylum Chordata; class Aves; order Passeriformes; family Furnariidae; genus Anabacerthia; species Anabacerthia variegaticeps. The sequence goes on from JAWWEW010000166.1 coordinate 2,837,484, forward strand.
AACACCACATACCCATCAATGCGTTTATTGATGGCAGCTCTGATGGGCTCTGCAGCCAGGAACTCCTCAGAACGGGTGGCCAGCAGTGTCAGTGCCTCTGAGATTGTTGGGCACGGAGCAGACAGGTCACATTCCTGCTCTGGAGTCTCCAGCGGGGGAATGATGTGCAGTTCTCCTTTGTAAAAGAACACCTGGCAGAGGGCAACACTCTCATCAGACAGGCACACACTGAGCTATGGGAAACTTAATTTCAGATACAAATGCAGTTGTTTAAACACAGGGAATACTGAAGTACAAATATAGAAATAATACAGGAAGCAGCAGCATTTTTTTAAAAATGGAACTTGAGATGTCTCCAACAGTGATCCAAACAGTAAATAAAACCACTCTATTTTAACTGCAGCAAGTTTGGTCACGTATGTTGTTTCCTTAAAAACAGTAATGCCAAAACTTTCTCTTCAACTAGAGGTTTGCTTCAGGAGAATCAACATAACCTCAATGCTGAAGAATAGGACTGGGACTAAAACCCGTTATTTCAGGTGCTACACGTGACCCCTTTTGGTTCCTGATCCTAAGGAAAGCACCAAATGTAACATTATCAACTCCCTCATCACTCTGTCTGTTCCCTCAAATGAAAGGAAAATGTGGCCTTGATAGTCCAGAGACAGGTTTCCAATTAATTTTTGTGTTGTGTTTCATCCCTTTAAAGAGTCTCAGAGTAGGGGGAAAATAATTAAACAATTTATTGCTAACAAAACAGTGAGTTATTTCCATTTAAATCCATTGCCAAGAAACTCAGTGACATAGCCACCAGCAACCATTCACATCCAGGTGAAGGAATCAGCTCACTGTTTCACCCAGTCTGCCTCTAGCCTTGAGCATTCCCTGCTCAGGACATGCTCACTCTACAGAACATTCTGCAAGAGCACAGGGCTCCAAATCAAGTGTCAGGGGTTCCCAGTCCTTGAGCCTCTCATTCAACAAGCACAAAGCAGCTCATTAAAACCAGAATGAAAACAGACTGTGCTACAAAAACCTCCCTGCTGGTAATTAAAACAAGTCTTGAGCTGTGACCAGAACTTCTTTCACTAGTAAGGGGCAAACAGCACTCTGGATTTTCAGGGGCAGTCAGACCACTTGCCCAGAGGTGCAAGAGAAGATTCCAGCTGCTGTGTAAAAGGCCACTTGCCAAATGTACAGAAGTTTTACTCACTCTGTTTTCACTGTTCTCAGGATTCAGCCACTTTGGGAGAAAATCAGCTGCTTCTATCAGGAGAAACTCTCCATCGTTGTCATCAATCCTGCCCAAGGAGAAATCGGTTTCTTAACGGAGAAAGCCTTGCAGAACACAATAACGTTCTTCTAAATCTATTTTTTTAATATTCATAGAATTGCTTAGGTTGGAAGGGACCTTAAAGACAATCTGGGACCCTAAAGATCATCTGGTGTCCTGCCACGGCAGGGACACCTTCCACTGAACCAGTGTACTCTGAGCCCCTGCCCAACCTGGCCTTGAACACTTCCAGGGATGGGGAAGCACCTCCAAGAACGGGGAATGTTAAAACAGGGCCTTCAAGGCAAAGGCACTGCCCCTTCACACCCCTCCTAAACCACTGGGCACCTCAGCAGGACCTGCCTTACTTGGCCACCAGCCCTGGGAAGTCCCTGGTGATCTCCCGGACCAGGTAGACGATGAACCACTCATCCTCCACGTTGTCCCCGAACACTGTGGTGCCACCTATGTGTGCTGGGGTCTCACCTGCACGGGGGGCAGAGACAGGAGAGGTGGCTCAGCAACCCTGTGCCCAGGAACAGATTGCCCAGAGAGGGTGTGGAGTCTCCCTCACTGAAGACATTCCAGAGCTGCTTGGACACAATCCTGTGCTATGTGCTCTGGGTTGACCCTGCTGGAGCAGCGAGGTTGGATCAGATGACCCAGTGTGGTCCCTTCCAACCTGACCCATTCTGGGATACTGTGAACCTGCTGGGTCACCCTCATACACACCATGTCCGCTCTCACGCCCCATGTCCCCTCACACACACACACCAGATCCCCACTCACACAACATGGTCCCCCCTCACATGCCAGGGCCTCCTTCATACACACCACATTCCCCTCACGCAACACGGCGCCCCCTCACGCAACGTGGAGCCCCCTCACGCAACGTGGGCCCCCTCACGCAACACGGCGCCCCCTCACGCAACGTGGAGCCCCCTCACGCAACGTGGAGCCCCCTCACGCAACGTGGGCCCCCTCACGCAACGTGGGCCCCCTCACGCAACGTGGCGCCCCCTCACGCAACGTGGCGCCCCCTCACGCAACGTGGGCTCCCTCACGCAACGTGGGCTCCCTCACGCAACATGGAGCCCCCTCACGCAACATGGCGCCCCTCACGCAACATGGCGCCCC
>JAWWEW010000166.1:2839993-2856201 GCA_035583185.1 Anabacerthia variegaticeps
TTTTGTTTGGCAGTGTGACTGGAAAATCCACGCCAAGGTGTACCTGACTGAATAACTGTTCAGACATGCCATTCATGATGCCAGGTAGTCCAGCTTTGTGAGGTTCTACAAAGCCTAAAACCTGTTTTAGTAGAACCTTTACTTCTACTGAAACCAAGGCTTTGGCCCCTCACACATCCCATATCTCCTCACTCACCCCATATCCCTTCACACCATGTTCCCCTCACACAATATGTCCCCCTCACACCCCATATCCCCCCGTACCCCCTCACCCACCTCTCCGGGGCACACAGCCCAGACGGAACGCCTGTCTGTGCCACACATACGCCGCCAGCACCGGGGCCAGCCGCACCAGCGCCGCCTCCGCGCAGCTCCGCAGCACCCGCTCCGACCCGGGCCCTCCCGCACCCGCTCCGGCACCCGCACAGAACAGCCGGTACCGCACCGCGTCCTCGGGAGGAGCGGGAGGTACAGTCGGTGCGGGAGGAGCGGGAGGCTCCATCGCGGGCGGCGGGGCCCGCTCCGCCCCCCCCCCCCGGTGATGGCGGCGCGGCGGCGCTGAGGATGATATCGCGATACGCGCGCAAGCCCGTGCAGCCGTGAGTGGTCGCGATAGCCGGTCCTGGTCGCGGTCCTGAACCCCAGCCCCGTCACAATCCCGGCCCCCATCCCCAGTCCCAGTCCCGGCCCTGATCCCCATCCCGGTCCCAATCCTGGCCCCCATCCCCGGCCCAATCCTGGTCCCCATCCCGGTCCTGATCCCCGTCCCAGTCCCGGCCCCCATGTCCGTCCCGGTCCTAATCCCGGTCCCCATCCCCATCCCGGTCCCCATCCCCATCCCGGTCCCCATCCCCACTCCGGTCCCAATCCCTCCTCCCCAATCCCGGTCCCCATCCCCATCCCAGTCCCGGTCCCCATCCCCATCCCAGTCCCGGTCCCAATCCCCATCCCGGTCCCCATCTCGGTCCCCATCCCCATCCTCATCCCCATCCCTGATCCCGGCCCTGCTCCCCCGTTTGCTCTGGGATTTGGGTTAAACCCCGGCCCTACGCTCTGCCTTTCCCCGGCTCCCTCGGGCCTGACTTACCTGGTTACTCTTTATTGGAGTTTAATTTCGTTTAATTCGCCCCCGGCGTTAGTGGCGTTGTCTCTGCGTTGTGTCTGCCCAGCCCCATTCACAGCGTTTTAACTTTAAAGGAAGGAGAGTGGAAGCAAAGACCTGTAACTCCCTGCTTATACTATGCCTTTACATATCTATATATATCTATATCTATATATAAATAGATATAATAAAAGTGTATATGTATGTATACATATATAAATAAAAATATGTTTGTATATACACACATACATATATATAAGTGTATATATACATAGAACTGTATATATACTTCTATAACTGTATATATATACTTATATACTCATATGTAAGTGTATTTATATATCTATATAATTTTAACTGTATATATACTTATATGTAAATGTATATATATACTTTATAAGTGTATAAATATGTAAGTGTACATAGATACACACTTACATATATCTATACACATACATATATTTATATATATAGTATAAGTGTACTGAAATATATGACCATAACTATAGTTCTGATTCCTCAAGTGCAAACCTTTAGTAACAATAATTTTGGGTCAGTTCTGACCCAACTGATGTGTTGGCCTTTTCTTTTTTTATAATGTGTTTGTATGTAGCAAGCACATATTTAATTTGTCTGGAACAAATACATCCATTTTAGAAGTTAGTGACTTTGCTACAGCCTTTTTAATGTTTAATTCTGCTGTTTCTGGCCAGCAGAGAAATGACAGGAGGGAGAAGTTCTTTATTGGAGCCTCATTCAGCTGCTACTTGGGACAGGGCTTGTGTCCTACCTTGGTACTCCTCTTGTTGTCTCCAACTACTGCTACTTTCCTTGTCCCTCTTTCCCTGACATTCAAACTTTGACAAAACAAAACACTAGCAAATACTATTCCTCCCAACTTGCCAGTGCATAGTTTTGTAAAATCACAGCATCATTAAGGGTGGAAAAACTCCTCTGAGATGGAGCCCAACCATTAACCCAGCACTGCCGTGTCCATCACTAAACCACGTTCTCAAGTGCCAAATCCAGGGATGGTGGCTCCACCAAGGCCTGTTCCATGCCTGGCCACCCTTTCCACAAAGGAATTTTTCCTGATATCCAACCTGAACCTCCCCTGGTGCAACGTGAGGCCATTTCCTCTGGTCATGAAGTTTGGTGGTTACTCTTGTGTTTAATTCGCCTACAGGGTCGATAACATTGTCTCTTCTTTGAGAGAGCTGTAGCCCAATTCACAACATTTTAAGTTTAAAGGAAGACACTGATTTCTAAGCAAAGACCTTTAACTCTGTGTTTATCCTAGAGTTAATTTTGATATCTTAAACCTAAAGCCTTAGTAACGAGAATTAGCCTTCTAATAATAACAAATGTATTCGGATTCCCTGAGAAAGCAGAAAAGAAATACCTGTAAAACTAATTGGGAACTCTGTAAACGTTTTTTTCTTGTGAATAACGTCAAGTTCTGCTGCTTTTTTGTTTTCTTTTCAGACAAGGTCTCCCAAAACATGCCCTGAGGCACTACCCACTGCCAGAGCCAGGAGCTCAGGTGTGCTCAGCCACCCCCAGGGCTGAAAACCACGGCCACATCTCCAGGTACTCGTGGTGACACACTGCCCAGACCTGCTCTGGTACAGCCAGGCTTTGTTTGATTGCTCCTTGTTTATTTTTGGCTCAATGCATGGGTTTCAGGGAGTCTGAAATCCCGAAGGAATCAGCTGGCCATGGGAATGCAGGGGCTGCCAGTCAGAGCTGTGCTGACACCTCCACTGAAGACAGCTCGGTCTTCTCCTGGGGCTATGATGTGAGTAGAACACCATCACCCAAGCCAGGCCTCCCACGGTGAGGAGAAAACCATCCAAAATACCGTTGCAAAGGCATTTCAGGATAAAAATGAGGATTGGATCTGCCAATGAATCCCAACAGCAATTACAGGAAGAGCATCTTTTTTACCTCTTTGCATCTTTCTCTTAGTTCAGAACTAAGAGAAAAACTATTAGGCTCATATTAATTATTATGCTGCACTTCCATCTAGAGTTTTGGAAATGTAAAGAATTTAATGCATAAGTGAATCTATAAATGCTGTTATTGTGAAATCCAGAACAGGGCTGGATGACTTTCACACACTTGGTGGGAGTTTGTCAAACTTCTGCATAATTACTTGGATGTTCCACAAAATACTGGAGGCCCCTAAAACATTACTTTCATTTAGAAATGGTTGTTTTATTCCCCATCTACCAAAGCCCAGTGTGCTGTTGCCTTCTTGTGAGGTGAGATGGAGTTGTTTAGGTTTAAATGACTCCAACACTGACTCCAAAATTGACCCCATTCTGTGGCTACATTGGCACATGTAACAAAGGTCCTTTCAGTTTCCCACCAGTCTGCATTGTTGTTGCTTTTTGTTTTGCTGTTGTCTGTGGGCACTGCAAGCAGCAGTTTTCCCACTGCATTAAAATTGCACTGAATTTTATCCTTCCTGTTCTGATTGCTTTTGTGTAAATGCCTAGATGTTGTATCCTAATGTGATAATATGGATACTTCAAAATGTTTTGAGAGTTTACCTGCTGTGTCAGTGTAAGCTTTTTCTGTGGCCACCATCAGTCTTAACAGCAGTCTGCATCATCTCTGGGAGAAAAACAGTTAAAGTTCAGATCTTTCTATGCAGTCTTGTTAAGCTTTAACCAAATTTTCTATTATATATATATGTATATAAAATCAATTTAACCCCCTCTGCAAATACCATTCCCTAGGTATTTACTGGATAACTTCCCTTTCTAGGAATTTGATAAAGCTGCCACACAACAAGTTCAGCAGATGTTCAGACAAATCGATGAGCTGCTGTATGAGCAGAAAGGAGATGTGCATGTGGAGGGACTGTGGGAAGAATGCCAGCAGTGGACATCCAGCTTTCCTCATCTCAGGTATTTTGGGGACAGAGTAATGCCAACACCCTCACAAAAAGGGGAGGGCTGGGCACAGTTGCTTTTAAAACATTAGCAGCAAGGTGGCTTTTTGCAGTTATGTAGTAGAGGGAGAGAAAAAGATCACTCTGGTTGTTAATGTTAAACAGTCTGTTACCTCACATTTGGTTCCTTCACACAGGTTTGTTGCTATTTGTCAACTGACTTGGCCTTAACTCCCTTAGACAATAGAATTTTGCTATGCTAAGCATAACAAATTTTCTTATGGTAGAGCTCTAAGCTTAAAATCATGTAAAAACCCTCCTTCCCTAGTTCAGCAGTCCTTATGGCTGTCTGAAAACTTACATTTATGTGCACTCCAACAGTTTAGGCCATATTCATAATTTTGACAATTAGCAGAGCATTAAAAAGCCAAGCAAAACTTTCTAGATGTATTTACCTGACTCAAAGCAACCTGTACTAGGGAAAGCACCTGAAAGCACCAAAACAATCACCAGGAAAACTGCACAGCTTCCCAAAAGAACTCTTGGGATTTGCTGCTGTGCTCCTACCCTTCCATAATCCCTTTTCCTGACGTGCTCACCCTTTGCTCTGCCGTGGCAGGGTGGTGGGGAAGCAGATGGTGATGCCCACGGATGAAGGCTATGGATGGTACTCGAGTTCCCCCTCGGGCTCTTTGGCTCCCTCAGATGTAAGTTCCCCTCCAGAGCAGGACTCTGATGGGTAAGTACCTGTGGTGAGCCCAGGCTCTGCCAAGGTGGGAAGGTAATTTTGTGCTCTGCAACTGAACAAGGCAATGGCAAGTTTTGTTCTCTGCTTCTTAAAATGTGCAGCCTGACTCCTCCCTGCCAGGCTGTTTTGTACACAGCACACTTTATTTGAACTAAAAATGGTACATTCATGATAATAACACTATGTAGCTGTGCTTCTTGCTGACTACAGTGAGCTGGTCAGTAAATAGAAGTATTCTTTCCTGCTGCTGACTTCTTAAGAATGTATATGTATTGTAGCTGGTTTTATTGTTAATCATATACATCATCAAATATATATATATATATATATATGTGTTAGATTTGTATAGAACTTTGAAAATACAAAGCACTACGTTAGTATTGTTATTATTTAATGTTTCAGAATGCTTGCTGATTTTTCTTCTTGAAGTTTCACGTTGCTTAGCAAGAATTAAAAAATATCTGAAGCAAGAGTTAAAAAACATCCAAAGCAAAAGTTTTTCTAGTAATGAGTAATTTGTTGGTCTCCCTTGGCCTTAATTAACTACCATGCTGTCTCTCAGTTATCTGAAGTGGAATAACAACTTATTTTCATTTCTGCTTTCTGAAAACTGTCACCTGTTCAGATTTAGTGTTTTTGGCAAGAAGGTCCCTCTTTTTGTTACTCCCGTGCACAAAAAGGCTGAGCCCTCCAAGTCTCCGACCTTGTGTTCCTCAGAGAGTGATGAAGGGGAAGAGGAGGTGATTCTCTCTGAAGGCATAGTGGAGGAATATCTGGCATTTGACCACAGAGATGTGTAGGTATTGAATATTAAGACAGCAAACAGTGTCCTGGGGTTCCTCTCAGATCTGAGGAACTTGTATTTTTAAATATTTTTTCTCTAGAGAACTTTCAAAGGCCTGGAGTTGCCAGGGCACTGGGAATTCTCCCAACCCCTTTCCTAGGGCAATTTATGATTTTTCCTGATTTTTTTGTCCTCTTTCAAACCGTCCATTTTTGTGCCCAGTTTGAATAGTTCATCCCATCGTAACTAAAAGCCTGCATAGTTAATAAAGCTTGTTTAAACACCATTTATTCTTTATTTTAAGTTCAGTTCATTGTTGTTTGTTATGCACTGGCAGTGTGCTGCTTTGGTTTTGTACAGGCATTTTGGGTGGGATTGTACCTTTCCCGATTTTTCAGTGGTAATTTAAGAACTAGAGTGGATTTGATGCTTGCCAAGAAACCATTACCATTATTTTTATCTTTTTGCCCCTTTACTTTACTCAGCCCAACAATATGAACATATGGCCTGGGTAAGGACTCTGGAGGGTACTGTCAGTTCCTAACTACTTAATTGGTTTTAATAATTAAAGCCACTTAGCTGCATGGACCATTAAATTTAAATTGTTGTGTCTTGCTTTGACCAGGTCAGAGAGACATTGCTGCAGCAAATAATACCATCTCTGCTCTTCAGGGTTCTGTAGTGACATTAGGGAGCCTAACAATGTGATGAAGAAATATCACTGTAACTATTAATACCTGGTTTTAAATGTGCCTTGGATCCTGTTGGTAAATTATTGATGATTTGTGAGGTATCATTTATAGTTGTTCTATAGAGGGAAACCAGGGTGTGCAGCAATAAGGCGACTGTCTCAGTTATTTCTGACTCAGGTCAGTGGAAGAACTGAAAGAAATAAAACGTGTTTGTGGTGCAGGGAGTGCTTACATTTTTCCAGGGAGGAGGAATTGCATGAGAGGAAAATGGGCCTGCCCTCTGGCACAAGGAAACTGGGCTTTCCTCCTGTCTCTCCATATTCCTGCACCAAGGATTCTGTGCTCACCTTTGTGTTTGATGACGTGTGGAGCGAAGTCCTGGGCTGCATGGAAGAACTGATCTGCAGGCACTGGGAAGGGTCAGCCTCTGGTAAGGGTCACACTTACAGTGGGGACTGCAGAGGGGCTTCCAGTTAGGTCATTTTGCAAGGATGCATTTGGGGATGATCCCTTCAGTGGGAATAAAAAGGTAATTTTGTTGACAGTGTGAGACATGCCTTCAACAGATTTAGCAGAGGACTCTATTATAAACATTTGCATTCATAGCACTGTCCACGACTAGCAATGCCAACAGCCTGTATGGACAGGAATTCTCTGTTGCTTTGCACAGATGATGAGAAGAACATCATAACAGTAGAGACACTGAGGGCAGATGCCAGAAGCCCTTTGCAGCTCCACCCTCTGCCAGCCCTGCTGCCTCGTGTGCCACACACGAAAATGCCCTCGGTGACCTCCACTGTGGTAAGTATTTTTAGCCAGCTGCTCTGTGCAGGGATGGATCAATGCAGTGTTACCTCAGCAAACACACTGGAGGACGTCAGTCCCCGGGTTATGTTTAGGTACAGAACAACTCTGGATTTTGTGTGCGTGCTGGCTGTCCTTTCTAACACTTAAGTCCTGTTATTACTCAGTTGCAAGTTTTAATTCCTACTTTTCTTTTTACAACTTATGTGTGTATAGGACAACCACGTTGATCAATGATGTAGTTCTTTCTGCACACTTTAATAATATTTGCCCTTAGTGGTGAGATGGAGGGCTGTGGGGGGGGGGCTGCTGTTCTCACAAACATCTACAGTTAATTCATCAGGCAATAGGGCACGAATCTCAGTGCAGTTCTAAACCAGCTTTTTTTCTCAGACACTGAATTTAACTGCATAATCTGCTTTAGGTGATCTGCTCCTGCAGTGGAGAGCACCAGAGTGTTACCTGTTTATTCCATTTTAACTCAGCTCTGTCCTTATTTCTCTCTCCTTTCTTTCCACCCCTCCCTGTTCCTCGTGTTCCCTTCCTGTGTGTGTAGTGCCCAAAACGCAGATGTGGCCGCAAAAGCAAAAAGAGGAGAAAAGCACCTCAAGTATGTATCCTAGAGGGATTAAAGCTCTGCTCTTTTCTATTTCCTGGTGTTGTGGTGGGTGGAATCTGATGGTTTTTCAGATCAGTCTGTATTTGCAGACCTATTCCTGACATAAAATGTCAACATAAAATCAAGTTTTGTAAAGCTTCACATTATGGTCCTTGTTGGAAGATCCTGTCATGCAAATGAGCTGCTCAGTTGGAAAACATGAAGTGTTAGGATACATTTTCTAAGCACTACCATTTGCAAAAATTGGACTGCTAAGGTGCCTGTCTTAGATGGGGAAATAACATAACTGAGTCTGTATCTGGATGTCACGGAAGACATTAGCGACTCTTTTCTGAAATGATACACAAAATGTGTAAATACATGTGTATATCTCTGCCAAGCAGTAATTTACTTACTTCTTTTTTTAAAATTCCAGGTCAGTCTCTCTCAAGGGTCAAGCAGTGGCTCCCAGCGCAATTTAAATGGCTTGATGGTGATCCACGGGATCCAGTTACACCAGAGGAACCTGCCTGTGGTGGAGAAAACCCTGTAAGAGTTACAGATCATCTGCTGTGAATAACGGAGAGCCCTCTCACAGTGAGAGGGATTCAAGCCAAAACTGTGTGAGAGAAAGCCATCCTCCATTGTTTCCCTGCTTGTTTGTGAGTTTATCTGCCCTCTGTGAAACAGGACCAAACGGTATCTAGTTCTGTTACAAATGAAAACACATCATGTCTGACCATGCAGTCTGTGATTAATGCCACGTGCTGGCGAGTGCTTTGGTAACAGAGTCCCGCTGACCCTCTCCCTTTTGCTCTTCCCTCAGGGACCTGGATGACAAACGGCCGGGCTCCAGCTCCATCCTCTCCACCAGGACGTGGCCCAGTCGTGCTCTGGAGCTCAGCACATCCTCCCTGCCCCGCTGCACGAGGAGGAGAAACCCCCCTCCCCGGACCCTGCACCCCATCGGCAGCAGCCAGCCCCGCACCGGCACCCCGCGCTCCGGGGACGACACCAGCAGGGCAGCACGGCTGTAGGTCCCCAGCCCAGCCCTCCCTGCACCTTCAGAGAGCCCTGCTGGCAGGGAAAACATGCAGATGGGCACACAGAGCATTTGGTTACAGAGATGAAGAGCCCATTAAAGCACTGAGCTGCTCTAGCTGATGTGTGAGGTGCTGAGAGTCAGTGGGTCACACACATACGTAGGTAGTTCTGCACCTCAGCCTGCCCAGTGCAAGCAGAGCCAACACCACCATCTCTTGGACTTTAAAAGTCTACAGTTCTTGGAGGACAAACTGCATGTTGCTATCCTAGCCCAGACTGGGCTCTAAGGATGCTAAAATAGGTTATCTGGCTGACCAAAGGGCTCTTAACGAACTCAGTGAACCCTCAATCACATCTAAAACATTTTTATTTTGCACCCCTGACAGGGACCACAGGGTATCAGGAAACAATGCAGGATTTGATACACTTCTGTAGTCCATGTGTTGAAAATGGGTGTAGTTTCCTTTTAGTTCTGCAGTTTACCTATAAACTCATCCAGCCTGTCATTTTCTTGTCATGTACTGTTTAGAGATTTATTCCTTGTCCCTTCACAACTGAGGTTTCTACTTCCAGTATTTTATGCTTCTGTTCCCTTTCCTCGGGCTTCAGTCATTCTAACAAATACTAACATGTCCCCCTTTATTCCCATATATTTTTAAATGTACGTAGACAGCACTAGGACAGTCTTTTTTAAAATGCAGATTATGTCCTGAAGCTTTTCTAAGGTGTTCTTACAGAACAGTTGCTCCAGAAGGCCAAACAGACAATATTAGACCTTTCCACATGCCAAACATATAAACTGAGTTTTTTTTCCTGTTCTTGCTGCTGCATTGCAGGCTGACTGCACAGGAGCAGCTGAGCTCACCCTCCCCACTGCTGCTGAACCGAAATCATCCCCTACCCCCCATTGCCACCTCCAGCGTGGCAGAGCGTGGGAGCACCTCAGGATCCCAGAGAAAAATGGTAAGAGGTACAGCAATTCCATTTTGGTAAGGAATAGTCTGCAGGTGTCATCACTGCTGGTCAAACTACCAAGCCCCAGAGTTTCAATTTCTTTGTTATCTTGGGACAGCAAGTCACATAGATGCACAAAAAGTATCACAGAAGTTTTGGACTGACAGCACCTGCTTAATTCTCACTCATTTCAGAAGGTCTCCCTCCTCATAACTAGGTGCAAAATGATTCGTGTGGAAAATCAGCTTTAATTCCTAGGCTAAGGATTGCCAAGGTAGTGCTGCAACAAGAAAAAGCCCTAACTGTGTTACTCTCCCTTGCAGAAACCTCAAGGGAGCTCAAGTCGTGCTCAGAGTGTAACAACACAAGAAGACACTCACCAGCAGCTCCAGGAGCAGCTGTTCCTGCCTGATCCTTTCTCCAGGCCTAACACATCCTTGGTAAAGCATGGCCACTTATACCAGCTCATTCTTAATTGCTGCACAGGGTGGGGTGCTTTGTGAATTAACATTAATCCACATCCAGCCTGTTTCAGTACCAGATATTTATATATTAAGTTTTAATGAACACCTACTCTACTGATACCTTGTCCTATCCAACAAATTATTTTTAGCTGAGCTTTCAAAGCTACATTTCAGCATTAGCTTTTAAATAACTGCTTGATTGGTTTCTAACTCACCATCCTTGACTCAGCAGTTATGAGAGTACACACTTGCTGAAATCTCCTCTGAAACAGAACAGCTCCCAGAATGTCTTTAACTGGCCCAGTGATTATTCTAAATAAGCATTAGAAGAATGTATTTTCTACTCCTAAAGTTGATTTAACCCTCCTTACACTTAAAGCTTCACTCAGATCTTCCCAACATCTTGCCAAAGAGCAAACACACGTGTTTTAAGTCGTTTATATTCAAATTGTGTTTGAATTTTCCCTGTTTTTTCAGCCAGACTCGCAGCGCCGCCGTTCCTGCACTGTTATTGATTACAGCCATCAGTCCTGGACAAGCAGAGCATCAGCAGGGCCAGGTATGTTCCCCAGCCACAGGATTTAGTGGGATCAAGCAAAGCTTTTGGGACAGGGATGCATTTCCTACAGGGGTACATTCCTCCAGGCAACTGCACTGAGGAGGTTTTTCAAAGTTCTGGTCATGTTTTTAATTTTCCATTATAGAGGTTTTATCTTTCCCATATCCTACTCTACTCCAGAGTATGGTTGGGTGCAGTTTGTTGGCTATTTTTAATTCTCACCAAGTATTTTAAACCATTTCAGGAACCTTAATGTAATCAGCCCCAGTGCCTCTCAGTGTCAGAGTTAAAAGCAGGAGTTGCCAACTTAAACAGAAACAGCAACATCTACTTTCTGTCCAAGGGTTTTTAACTTCTGCTCAACTATACAACCAAAAAAAACTGCATTATGTCCAAAAGAAACTTATTTGCACTGTATCTGGAAGGGATTCTACTAGATCTGTACTTGATATGTATTAGATCAACTCGAAATATATTTTAAAGCCAGGAACTGTACAATTCACATGCATCCTCTGGAATCAGAGTTGCTTGTACTGTGTCATTCCTTATGGAGCTCTCAGAATTTCCCCCCCAAACACATGCTGACACAATAGGACTGAGGCTGCAGAAGTGAATGGAAGCTGCAAAGGTTAAGGTAGCACGTAAATGAGAGCAAATAAATGAGGTAGCAAATAAATAAGAGCACATTTAGGGGGTCTTTTACCTTGTCTCCTAGCTGAATGGCTTCCTACCACTAATGTAAGTGGTACAAGAGGTAACTTGACTTTAAGAAAAGCACTGAACTGAAGTAATTTGGTTTTAAATAAGCAAGAGGGGCTCCTACTGACATTAAATATCCAAAAAATGCAAGATTAGGTTTGCAGCTGTTGTATTCATAAAAAATAATTAAATTAGCAGAACTCTGTAGTCTTGAATATTGCTGAAATATCAAGGAATACAGTAGTTCCCTGCAGTGCAGCAACTTGGCAGGCACAAACTTTGCTCCTCGTGGAAGTTACAAATAATGCAGTTGGTAGCCATGCATTAGAATAAGAAGACCAAAAAAAAGGCATTTTAATTTGAAGCTAAAGGAGATGTATTTGGTACTCAGTTTTCATACCTTTCAGAAGTCTTGAGGCTGTCCATGATCTCTCTTTATCAGGTCTTCTGCCACGCGGGTCTGTGCAAGGCCACAGTCGAAGTGGATCAGGCACAAAAAGCAAGCAGGGGTTCTGAGGTGCCATGGAGAAGTATCCAGTCCATCCATCCATCCATCTCTGGAGCCTGATGAACCACCCCTCATTCCCAGCAAGGTCAACGTTGTTTACAGAGAGTTTTCAAACACCCTTCCTCACAAAGAGTTATTTTTATATAAATCTAAGCAGCAGCTGCCAAAGATTAGAAGGGGTACACTCACACATTCCATTTTCTACCTGTAGAGAAAGTGATACTCCAGTGGAAGGGTGCAGGTTCTCCAGGAAAGCCTAACTCCTAGGGAATCCAGCAAACACTCTCAGTCATTGCTGTTTTCCCATGAGGTTTGTGATGGGTTCATGTCCTTACAGGCAGGCACTGCAGAACCTGCTCATTTTTCCATCAGCTCCACAGAAGGTTAACCAGGCCTTCCACAGAAGTAGTAATTTAAATGTTTTGAAGCTGTATTTATATGTTTCAATATGCCTAAAGCAATATTGTACTAGGAAAAGCAAGCACTGCACTTGATTCTGCTTCTACAACTCGACTTAGACAAGTGGTGAATGCTGTAGGAGTAGTTGCAGCAGGTATTTGAACACAGGGGTGTAAAACCAAAGTAACTCCTGAGTTACATTAACCTTACACCTCTCCCAAGGTTTAACAGGCAACAAGGAGCCTCTGACAAGCACTGCTAGAAAACACACTGCCTTTCTTCTGGTGAGGAGCTTTCTGGTCACTTCACAGAATAGCTCAGTCTCTCCCTTTCTAAAATACCTGGGGTTACACAAGATTCCTGCACTCCAGAAGCCACAGATGCAATGGAGCCTTTGGCAGCTGTGTCTGCACCGTGTGACAGACCTGGAGGAGGTGTTTGCTGGAGCTGCCCCTGAAGTCTCCAGATAAAACAAAAAAAAACCCCATGAAGTACAAAATAAGTGATTAGTTGAAGGTCTTATTCCCCAAACAGACTAAAGTGTAAAAACATGGTGAGGATAATCACTGGCTGTACTTAAACAAAGTGAGGACACTCCACAAAAACAGTCGTTCCTTTCTAGTCCTACTAAAGAGCAGGGGGTTTTCCCCAAATTTCCTTATTATTCTTCAAATTACTGTTCATCGTGGAAAAAAACTCGTCAGTATTCTTCAGGAAGGGGCTCCCCTGTCTCCCCACTCCAAGTTGTTACCTACAGACCAGCTAATAATTTTTAATTAAGATTGAAGGTCTTGAGTCCAGTTGATCCAAGCATGCTTTAATCAAAAAGAGGGAACTGTGCAGATGTAACTGGGTTAACTTGCCTTTGCATTTCCCAAAGTTAAAAAAGCAGCTCTGAGCTCAATCTAAAGCTCTTAAGTTTGCAGAGAGAGAAACTGATGCTAACCAGAGGCCTCTACTCACCAAACCAGTTCAAAATACAATTTCTCTTAACAGCTGAGACTGCTGGACTATTGTACAGTGTGTCAGTTCTGTCAGGCAAACTGGAGCTAAGCATCCCATTTGTATCTGTGCCATTCCTCAGGGACCAAGTGAGTTTTCTGTAGCACAAGAGTTACAAAAACAGACAAACAAGCTTGAATAGACTTCTGGTAACATAATGTAGTGTTTTATAGCCCAGAGGAGACAGTGTGTTTTTAAAAAGTGAAGCAGTTTCCTCCTAAGGCCCATTTTTGTTTTCTGTACAGGTTGTTGACACCAGAGACTGACCCTGGGCTGTTGTTTATTCTGTGGAATAAAAGTAACCTTCAAGCCCTGTGTTATCCCACACAATGATATGCTGTACTCTCTGAGAGTCAGGGTGATTGTTGAGAGCAGACAGGTTAAAGGGAACAGAGTGACCATCTACCTCTGGCTTCCCCCTGGGAAGCTCCCTCAGTGCTGGTGTTGAAGCAATGAGGGCCTTCAACTCCAAAGTGTCCACCTCCTTATTCCTAAAAATGATCCACTCTGGAAGCGTGCAGGATCCACTTGACTGAAATCAGAAGAACCAACACCATCAGTTTGTTTAGAAAATGTACAGAGAGAGCTGGGGAAGCAACAGCACAGAACTCTGCCAAAAAAAAAAAACAAACCCAAAACTTCTCATTTATTAAATCTGCAATTTTCCAAACAATATAAAACTACTGGAATATCTGAAAAGCACCTGTTGAGCTGATGTGCAGAGACCTTTAAACACTGCAGGAGGCTTGGTACAGAAGGGGTGTGTGAACAGCACACATGGATCTCAACTGCAGAGCACCCAAAGGGTTTGGAACAGGAATGCTTTGTCCTCCTTGTGGTGCCTCCTAGTCACAGTGAGTCAATGCACACAGTCCAAAACAGGAGCCCAGAAACCCCCGAAACCCTCCCAAATCCACATTTCCATACAAAACAAAGCCCGGGATTTCAGCCTACGCCGTTCCTTATGTCTTTCTTTTCTTGGCTGCAGTCTTCTTTCCTCCTTTCTTAGCATTATTCCCATATTTTGCTTCCAGCTGGGCCAAAAAGTCATCCATTTCCCTTTCTCGGTCTTTGCTTCGGCGCTGGGGAGGGGGAAAAGAAAACCATCCAAATTCAAAGCTTTTGTCACATCCCAACACAGATTATTCTAACGAAGGTTGGTAGCTCCATAAAATCTTGGACTACATTAAACAGGGAATACAGTTTCAGAAAGTTTAGTTCCATCATTAACACTCTGCCTAAAACTAGAAGTATGGTGAGTGCACATGCAATAACTTTCTTCATTTTTAAAGACACAGGGAATAAAATCCATACCATAGTCTATTAATTAAAGTACACATTAATGTTAAGACCAGATTTTAACCTCAGGAACTCGGGAGAGTTGCAAGGATCCAAGACTGAAGACACTCAGGGAAAACACAATTATAAGCCAGTAACACAATGACCTGCAACAAACAGAAAGAGCCTTACCTGAATCAGCGCTTGCAAATCATTCTCTCCACCAAGGCCCAGTTCCTCTTTAGTCTTTTTTGCCTCTCTAGCTTCTTTTTCTGCCTAAAAGAGCAAGCAGGGTTTTCTTTTAAGTATTTTATGTGTTATCTGACCAAGTCTTACAGGAGTTACCAAATGCTCTTTTTGGAATCTGTGTACAAAGAGCTGCAAGGGAACACAAAGGGTTTCCAAGTTTGGCCACAGATGAGGAATCAGGCAAAGGAAGCCCCTTCTGGTTCCACCATTTAGCAGAGCAGGAAGTTTTTGTGCTCTTTCACAATGCTGAATGTGATGTTTGTCTCTGTCCCTGTTTCCCCACACACTTTTTTTTTCTTAGCAGATACTGCATTAACTTAAAGGTTACTGTGACGTGTATGTAACACTCTACAAAGGGTTTGGACAAGAGTCCATCTCGTCCACAACAGTTTCACACCTGCCAAAAGTCAAGCAAAATGTATTTTCACCACTTGTTTTGTTTTTTTTTTTTGTTAACTCCAACCACTCTCAGCTTTGTAGAGAAACACAGGGACGTGCTAAACTGTAATAAGCCATTGTGTACAATAATGAAATAAAGAAGTAAAAAAAGCCTTTCACAACCATTTGGGGGTGTGATGAACACAGGTGACCAAATGTGAACGGCCAAGATGCTGAGCAAGGTGTGGAACTCAGCAATTCTATGACAAGCACATTGGGAACAGCATCACTGGAGATGACAAGGCTGTGGTAAGCAGCAGATCCGACCTACCCTCCTCCTCCTGGACATCATTTTCTGCTTCGACTCTCTCACGAAGGCCTTGAAGGAGGGGAGCTCCCCGGCGTCGATGGCTCGCTCGATGATCGCGCGGATCCGCGGCTCGTCCGTGTAGTCCGTGCACATCACGTTCTCCATGATCCGGTCCATGTCGCCCTTGAAGTTCAGGTACGCCGCCTTCACGTCGGCCAGCTCCTCCTCTGAGTTCTTGTATTTCTGCTGGTAGTCCTCGATGTCCTTCACGGTGACCTGCAGCAGAGGGGTGATGCTTCCTGAGCGCCAGGGCTCGCTCACCAGGGTTTGAGAGAAAGCACATAAAAACCCAAATAATGTGTTTTTCCGGCTCCCGGTGCCGCTCTCACCTTGAAGAGGAGCTGCCAGTACTCCAGCCAGTCACGGTCACCCCGCAGGGCCTCGGCCTCCTCGTCCACAGTGCCGGTCTCGTCGTACAGGGCACGCTGGTTGGTGTCGCTCAGCACCGCATACACCTTGGCCAGCACCTGTGGGACACCGGGGTGCCCGTCGTTTGGGGGGCAGGCACTTGGGGGGGGGGGAGTCACTCAGGGGCAGTGGGTGGTCACTCAGGGGGCAGTGGGTCAGCTGGACACTCAGGGGACAATCAGTGGGTCAGTCACTTGGGGTGTGGTGGGTTGGTTGTTGCTTCTTTTTTTTTTTTTCCCTTAATTCCTTCTTTTACTCTCCTATCAGAA